>WBMY01004226.1:302691-694159 GCA_013397315.1 Donacobius atricapilla
AAGCTGTAAAGGGAAACAAAATGGTGATACTGTTTTATCTTTGTACATGGAAAAAACAACTGTGCTGCAAAGTCACTTCTGAGCTGTTTGGCTTCAACAGGCACTTAGTGTATTATACCTAAGAAGCTTGATGGAGCAATAAATGCTTTGAGTAGTATTTTAAAAGCACATTTCATAGATATCATAAAAATATAATGAAAAGTATAAGAACAGCCATATTTGCTGAGATTAAAAAATATCAGTGTAAGAGTCCAACAACCATAAAAGAATACTTTACCAGAAATTTCTCCTAAAGTCCAATTTGAAACTCAAGGAATTACAAAGAATTTTTCCCCTCCTGTAATAACTCACAGTAGATTCCTGTTTCACAAATTTCATTTTTTTTCCTTAAATGTGTAATTTTTACATCCTTAACATCCTACATCCTAACTCACTCTGACATGGCAATCCCCATAGTTTTATCACACAGGAAGGCACCTTATTTTGTTTGTCTGCCTCTTCTCTGTTGGCTTAATGTGCAACTTCTTGTTTGACAAAAGACACAGATACGAACTCAGCACACTCTCTCCATGACCCCTGAGGCTGAAATCCCTTGTTCTCTCTCTTTTCCAGACTGATGGTTCCTAATCTACTTTGCTTTTTCCATGTATTTCCAGCCAAACTAAAAGGGTAAGATTATTTCCCAAATATTACAAGAAGTGCAGAACATATTCATGAGCTGCTAAGAGAAATATCAGCAGGAACCGTGCACATCCCAGAGACTGGAAAGGCAGACACTGAGGTGACACTGGGCAGACGGAGCCCCCACCCTGCCCCTGGGCAGGTGATGCTCCCACCCAGCAGGGTCCCGGCAGGCAGAGTCTGGCTGGATGGGGATGTGCCCTTGATGCCACCAGTGCTGAGCACAGCTCAAGGATCACTCACAGGTTGCTCGGGTGATACTCCCTGGTATGGTGCTTGCCTTCGTTGCCACACCAGGAATGCTGTTGATTCATGCTCAGCTTGCAATCCAGATTCTTTCCTGAGAAACTCTTATCTTGCTTTTCCTTCCCCATCCTGTCTCTTTGCAGAAGTCTAATCCTACCTCAGTCTACATCCCTGTCCTCATCCTTATTGAATTGAACCCTGGTTTTTTTCTAGACCATTACTCAGGCTCTACAAACCAAAAATTTATTTCACTGACAGAAGACATCAGATGTCAGTCATTTCATATATTTTAGTGTCATTTGAAAAAATCTGCACAGATCTATGTAGTTGTCATTTAATTAAGAATGGCTGGTTGTTATCTTTTGATGAATAAATATCACACTTGGACCAGTTTTCATTATATTTTAATTTAAAAAAGAAAGATGAAGATATTAACCTAAAGAAACACATTATTATTGTGAAGTGAATGCTGCAGTATATGGAAGTTCAAAAAAGCCAGTATGTCGCCCTGATTTTTTCAGCCTTCTCTTCTGTTTCACAGTTTCATGTTTTGGGTTCTTTCTCATGCTCCGGTCTGTAAACACTGGCCAATGTTATTGTAGTTTCAAGGTAGTTTACATTCTTTGTCTTAGAGATATGGACAGCTGAGGGACAGTAGTCCTGACCAATGGGATGGGGAGAGGTGTCAACCCTCTTCCCCAATCCCTGGCCTTGGTAGATATACTATATATGGAATCAGACTTTTGAATAGAGTTTTAGTTCAAGCCTTCTGATCAAAGTGTGAGTGTGTGTTTGTGTGTGTGTGACACACTGCGTCACCAGTATGGAACCAGTGAAACTGGAAGGTCCTGTAACTTGGATCCATTACAACAAATGCAGAAATAGGACCTGATATGACATGGCAGAGCTCAGTTTGTAGAACAACCAACCCAAGTGCCTGGGAAGCCTGAGCTAGCTCTTGCACTTCGAAGACACCTGCAAACAGAGCTCATACCACTCGTCAAGTGAATTGCAAGTAAAGAACACTTTTCTTTCTGTATGTGAGAAAGGTTTTACAAAAAAACCCTCAAAAGTCCATTTTCTTCTCTCGCCATATCTGTGAGGGCAGCATTTCTCCCAGACAGAAAAACTGAAAATTTCAGTGATTCTTTTCCCAATACAGCTTGAAGTTTTATTCACCCAGAGGGAGTTCCCTACTTCTCTCAACTAAAATATAATGGCATGTAACAAATTATGCTCTCAAAGGACATCCCATTTTTGTTTCATTAGTGCAATGAAACATTCACTCAATTTTAAAGCAGTTGTCTTGATCTTAGTTGTGATTTATAGCAGATTCTATCCATGTATTCTGTGTAGTATATATTATAAAACACCTAACTAGTTAAATTTGTCTCTGTGGGTTCTGCTGCAAGAAATAAAATACTTTCCCATAAAATTCCACACAGCATCTACTGCACAGCTCTGAAGCACAAGCTTCTGTCAAACTTAGGATTTTAAAAAGGAAAATGCAACCCCAAACTGCCTTTTATTAATTCTTCTATTGTTATATACTGTTTCTTCTTCTCAATGTCCTCTGGCTAGAAAGCCTAAATTTCTCTTTTCCAATTTCCCTAAGTGTATCTTTTAATCAAGCATGATGTAAGACTGAATATTTGATCAACATTATTTATCCTGGTCTCATTTTTTTTTCCAAGCAGTGATTGGGAGACAATAGGGAAGAAAAATAATAGCAGAATTTGTAAAGAAAGCCAAAACCTGTTAGTTACTAGATAATCAGTCTCTTTTAAACTATATAGCATTTCCTTGCCTATCCAAACTTGTAAAAATATGACAGAATATGTTGAGATGGAAGGGACCCACAAGGGTCATCAAGTCCAACTCCTGGCCCTGCCATCCCCAAGAATCCCACCCAGTGCCTGAGAGCATTATCCAAACTCTTCTTGAGCTATCTGGTGCTGTGACCACTTCCCTGGGGAGCCTGTTCCAGTGCACCAACCACCAAGGATGGAGAACCTTTTTCTAAAGAAATACAGCAAAGCTGCCCCCAGTTTCTGTACATTAGACCAATGGTGCTGCAGAGCACACAGTGCAGATATGAATCCTATCACTGTGTCAGTAGCACCTAAAAAAACAACAAAGAAATACTTCCTATTTTTAAAATTGTGTAATTGACAGCCTTGACAGTATTATTTCATGACAGTAGATTAGTTGGTATTCAAATATAAAATCATTAATCAGGAAGCTTGCAGAGGATTCTAGTTCAGTCCCTTTCTACAGAGAAATTCTTGCTGTAGATTACATCAATTTGCTTTTAAAACCAAAACTAAATGAAAGTGAGCAGCACAGTTATGACACTGACACATCCCTGTGCATAATATGAGTGTTACAGCTTTTATCGTCTTCCCATCTCTCGATCAAAGCTGTCCAAATAGCTTAATCCATGAAAAAAAAAAAATACACAGAGCCTCTTTATTAACCTCTTCTGGCCAGATTATTGTTATTCTTTTGCATTATGGCCTTGGAGATGTATTACTGATAGGGAGGTAAAGCCAACTGCAGCACAGCATGACTCTGCTGAATGGCTGCTGTAGGAAAGTGGAAGTACTTATTTCCAAGACATTTCTGTGATGCTCCCTACTGTTAAAATGTTATCTGACTTTAAAAGATTTTCAGTTCAATTGTAAGCAATAAGTAAACTCAAGCAGTACAGAACCATATACTGAAGAGTTTCACTAGCTGGTCAAACAGGAATTATGCCAAGAAACTAATGTTGTATAGGACTGCTCCTGGTGGCTGAGACCTCTGATTGGCAAAAGACAGTGGACTTTTCAGTCAGCAAGCTAGTTACCCATGGATGTGGCTCAAGGCTGACACACAGATTGACTGGTTCACACTAATTTACTTCACACAGATTCCATTTATCTCCTAGAAGATCCCCTGGCAGCAGCTTATAATGGCATATCCTAGGATGCCTGCCTGCATGAGTTTTTAAAGCGGCAGAGCTTGATGAATCTAAGTCCAGAAAACAGTTCACAGATTGAGGACTAGGTGCAATCAAAAAACATCAAGTAGCACAGCTGGGACTTGCTACCTTGCTTGACTGGTTTGAGCAGCTGAGCATTAACTACGCTTGCTTTCCTGCTGGCAGCCCTGTGTCACTAGGACAAATCGGAGCACTACCCGACAGAGGAGAAAAAAGAAAGGAAGAAAAAGGAAAGGAAAGGAAAGGAAAGGAAAGGAAAGGAAAGGAAAGGAAAGGAAAGGAAAGGAAAGGAAAGGAAAGGAAAGGAAAGGAAAGGAAAGGAAAGGACACAGATTATTGCATTGCATGGCTACAGATGCAGGAATAAATCTTTATAAGATTTAATATCTTTTCCACCCTAGGATTATTAAAGTAAATAATGCACTGCTACAAAATAATGCAAGTTTTGAGGCTGGAAATATGGAAAATTTTCTTTTGGTCATGGTGACAGTTCCTAGGAAAAAGACCTGAATGAAACTAAAGTTGTTCTCATTCTTTCTTATGGAAAACAAAATATATTCAATCTAGTTATTCATGTACAATGAAAAATAGTTACCAATATAGTTGATTATTCATTACAGCAATGTGAGGTACATGTTAATGCATTGCCTTGCCCCCATGGAGAACAACAGACTTCAATACATGCATGTTTGTAAGCACTATTTTTAAAAGGACTGACAATAAAAGGACTGAAAATACAGTCTTAGACTCTAGCTCTCCAAACTCAGATAGATTGAGCCTATTCTAAAATGCACTTTTTAGAAAGGATGCAAAAATTAACATTGCAGAGAATAACATTTGACAGCAAATGTATTGTGAGAGATCCAAAGCACATTTAGTACTTAGAAGGTTAAAGACTCAGCTGTAGTGCTAGTTGATGAAAAAGTAGGATTAAGGCTTTAGTATGAGTCTTGACATGATCATGTTGTCTGCCTGCTGTCTTAAGCTTTGAAAAACAGCTGGGATCATCTTCTTATAAGCTCCAACTCAAAGATGTTTAAGCAGTTCCAAATCCAATTAAACAGAGGTAAATATAAGGAAGGGCCCTACTGAGCCAAATCATCTTATTTTTTTTAATGAAAACCAGCATAATTGCAGGTTACACAACTCCTTAATCTCACTTTAAACCTAACAGACTGCTGCCTTACAGTGCACATGGCAAGTCCAGTTAACCCAAGCATTCTGCATTGGTGTGTTTAATTTTTGATCATTATCCTTTATTATGTTATTTGTAATCCTGAAAGCCTATGATTTTGTCCAGATATTTGGCAAGGACTGTACCTGGATATACAGGGATTCCTCTTCTAAGAGAAACGGATTAATTGGATGGCACTGTATGACTAGTAGATGGTTTGCAGTGAAACTGCTGTGCAGTTTTCAATTTGTGAGCTCCACTTCCTTCTCTTTCTGTGCCCATCCTTTAAAAAAATTGCCTTTTTGAACATTGGCAGTGTTGCTGCAGTAGCCTATCTATTCTCACCCCTAACATGACAATAGATTAGAAATAATGCTGCCCTTTATTTGGAGTGGGCTGCTTACTAAAATCCTCTTCATAAAAATTAATAGAACATATGGAAATTGTATTTTTCACAGGGAATTGCATGTCCAATTTAAAAGTGACTAACTTATGAACATGACCCAATCAGACTGATTACTTAAAGGCTTAGAGCATTAGACCCTTTATTTTCCATTGAGTCAAAAGATTGTTGAGGTGATCATATTGTACCAAGGTATGTATTTTTTATATTAATACATCTAATACCCTAAAAGCAAAAACCACACATAGGTAATCCTTCTACTTTGTCCTATAAATATGTACAAGGACATTCTCCAAGGATGAAAAGGCAAAGTCTCATCAGGGACTACTTCAAATACAAGCTCCTCATGTCGGTAAGAGCAAGAAGGAAATCTAAATGATCAGGAGCGAACTGTTTGCAGTAGTTGTGTTACATTATGCATGATTCTAGGCTGCACAGGATTTAATTAATGATTACCAGTTACATGGCTAAGATTTGTAGTGAATTAGGGTTTAGGGCAGCAAACTAACATCACACAACATAATTTTGCATTTTTTCCCAAACTCCAGTTACTAGGGTTTGTTGTCCCCTTTGTTATTTTGTGGCTCAAAATCAGTTTTGTATATATGGACAATAATTTTGGGCTCTTTTACAGAAGGGTAAGTTTAAACTAATTTCAAGGCAGTTATTCTCCTGATGCAATTTAGAACAAAATTTGGACTTTGCTATTCTCTGAATTAATAAGCAATATCTGTGGCTATATGTAAGTATCTGAAAGGTTCTTGTTGAACTGTCAGATGATACATAATTATATTGGTAATGAATGTTACCATAAAACAGACACAGGTTTGGCAAACAGGCTGTCCACTTTAAGCATCACTGGATGTATCTCCAGAAAACAAATATGGCACTCCCTCAAATGAACAGATAAGCAAGAATCTCTGAAGTACTTAATGGGTAAAAAATGACCACTGCCAAATACTGCACCTTCACCTACAGTCAGTCCTAGTCTTCAGACCATCAGCAAGACCATCTGTAAGTGAACAAAAGAACTTGGAGATTCCCCTTTGAGACAGGTAATAAAGAGGCAAGACAGACACTACAGGCACTTCCCCAAGTAGTTGGACATCTAAGGAGGAGACTGACAACTGTCTCTGTTCTCCAGAGGCTGTGTGAGACCACATGTGTGAAGAACTAAAAAGCATGGGTCCAAAAGGTGCAGCTGATCTGCCTTGCCAGGTAAGATATTGTATCAGAGTTAGGGACCATGGTGGGATAAAGACCCAAGGAGTAACATAAGTGTGAGCTTTTCCATGATCTCTTTGATGCATTCAAGTGTCATGTACGCGTGAGGCAGAAATTATCTAGATGGAGAAGTGGCAGGATATTTTAAGATGTCAAATTCACTGCACTTGGCTTAAATAAGGTTGATCAAATGTAACAGGAGGATGATGCTCAATGCTGCCAAACTTAAAATCTGTAATCAGTTTCGGTATTGCTCACTTTCAGTGTAGGACTCAAGCCTCCAGAGGTATGAGGTTAAAAAGCAAAAAAAGAGAAGAAGAAAAAAAGTTTTCCTTAGGTTCTTTTTTCACGTGTTTTTTCTTTTAAGAGTTAGCCTTTTTGGGTGTTGAGTCTTTATTCCTCCGGAAGAATAATCTGTGTATAGCAATAATTGCATATTATCACTTTGCCATATGAACTGGGACTTTTGGGAAAGAAACACACAAGACACAACAAGATTTAGCATAAAATTATGAGGGTTGGTGAAACTGGGGTTCACCATTTACTGGGGGTATTTGTATTACCATAGTAGCCAAATCATTGATTAGAATTTGATTTTTCAATAATGTCTGATCATTATTTTCTTGTTAGTTCTGAAAACAAATATTTCTATTGCTTTTTGTATTATATCTTGTCAAGAGTATCTGGAATACCTTTATTTAGGTACTCTGAAACTTAACTCTATTACAGTGTTGTTCATTTCTGCACATCTATATTCCAATTCACACACAGAAAAGGTAGGCATACACTGACTATTGGGAAATTATCCAGTCCTCCACAAGAAATTCCATATGGAAGTGTCCTACCAGTCTGCTGCAGATACTTCAAATTGTATTTCTGGTATTCTTCACTTCTACTGGTTGAGTTGTTTCTGTTCCTATTTCCTTTCAACTACCAACTTGTCTGCACATTTAGAGGTGAATCTAGGGACAGACATATATATCCTTGTTCATACAGAAGGATAAAAACAAATTTAGTGTTTCAGGATACAAAACTGCCAGTTCAGGAGATCACTGAAGGTTGCACTCAGCTTGTAAGATGAGTGAAGTGGAAATGCCAAAAGGGCTCCAGCACAAAAAAGGTACAAACGTGCAGCAGGACCTTGACTGCAGTTTCAAAAGCACTGTGCAATGGCTGTAGCATAATTAACAGAAAACACAGCAGTCTTGTAAAATAAATCACAGAATGCTCACTCCTTTCTTCACCTCTATGTTGACTAGGTGCACTTTTATAAAATGCAATAATAGAGCTGCTCTTGATTTAGCACAATGTAAGTTTGGCCAAGGTGACCGAGATGAAGCAAGCAGTGTAGAAATTCTAATGGATATGTGAAAAGAATAAGAACAGATACTGTAAAAGTAAGATGACTTTCCAAAACTACATTCAGAAGAACAGAAAACAAGTTCACTTATAACTGGCACTCAGGAATCTGCCTAATCTTTTCCAAAATAACCCAAGTAAATTTTGAGCTTCAAAACAGAGCTTCAGACTTCTCATTCCGGTGATCTGAGACTTCACAGCTGTAGCACCACAGTGTAACTGCTTTCAGTTGTTAATCAAATGCACAGAACCCACTAAAGCTCACAGGCACCCCCGTCTTTGCACCTCCTTTATCATAAATGAAAAATGCAGGTGAACCTCGAGCCATAAACTGCTCCCATAACCCAGAGCTTCTTCCAAAGGAGAATAGCCTAGCTCTCGCAAGAGTGCTCCACACTTTTACATTGCTACAGAACTGCAAGAACTCTTATGGCAGTATGTGAGAAAATCCTAACAGAGCACGTGGCCAGCTGGACTACAAGAAGGTGCAAACAGATCTACAGCTGTATAAGGCATTAGTACCTAGGGGTATTAACGTACTTAGAGACACCATTTTTCCTAGAAAATATGAAAGGCTAAAGAAGAGATTCAAATAGTTCTTACAATGGGAAATATTAAATTCTGTATTAAAAAATTGGGATCACAGCTGTATTTACCATACTGTATTGTTATAAAAAGCATTTCCCCTATCTATGTGACACTTTCATTGTTGCATATACAGCTGCCACTTCAGGTTCCATTCCCAGGGAATTACTGATTCAGAGCTAAAGGGAAGTGAAAATGTGGTTTAGAAGAACAAATGACTTGATTTGTTTTAGCTCATGAAGACAGCTACAGTGTGCAAATGAATAGGCAGGGCTCATTTTCCTTCTTATTTTTTATTCTAACAATGTCACCTTCTAAAGAGCAGATTTTTTTATTGGTTTCTTTGAGACCGCACCCTCTTCTGGATACATATCTATTTTATTTACTTTTGACTTCTCAGGGAGCTTCACTTACCACTCAATGAAAAACTGTAGAGGGGTTCTCCTTTCTCTTTGTTCACCTGACTTGTAAAGACAGGTCAATCTCTGCCCAGTTAAATGTTTGTTAAAAGAGGAAGATGAAATTATTTTTTTCATTAATCTGTTAAGCACTGTTTTCAATGTATTTTTTCTGCTCATTATACATCTGCAAGTATTATTATTGAGTTGCTTTTCACTTTTAACCAGCAGTATTACTTTCTTTCATCCAGCAATTGGATGGCATTCTCCACATTTCTTGAACCTACATTTAAGAACCTTTGTAGTGTTTTTATGACACGATGAAATCTAAATGTGGTTCCTTCTGTACATACATCCCCGGCAAATTATCTTTTGTGAACATGTAGCAATCATAATATGCATAGGAAGAATAATTTTTCTTTCTAAAGTGCACCAAGATATGTGCTAGAGCATTTCACTAATGTTAAGACAGTGTTTCTCAAACAAACTACTGTGAATGTTTATTGTACCATGATTTTTTTTTTTTTTNTTTTTTTTTTTTTTTTTTTGTTTGAATGATAAAGGCCGGATGTGGACCTGGGGTTAACTCACATATGGCAGCACATGGCCACGTCTCTAGTAGATTCAGAGGGAACACTGAGAACTCTCCACACAGCTCATCTGTACTAAAAATAGGTTACTTGTTTGGGAGCATAGTGTATAGGTAGAAGCAAAAGTGTGACATATAAAATTATAGAATACCTACAAGATACAGACATTACTTATGAACAAGAGAAACTCTGTACTTCAAACACCATAGGGCTAAATCCTGCATTTCATTAATGCCAAATGGCTTTAACCTTCAGTTTAAAACAACCCAACCACAATACCCCTTAATGTGCCATCAAGACTATAATGAGTACAAGATTGTTCTTAAAGCTAAGAAATTTGTTAAAAGGACTACTGCACCATGTTACAACTATCCCCACAACAAGCAGATTTTCAGCATACCAGAGTCAGAAGAAAACACTTAATTCCAAACAAATGTTATGCACACCTTGCCATCTTACTAGTATACATTTTTTTCTCTCCTACTAGAAATACCAAAAAAGAAGAACTAATAACCTTACTGAGTATTAATTAGTAACAGAGCTGCATTTACAAAGGTGATTGACTGTATTTAAAATACTAGAAGTATAGTATTTACAACAAATTGAGTATCTACATGAATACAGATGTTGAGGGTTTTTTAATATAATTTTAATTTATCACTACTTGCTCACAGCAATTTTCTTCATTTATGGACATATGATTGGTCATATTTAAGATAGGTACAAATTCTGTTACTTAAAGAATTTATTTTACAGCAGCATTTAAGAAACCATAAATTTATGACAGTATTACTAGAGGAAATCCATTTCTATGAAAGCTGTATATTTGCAATACATTGTTGAAGTATATATTGCATTAATACTTCACTGTGTTTCTAAACGTTAATATAGGTTATTTGTTTATTACTACATCAAGGTTATTCATCATATGCAGTGTCAGAAAGCACAAGCTGACATCTCATATTGTCTGCTTCAAGGGCAAGACCAATGTGACCTTTGGCTCCTTCTTTTAAAAAGGATGAAATCATTCCTGAGGGATAATGCTGAACAGCACAGCTCCCTTTAAGAATCAATCTGCCATTTATGGTTTCCAATTTTCCATACTGTAGTATGGCTTGTTAAGATCTCATGGCTAATTTCCTCTTCAAATTTAGTTCCAAAATCCCCCAAACATGTTTCTTACTGCAATGTCATTTATGCTTCCTATTTTAATCCTCATGGAATGAAAATTTCAGCTCATCAGTTCTTTTTAATTTTCCAGGGCGCTTCTGGATTCTGTTTAGACTAAAATCATGCTAGCCATTGACTTCCTAGTTCTAGATCACATCTAGAATCAAAAAATATTTTGGATTCAATGTTTTTTCTTTCCAGGTTCTGTTATAATCTCCAAGAAAAAGTCTTCATATTTACTGACTTTTCTTGTTTTACCATGCTTCTAAGTTCTCCTATATTCAACTGATACAGGTGTGCCACTGAAGGTAGAAGATACAGTTACCAGTGAAAATACATCAAAAATAGAAAAAGTTAATATATAACTGCGCAAAAAGTATGGGAGTGATAAAACAGGGGTCATCTGTTAACTAAGGAGCTCTGCCTTCAGCTGCCTGCGTGCCACACCAGGGGAAAGCAGATGCACAAATGATGAGCTAGATGTGAAGCTACGTGTGCTATTTCACAAGGATGACAAGGCGCCTCCATGATCTTGAAGCAGACATGTTTGTACAGGCAACTCTTCCAACTTCATCAACCTCGAAGTGAGTACATTTTTGGAGAGAGAGGGATGAGATTCACGTGTATTGGTAATTTTATTATCTGTGCGTGATACTGATTTCACTATAAAATTCGACCAAGGAGAATGCAGCATTCTTTGACCTAGCTGATAAAAGGTCAGAAAGCAATTTTGAATAATAAATGAGACCTGCTGACCTCATGACCCAAGTCTGGCAGGGTCAGCAGCAGCCCTCTCACCAGATGCTGATGGCAGATATACAAACGCAGACAGCTCAACTAATGAGCTTCCCGGATAAAGGTTTTAGATCCAGTGACATTTAAGTGCTATGCAGTATATAAAATAAACTTACAAATAATCTGTGCCATAAAAAATTAAAGTGATATTTACAGTGAGGTCCAATATGACATACTTTGTAATCTTCACTACAACGATTATTTTAGTGCTTCTCCTAGGTGGCCATTAACCAGAAAATATAATACCTGACTAACATTTCCTCTAAGGTCTTTTCACGCTTATATGGTTCCTATTCAGTGGATGTACTCTGGAAAGACAGACTTTGATAGTGCATTTTCTTGGCACCTCATTTAATAACAAAAATTACTTTTAAGACAAGTTTGAATTTATTTTATTTAAATTCAAACCAACACATTTCTTCCTAGAAAGCAGAAGACAAGCTTAGGGTATGCATGACCAAGAACTATTTTCTTCTCGCTGCTTCATGAACACTTCCACCCAGAAACGAGTTACACAGCACATGAAGAAGAGAGGGAAGTATGCTAAAATTCATTCTCTCACCTATCTTATATTTCACTCTGCAAATGTCTTACTCCATTCCAGACCTCAGAAACCCTGAGTTTCAACTTCACTCTGGGTGCTGGGTCTGAGTTCCATAATCTATCATCTCATTCCTCAGGTATATTACCCCTGCTTGCTTGAATCTGTAGGACTATAACTGTATATTTATGTTCTGCATGAATTAACAGTGTAAGGCTAAATTTCTAAATACCATTTTTGACATATGAGTTGTAAGAAAAGATAATTGATTAGATTCTCTTCACCTGCAAATAATTCACTGTGAATACAATTAACTACAGGAACCAGAAAAAGTAGCTTTTCTGTCTTTTTAAAGTCATTATTATTAATTCTAAGGAAGATGTCTTTTAGCCACTTACTGAAGTCTAGAGAATGCGTTAAAAATGCTACAGAAAAGTTATTGTGCTCTATTCAAATCTTTGTTCCTTTGCATAACTAGTTTTAACTTATACAACAACTGGTGTTCAAGAACTCCAAAAAAATTCAATATTTGCAGGAGATGGAAGAAAAAATACTGTCCCATTTCACTGAAGGGGAATCTGAGATACTAGGTTACATAAAGCAATATTTTCTTTTAAACTTTCTAAAGTTTCAGCCTTTCAATTTAATTGCATTCCTGCATGTTCTTGAATTGTGAAAAAGGATAAAGAATGATTAGCTGATTTAATTTTGTCAAACAATATGTATACTTCTACAATATTATTTCCCATTTATCTCCTCTTTAAGCTAACCAGCTTTTAAAATTACATTTATATTGTTAATTTTTCTTGCCTGTCTCTAAGGTGTCCTCTATTTAAGCCATAGCTTTTCAGTCAGTAAAAAAGAACATGACCTCTCCAAAAGGCCTCCCAATCAATGTACATAATAAATTTGTAATATTTGCAGTGTTATTTACATTCTTCTTATATCTTCACAGTACACCAGCTCTTCTGAGTGCCACGGTACAACTTTTGACTGAAATGTTACCCCTGACATTTATAGATGGAATTTACCTATCCAGTGGTGACTGGCATATCACTAGGGAGAGAGCATCTGTATCCTTCTGATCCAGGGGCTGCCAGGAGCCATTTAGATCTTTTTAATCAGTGCTGATTAAGGCAAGTCAGATGACTACCCTCAAATTTATCACTGCCTCTAAAGACCTTGTAGCCGCCAGTAGCTTGGGTAGCTTGTGGAAGGGATTGTCTTGGCCACTCACCTTCCCTCTGCACTCGTGAGGACTTTGCAAGGGGAATTACACACTGGCTCTACATAATCTATCCCAATTTTTCACTGAGTCAAGTGTGTGCCCAGAATACAATTTTGGGACTTCAGTACTGTGTGTAGATATCAATTAAACTCATTGTTAGTGAACCAAGCTTCTAAATCTTAGTGCATTCATTTAGGGAAACAGTAACAGTAACCAGAACCAGCTCCTGCACTCTCAGTCTGCATGCAATTGAAATAGAATTTGATTGATTATAAATAGATTAAATTATAAAAGTTGCTCAAAAAGCTGCCTGTAGCTTTGCCTCATGTATTTAAAATAGCAGTAGTTTCCACTACCATGAAAGATTTTCTTAGTGCATCCAGTGCATCAGTAAAATGGACTGTCTTGATGCTTTGATTTTTGTCTTGCCACTTAGACAATTATGAGTATTGTTGTGAGTCTGCTGGATTTCCTTAAAAACATTACATTCAATCTGCCTTAAAACAGCTTCTCCATTTCGTAGCTGTGAGAGTACAAGAAATTTTTGAAGAGTTGTTCACAGTAGCTTCATACCCATTTTCCCCCAGCAAGACCCACCAAGCTGTGCACCAGCAGAAGCTTCTGCCTAGCAGAGTAAATTTTCCATTACAGAAATTAGCTGGACTTATGTTAATTATTTACTGGCGAGATGGTGTGAAGCAGAACAGTGCAATCTGGAATTAGATTCAGGGTTTGGAGATACATCTCCTAATGAACACATGAAAATGTTTTAATCAAAGAGAGACAGGGGGACTCATGAGATCCACCCATTGGGATCGCCTATGAGCAGAAATTCCATTTAGCTTTGCTCAGCAGGAGAAAACAAATGCAAATGACTGTGTGGATCTCACTACAGGCTTGCAAGGATATATCTATGGAAATGAGAATCAGAAAAATTACTGTACACAACTGGTACTGTAATAAAAGGAAACAAATCTCTTACAGAATCTTCCTAGATAAGTACTACACAATTGTTAAAATTGTTACACAAATCTAGCTGTGTTTTGATGTACCCTCTGCCCCTGCATCATTGCAGTGACAGCTAATGCATGGTGGGCTGCTCTTTTCTACTGCTTGTCCTGTTTTTCATGCAATACAACACCACCATCTCATTTCATTTTTTAGTCTGTACATTTAGGCTGTGACTACATCCACTAAAGGATCCATTTTACCTCTGTACTCTAAATGAAGAATGTGTAAATTAGCACTGTTCACTCAAAATCAACATGCTTTTCAGAGAGTACAATATTTATTCTTCTTAACCTGGAATAGTGTATTCCCAAAAGCAATTAACATGCCTTATGCTCCTTCCTCTCCTCCTCCTAAAATCACTACCAAGAAAACTAGAAATTAGATCTTCATCTTGGTATGTTTTATCCAAATACAGGCCAAAAATCAAAGCCCCAGTTGCCAGTTTTCTAGCAAAATTATGGTTGATAAGAGCCACATTCATGTATTCCAGAACAGTTTCTGCTATCTGTGGCTTTTGTTATCTTTTAAGTAAATACATATGCTACTTTTCCTTGAAAAGATTGTGTACTACAGCTTTGCAACTTCAGTGAACTGATCAGCTGTGAATTTTCTAAGTAGAACTTGCACATTTTCACAGTAATACACATACCGTGGTTTTTTTTTTTTTTAACAAAACAGTTTCTCTGCCTATAAGCTCCAAGATGTCTAACAACCCAAAACATAAAGCTTTTACTTTTATTATTGTTTAGGACTTTAATTAGTACAACAGATTTTACAAGTGTTTTGTCACAAGTCACCATCTTTTCTCAATCCTTAAAAACTGCACTTAATTTTAGTCTTCTCTTTTGAATTTCACTTAGGACTGGCTCACAAATCAAAGGCAAGGAACCACTGGTCTTCATACATACTTGTCTGAAAAAGTATTCGAGATTTATATTCCTTGTTCATCTGGACTCCTTTAAATTTCTCTTTATACTAGGCACTTTATTCACCTAGTAAAGTCTAGTTTTCTAGCAGTCTGTATGCAGGGCAGCTATCAAATGTTACTATTGCCATCAGATAGTAGAAAAAAAAAGATAATCAGAGCCTCTGGAATAATAATTGGTAAAAAAAATGGTTTGGATGAAAACAATTAGTTACAAGCACTACGAGTTGAAATTCAGTTCAGTGTTAAAGAGACAGTTTAGAAGCACATGGTACATTTATCACAGCTCCACAGACAAGTTATTGAGCTGTCTGTGAAAAACAGAGCCAAACAGGAAAGCTTTCAGCAGAAAGCAGTGGTTGAGGTCCTTGATTGATAGAGTTAGATGATGCAAAGCTGTCTGATGGCCTTTCTGCAAAATAAAGTGAAGGAACTCAAGGTCTTTCATGACGATCTCTGACCACAGATGAACAGCTACTTTATTACAGTGCAGATTGAGGTTGCACCTTAGTCCATATTCTGCCACTTTTGGATGCACACGGTTAACTTTACCAACAATCCACTGTGTTTAACATAAGTGGCTGCCATCTTTATACGATTTTAAAAGGGCAGCAGATTGCAGTAGTTAAAAGCTTAACCTCTTTTCTGTTTAACTGAGGTGATCGAGAAAATATAATCAGTTTTATCACAGAGTTCTTATTGCAGTGATAGGGCTGATTGTTCAGGGAGAGTTGCCTCATTTAAAAGATACAGCAAAATCCCTGCTATCCGTAAGAGCCATAATATACTTGTGCTGCTTCCCTCAGAAATGAACTAATTTACTTTGTCCAAAATGTAAATCCTATATTCCTAATGACTTGGGGGTGGTTCCATTCATCACTGATGTGATGCTACAGATATCGTAGAATATATCTTTGCAAAGCCTGAGAATGATTATAGCACATTTAGCAGAAATTTAATATTTATCTCCCTGTTTGATATTTAACAAACATTATTTTTTACAAAAAGATACTGCACTACCTGACCAATATGAAGTACTTACAGCCACCTAAACAATCCTGACCTGTGGGGCACAATTCAGGCAAGATCAGTGACTTCTCTTCACAGTACGAGTTGAGGATATTTTGTCTGGGGTTCTCAGAGCTGCCTGTGGTTCCCACTGGCTAAGGCTGTACTGCCTCTTTCATTTGGAAGTCCAACTTGGAGCCAAATACTATGACCCAGTCACTTCTACACTTCCCACATTGACACACTTCTGGTTTTAGAAAAGTGAAAAATTCCACAAAGAATTTTTCAGAGTACATGAGTTTGACTCTGGGGCATATTTTAGTTAAAGTTCCTATTAGCATAATTGGCTAATGGAGTTGCTAAAGCAACTTTCCAGAAGTTACTCTCATTCACTCTCTTCAACTGTCCTTTGAAGAAAAATGTTTTCAGATATTTAAAGTCCTTTCTCCTTAATTATAGCTCTCCCTCCCTCATTGCCAAGGCCAAAGTAGTGTCCTGGACTAAACCATTGTTTAGTTCATTGATGAACTATTCCAGTCTAGTGCATTTTATATTTGAAATGCTTTAATTCATTCTCACATTCATTTGTAGACTTCACTCTGGGTTACTCTCTCAGCTCTAGTGCTCCACTGTGAGTGTCTTTAGAGCAGAACAAGTTATAGTAAAGCAGTAAACATCTTTCCCCAGGAAGTGTCTCAGTAAACAACCAAAGTGTCATTGACTGCAAAAACCTCAGTTTGAACAAGGACAGGTTCATGCATTCAAACACTATCTACAAGAATTATTCAGTTTTCTAACATTTTCTGTTCTGCAGTGATGAGTCTTGTTATTACCAACACATCTACTCCACACGTAGACAGCCTTGGTTATAAGTCAGTGTTAATCACTATCCCCAAACTCTTTTCCTCAGAATAGCTTTTTTCTTTCCATT
Organism: Donacobius atricapilla; assembly: GCA_013397315.1. Lineage (NCBI taxonomy): Eukaryota > Metazoa > Chordata > Aves > Passeriformes > Mimidae > Donacobius > Donacobius atricapilla. The sequence goes on from WBMY01004226.1 coordinate 319,944, forward strand.
ACCTTAGTTTAATATTTACTTTGGAGGCTGCTGCCTAAATTGTCTGGTTATGGAATTCAGTGTGTCATCAATCAAATGACTGACAGGAGGAAGCCTGCCCTGAAATTCTGACTTTTGAATTCACAGAACTGCCTAGCTCCTTTTTCATGGTTGAAGTGGCATACAGATTCTATCACCTATGTACCCATCTTTCAACTCAGTTATTTTACCATTTTTACAGTAACATACACCAGTAGTAGTTTTAAGTTGTAACATTTTAAAGACCTTACTTGATATTATTTGGTTGGATCTACTCTGACTGCTGGCACAAATGCTGCAAGTCTTGCATGATTTTTATGCAAAATAAGATTTAGAGTATTATCGAGACTTTTCCTCCAGAATCATATAAAAGACTTCTCAGCACAGTGCCACCTCATAAAAAGGAAGATGCTCTCAATTTCCTGGGTTTGATACTGGTCAAACAGAGTTGGGGAAAATAAAAACAACAGTGAGTGCTTTCAGTAGAGACAGGCACTGGGAAATAAAAAAGAATTTTAGCTTGAAATTGATATAATGTGTTTTTAAACATAAAACTAAACAAATGCTAAAGCATTTAGTATTCTCTCAAAGTAGTCTTTCTCTCCTAGGATCACTAGGTGTTAGCATACTGGAAACTGAACTATGAAAAGGATTGCTTTATTATACCTTGGTTGCATAAGTTCAATCTTGAAATAAAAAAACCCTTTAAAAACAAAACACCATGTCTGGTTCATATAAATAAAGGTGTTTTAAAAATATGTATTGAATGTTCCACATTATTAAGCTTTTTAGATGAATCCAGTTGTTAAATGGTTGTTCTAGTAACTGGCCTGTCATCTGGAAATGTTCTTAGATTGTTTTTTTGACACAATGTCCCTGCAGAAAGTTGGGCAGTGTGACACAGAGAGCACAGGTTTGCCTATCACACTGATTACTTGATGTAATAGTAAGCAAGCTTAAGTGAACTGTGTGTCTTCAATCTTTCCAATCACTTAGGGATGGGCACCAGAGGATACCATCCATCATCCATGGCCTGAAACATATGGTGCATCAGCAATCTTAGGCTGACCTAAATGATAGTAAAAGCTGCTATGCTGTTCACAATAAGGAATTGTTGTCCACTGAATTACAGGATTGTGATTAGATTGCTAACATGGCCAACTTGATGTATAAGTGAAGTGTCCAGGAAAGATATTCCCTAGGATCCTTTGAAGATTAATTTATACCCTTGAAATGTGCACCAATCACAGAATGAAAAAATATGTCAAGGTATTTTTCTTGTGCACAAAAAAAGCATTGCAGTGGTAACAGCTATTAATTTATTTTTGGCAGTTTTAGCCAACAGAATTCAATAAACAAGGTTCTTAAAGGTTTTTGTTTTGTTGCAAGGTTTTTACTGCTTGACTCCTAAAAGCACTGAGTTCTACAATAATATCTCTTATAAGGGGGACAGTTCCCCCTCACATTCTATTGTAAAATCGCAAAGAACTGTAAGCATATTACACAGGGGCGGCAAGACTAAAAATTCTTCATTTTGTATTGTTGTATTACTAGGTAATGGACATATAAATATCTTGCAATATTTTGTATCTATTTTTAAGATAAAAAACATACACAACTGACCACTGATCCCAAAATTATCAATTTTGTCTCACCATAAATTAGATTATGCTTGTCATGCTATTCATTCATCAATTTAGGAAAAATCACCCACATCACTGAGCTAAGGCTTCAACTGCAATGTCAACTTTGGTGTGACTCAGGGCAGGGGGCAGCAAGGAAAGGGGGAATTATTATTCCAGAGTAGCTCTATCCCTTAAATCCTCTTTAGGTTGTAAAACACAAATAGTGAAAAGCACATTTTAGGAAGCACAGGAGAAGAGTGAAAATTACCTTATAATAGCTATGACCTGTATTAGAACATAACCAAAAACCAGCATACATTTGTGCTGACCATCCAAAATGCAGCTTACTCCAGGCTGAGGGAAATTACTCCCTTATAAGACACGGAACTTTAAAGAAAGTGTTTTGCAAATATGTCTTCTATATGCAGTTATCATGAGAAGACTGGAAACAATGGTCTTTTATGCCCTATCTGCCAGTCTATTTTTCTTTTGTGACTTGCTTTGCTTTTCCTGGAACATGTGAGGCAGATGTGCCTACTGTGCCTGTTAGCTCAGACCTTCTGCTGGTGTTTTTACTTTATTTCTAGTGTGCTTGTCACCAGCAGACATCCTTAACCACATACAAGTCCTATTTTAAAGCATTCCTAGCCATGCAACTAAACCAGTAAATTTCATTACATAAAAGTATAGGCATAAAGTCATGGACTTTTTTTTTTTTTAATTTCCCAATATAATCTGCTGACAGAAGAGTAATTAATATATATCACACCTTGACACAGATAACAGTGGTCCCTAGTGAAAGAGGCTCCTATTGGACCTTTTGAGGGGACATACTAATGAAATATAAAATTCTTTCCTGTTCATTGAGAATGGCCTTAATCTGCTAAAAATATCTGATACACACCTATTAGAATGATCTGCCTAAGCTATCAAAATGCTACTTTTCACTGAAAATGCAAGCTAGGACCAGTGTCTGCTTAACTTATTTATATAAACAGATTTTCTTTTCAGTCAAGACAAAGACTTATGTTCATTGCCAGCATTAAACTTGACAGTTTGGTGAGATGCAAAGCCCTGACAGCACTTCATGTCCAAAAGAAACAGAAAAATTTAAGCATTAGCATATTATTAGTACATTAAATTGAGCTTGCATGTTTTAGTTATGTCAGATAAGTTTTGCTTTTCTCTTTTTACACTTCTGAACAAAAAAGGAAAGGGAAAAGGAAATTCAAAACCTATTCAGATAGAAGGGTGGTACAGAGAAAAGAATACACAGACAAGCTACTAATTATTCTACAGGAAATATTTCCTCGATTCAGGTTCCTACTTCACCCTCTTCACTAGGCTATCTGAGCATCTCCTAGTAGTTCAGCAGGTGATGTGACTAACATCCATCATATGAGAACACAGGCACCCGGTCTTTAGGGAATTAGTGATACATATCTTAAGTGTGATATAAGTTGGATTTTTCCAAGAGTAGGGAGAAAAATTTCTTCTACTGAAACACTTGGAATTTGACAAAAAAATTCCTCAAATACACCAGAACGGTTTCTGTATTTTTTAACATTTGAATAGTCATCTTCACTAGCAACGCAATTGAAGAACTAAAACATGATGCTGAAGCAAGATAGGATTCTTGGTGGACATAACTTTGATCCTTAAAACATATAGTGAAACATTAAATATGAACCACTTTGAGAAAATACAGAACAACTTATGTTTCAGAATCTGGGAGTCATTGGGTGCTGGTCGGTTCTGTGCACCATGCAAATATGAAATTCTATTTCTATTAATGATGCTCATTTTCTTTGAAACAACACTGAGTTTACTTTTATATAACAAAGAGAAATAGATTCTGTACATATGAAATACAAATAGATGCATTAAGTCTTCTAAAAACGTGTACAGTGACAGAAGGATGCCCAGAGATGAACACATTCTCCATCCTGAATTTTAACAGTTCCACTGAGATACCTTTTAGTGGTGATGGATATATATGGACCTCCAACTGGTTCAATATTTTCTTGATAAGCTTGGTAGGCAAGAAGGCTTCTTCTGAGCTATTTCCATTTTTTGTTTGCTGAGACAGATGCCTTGATCTCATTATTAGAGACAAGCACTGTTCACTTGTGTTAATCTTCTCTGTGTTAGCTGGGACTCTCTACTTCCATACTAATAATGACGTGTATAAATAAAATAGTCTTATGTTTCAGCATGTTTTTCACAAAACACATAATGAAAAAATTCCGTCTTACTGAAAACTATTAGGAGAAGCTTGCAGTAATTCCTCTCTTTCTCCAAGTTTTTTTTTAAGCAAACAAAACTATTCCAACATTTGACTTGTCTTACTGCCAGATAATACTAGTAATACTGCTGGTTCAATATTTCTGTCACCTTAATTTTATAATTTCCTGCCAAATAAGGTAGGCAAGTCTGCTATTCTGGGATTCAAGGACAGAAGCATTTCAAATATATATAGCTCTAGACCAGGTTCAGGAACCCATTCTGCATTTCCTGAAAGTTAAAAAAATATAAGATGCAAAATTCTAAGGTACCTTGTTTCATATATCATTAAAAAGAATCCCTTCAGGAAATCGTATCCCAATTACATGACAGAAAACTAACCAAAGCATGACAAAAATTGTTAACTGCACACTGCAGCTTGTTCTGCCTTCCCTACAGCCCAGTACAAGCCATAGGTAACTGCAGCCCAAATGTCTCAGCAAGATTTTATTCCCCATGATAAGGAGAATTCAGGCAACAGAACATGAAGAAAATATTGCCAAACTTTTGCAAGCCTTTTTAAAGCATGGCTTTAAATATAATCATATAAGTGGAGAAGAAAACTTCTGCCTGGGGATCATCCCTTTATCCATGCTGTTCTGAACCACTCCTTTCTCAGAGTCATCCAGCTCTACAATCTACCTAGGGTAGAAAGAACCTATTTAAGTCTTTCTTGCCCTTTGCATACCCATAGAACATGGATATCAAACAGCAAAGAAATTATTAAAAATAGTATCAGGAGGTGGGAGATTACAAAACATCAATACAGGATAGAAAAACTCTAGAAAGTATAAATATGAATGAGGTATTCTGATACTGTGCTGCTATCTATGGCTATTAGCATAGAGCTCAGTTTCAGTGTTAATTGTGGACCATACACAGTCGTACTTTTTCCCCCACCTCAGCCTGCTTCTCGTAATAGACCCATCTAGAAAATCTCCAGCTTTGCAAGAACCATTTGCACAAAAAATTCCAGGGGAAGTGCTAGAATTTATGTACTCTATTTTTGCTATTTTGTTCACAAGATTTTACAGAAGCTGGGTGAGCAAAAAAGGACAATGACACAGGGAAACATCACTAAGACCTATATATTCCTTAACAGTGTAGACAATAAAGAGGACAGAGTCTGAGAAGTTGGAGATTGATTATTACCAAGTTAAAATAGTAGAAGGAAAAACTTCAAAATATAACCTAATCAAAGTGAAAATGATCAGGTCTTTTCTTTCTACCTTTGTGAATAAAATGAACACTATGTTATAGCGACACAAATTGATTAAAAAGGAGAGTATGACACACAAGAAATTAAAACATTACTTTGTAACCTATACAGTTATTTCTTATGGCATCTCCACGTGTCTTCCAGTTCTAAGGGTTTATTTGACCCATGGCTCTATGTGCTAAATCAGTCACAAGAAATCCAGGGCTCCAACTAAACGATAAGGATTACAGTTTATATACTATTAGCAAATCTGAACATTGTGTTCAAATAAGAACAACATCATAGGCAAAGAGATATTCAGACTAAGGAAACAAGATGTGACAAGTAGTGGCTCCTCAAAAAAAACACCAAACTAAACAAACACAAAATCCAACAAAAGAACAAAAATAAACAAAAAACAACTGGTAGTAGTTAGAAGAGGCTCTAATTATCCTCTCTTAGAGGAGACTAAGTAACAAGGAGTAATTGCAGTTCCTTCACTCATTATTTTGAAGCCCCAAGTCAGAGCCAGCTGTGAAATTTTTCTAAGATTAGTGTTGTACTTTGCCTCACCAAATGAACTTCTAAATAAACAGAAGAGACTAAAAATGAACCAATGATAATTTTTTATGTCTGTATTAACAGCTTCTCCCCTCCCAAAATATTTACCTTTAAAGATTTAAATAGAGCATTAGTGATTCTTTGCATTCAGTAAACACTGAAGAAAGCACATAGAAACCAAAACTAATAAAGTTCATAGTGCATTTGAATTTAGAATATGTATGATCCTTATGCCTCCTTGACCAGTGAATCCTATCTTTCCTAATGTTTTGTAGGAGTCTGAGATGGCGCCTTTAGAATTTGATTTTGTGTAAAAATACTCACCAAATCTGATTTCTGCACCATTAAGGAGTCCTCTGGTAAAATATATGATGCATGGAATGAAATAAGCTGTAGTTCTAGAATGAGTCTTTAAGCTTACTTCCTTTAGTACTTGACCACTAATATTAAAGACTACTGGATCAAACTACACTCTTAATTGGATATACAAGACATGATACAGTAGTATAGTTAAACTGCAAGTTAGATGCTAAAAATAACATTGATTTGTATTCTTTTACTGGAAATATTTGTAATATGAAACTAGGATACAATAAACTCATTTTTAATGCATATTCCATACAGACGAAAGCTGTCACCAGGTTATGTTCAAAGTCCATTCATCACATAACCGTTAGATTAATTGGTTTGCTGTTTCTCAGGCTAAAATGAGATTACAGATTAATCTAATTCCCATTAATAGTTATGAAATGTTGATTATACAATTCTTACACTACTTATTGCTTGCTAAAGCACACACACAAAACTGGCCTGCCACATGATTTGTTAAAGTTACCTGATGTCTAATAATTTAATGAATTGTTCCATATAGGAACTTGCCAAAGAGCACAAAATATCAGTTCCACCTAAAAACTTTGTTTTATTGGATGAAATGTTTGTGCTAATAAGATGACCAGATTGGACAGAGAAAAGAAATTTCCTTTTGGATATAATTTTTAACATTCTTATTTCTTGGTAAATAGAGGAAGTCAAAGACTGGAATGCAAAAGAATAAAACAGGCTGGAAGAAGTCCAGGAGGAAGATGCAACATGCTAGAAGAGGGCTACACTGGGAAAATGTGAGAGATGTCAGATAGGAAGATACGTGGAGCCACGAGTCAGAACACCTGAAGAGTGCAAACTGGAAGAAAATATGATTATAGTGTTCAGATGTTGTTCTAAAACTAAAGCTTGGGAATACTTCGGAGAGATTACAGAGGAAGAGGGACAGTTTTGATAAATTTCATTTGAAATACTACATGTTTTAATCAAAGGCACTGTGAGGCTGACGGACGTTTTAGTTTATCCATTTTGGAGGATCCGCCAAGGAAAAGAATTCCTGAAGTGTAAAGATTTCTTCATGTCAGCATTCTCATTCATATTTACCCAAACCCTTACTTATCTCATGACAATAGTGACCTTATTCAGATTTCAACTTTTTTTGAGCAGGATTCTACTTTAACCTAACCAGGTAACATACAAATGATGTTCTTGAAAAGAATTTAGTGTCGGTTCATGCAAACATAATGTCACGATTAGTAAGTGCAATTTATTTGTCCTGTTGCACTTTTTCCTAAGCAATTTAGTTCCTCCAAAGCAACAAAATCTTGAGACATAGGATAAATCACCTTGGGTTTCCTCAAATATCTGCATATGAAAAAAAAAAAGTAACATTTGAAGTTTAACAGATTATAAAAGCCTAAAACAAACACCTCGCTTTCTTTTGGGACATCTGCCATAATGAAAGACACTTATTGTCTTTGATTTTTATATGGACAATTGAATTGTCTCTTCATTTTTGAAGTGATTTGAATGTGCTAAAAAAGGAACATTTTTTCTTATGCTCTTCAAAACCCATAGTGTTAGGGTACATAGATTCATAACTGCTTGTGCATTTAATGGTCTCTTATCTCAAATTCTTTTGATCCATGCACACTGTGAAAACTTCCTCATTTCAGTTAATCTCAATAACCTTTGTCATATTAGAAATGGGATCAAATTCTATTCTTCCATTTTTTAACCAGCAACCAGCTTCCCTGACATGATTTCCACTGGAAAACCGGCACTGATTTATATCTGCTCACATTGCCATGCATCTATTATAATCTTTTTATTCTCCATATTCCTACTTTTTCTTTTTAACCCTGGTTCCTTTGTGTTGAATTCTCCTCTTCTCTTTAGCCTTCCATTTATTAGAAATGTTCCCGTGAGTTGGTTGTTGTGCATCCCATTACCCCCTCACCCCTCCCCAACAATTCCTGATCGTATAAGCAGTCAATTCACAGGAGAAGAGGAATTTCACAGGACCTGCACTGGTAATTTTTATTAATTTTTCTGGTTCTGCATTTCTAAGACTCCAATGTATTTTGCCTGAAAATATTTGCTGGAAACCTCATTGCAGATTGTATTTGATTACTGGATTTGTGCTGGATATGGAACACAGCCCCAGCAAGGCAAGCAGTTCAAAGATTGACCACATTACATACATCACCATCCCAAATCCAAACTTGAAACATAGTAAGGGTGATGTAAGGACATGAGGACACATGTATCTTTCAGATAAATACATTTATCTGAAACAAAAGTGTCAGACCAGAAACTGATTCCTCAGATTCTGTTGGGAGATTTCTGGGCATTTAGTGTCTCATCAGAACACAAACAATACAAATTTTATGAATATGTTTATAGCAAAAGAAGTGTCAATGCATTTACACCCCTAAAACTTACTTCCCCAGCAGTCAGGCAACAGAAGTTTTCATTAAAACCTTGTGCAACCTTTGTTGGTATCAGTGGGCTAATGCTCCAAGTCAAGATCAACTTTTGGGTCTTTGTTTAAATACAGAGTCAGAATGTATATCTGGACTAAAACGAAAAGGCAGTAGGTTGTAACAAAATCACAATGAGAAAGAACATATCAGGGACAGAACAACTCTTCTATTTGGCTGCACTTCCTTCACGAAACCTTCAGACTTAGCAAGCAGGCAAGGAGTTTCATTTGCTATATAGAAAGACATGGAATTACTTCCTAAGAGCTGACATAAAAAAAAGTCATCTGCAACTGGACAGATTTCTGAAACCCTGACAATGGAAGCGTTTAAAACCCTGTGCCGCAGGTCACTATTCCTCTCTAGTGAACAGGAGCTGTTATATCCCGCCTTTCATTGATTTACCATTACTGAACGGATTCCTCATTTTAACAAAACATATTGTTATATTCTAGATAAGTCTTCAACAATTCTTTACACTAACCTATGGAATTCAATTGCCACCATTAATTTCACTCTGGTATTTATCAGCAGAAGCTTTTTTCCTGCAAGAACCAATTTATTTAATTGAATAGTTTAAAGGGCTCCAAAACCACATACAAAAGATGAGGTTATAGCTAATAGCTTTCAAATATACTTAAAAGCTTGAATCATTAGCAGCTGCTTAAACTAGGAATTTTTAAGTGCGAGACAGAATTTATAGCAAACTAGTCTTAGTGTTGTGATTTTTCACATTTCATTTTTTCACAAATACAGGAGGCAGTTAAAATATTATGTTGTATTTAGGAATAAAACTTGCACTTGCTGTCCTTCCACTTATTCAGTTTTTACAGCATTCCTGGAATATCACATGCATCATTTCCTCAATTTATTTTCTAAGTATTAAGTTCTTAAATACATTTATCCCTACAATTTTCTTGAAAGATAAACAAATCCAGTTCCTCACATTTTACAAAAAACCTAGGCACGCAGTTCCAGGACTGGAATTCTGTAATGCTGTTCCAGACAAGAAATTTTTGGCTCCCTAGGCATTAGAAGGAACAGGCATCAAAGGATGGCACATGGGAAACTGCTTCAGTGCAGTAGCTATTGGAAGATTGCAGTCCTAAACACAAAATGCACCTGGAGATGAGAGAATCTCATTTCTAGCTCTTATCCATGCAAATATTTAGATATTTTCATGAAAAAGGAAAAATTTTCTGTAGATGGCTCCTTGCTGAATGCCCTGAGGATAAACAATGAGTTACCACTGAAAAAGATACAGGTTCAGATCTACTCCAGGAGGGAATATCCAATTTCTGTGTGTCCAGTCAGTAGGCTAGGGAACGACAACAGTGGTCTTATCCCCACACTTCCTCTGATCAAAGAGGTTCTGCACGTGACTGGGTATGGATTAGGTATGTATGTCGTAAGATCAAACACTACAAATGAAAAATGAATTTCAGCATAGTTCCTCTTAGCTTTATGCTAAGTGGACACAAAAGTGGATAAATAAATTTTAAAGACCTGAAAATCACTGCCTCTGACTCACATGAGAGTAGAAAACAAGACCACACTGACAACTTGTTAAATGGTACTATTAACCTGAGATTACTGGTGTGTAGAAAAAGGCAAGAAGGGATAAAGTCCAATATATTTTTTCAGAATTATGATGAATGTCAAAAAAATTAGGGAAAACCAAAGCTGCTTTGAAGAACTGAATAAAATCCTGCAGAAATCAATAGCAAGATTGCTATCAATATGTTTGGAACAGGTCCAAAATTATTATCTCTGACATTAACATAAAGAAATTGCAGCTGTTTGCATTTATATTTCCTTTTAGCAACAAAGCAAGAACATACTAGGACAGAAGAGAGTTAACCCTTCCTCTGGCATACTTTACATGCACAGGTTTTTTTTACTTTCTTATCTTGGTTTCTGGAAAAATATGAGTTTGGTGACTTGGGTTTTTTCTTTTGATTTTGTTGTGGTTTTTGTTTGTTTGGGTTTTTTTATTCAAATAAGAAATTCTGTCTGTATGGAACCACAGAAAAATAATGACATTTTAAATTATTCATCAAGTGAAGCTGTTGTCCACATCTGATCATCCTTAACCATGAAGTAAGGATGCAGGAGCTTTAAAGGAGTAAGGACCTTTCTGACAAAAAAAAACCCAACCCCATATCATATATATATATGATATACTATAAACATTAAAGTTTAAAACTGAATGGCAAATTCTGAAAGTTTGTCCTTTAAAGGAAACAAACTTCTATTCACTTCAGTGGAAATTTGTTGAGTTAAAGAAGATTAAACATCTCTAGGGCGAATCTAATAATTCCAATTAAAGAAAAATGCAATACAATGCAATGATGATGGCAGCCAAGATTCAGATTCTTTTACTTTGGATCAGAGGGCACAAAGCCAGTCTTGAACTATAACTTAAAAACTTGTAGCAATATTTGACCTTTACCTTGATCTTGTACAAAATGCCAACTACTGTACAACACATAAATAGAGTATTTAATGAAATACGACATACCTAGCAGATAAATTACTAAATCCAGACATAATTACTTGTCTTAAATATTACACTGATTGTGGACTTACTTCTGCATGGGTTTTTAATAATTTCTGCATATCACTACAAGACACAAGTAGTTGTAACTCTTTCATATATTAGAAAACACAAAAAGATTTGTTCAATTCTTTATGAACTCATCAAGTTTTACAACATATATGATAAAACCATACAAGTCTAAACAAGAATACTTCTGCTATTTACATACTGTGATATAAAATGCAACAAATATGACTGGAAATGAGAACAAAAGAAATCTTACATAATATTAAATACAGTGCAAAATCTCTTTTCCAATCATTCTGTATGTTTTCTGCCTCTTTCAGACTATATTAAATTCTGAATATGTAAAAAAAAAATCCACTCTTCTTTACAGCATGTATTTATGTAGTTCAGATCACAGAGTACAAAGAAGTCATAGCCAGTACAAATCCTTACGCATATTGTTCTCCTAGCAATGCAGTTTTCTAGTTGCTTTTTGAACAACTATCACATAATTAGGTTAAGAACAAAATGACAATAAAAACCATCAGTTACTAGACATATAAACAAATCCCCCTTTCAGAGAGTAGAAGTAGCTCCCCTGATTCCACAACTTAAGACTTAATTAGAATTAAACAACAATTGACTACTAGAATCATATCAGCACTTTTTATGTAACAAATTTTTTTTCATCTAGCATAGAAAGTTTTGAAATAAACTCAAAGATCTAAACATATTTGGAGTTGGGAGACATCTGCATTCACAACTTTCAGTTAGTACCATTTTAGCTGTAAATTTCCATCAAAATACTTCATGGAAATACATACTGAAAATTCAGGAAATTGGAAATAAAGGCCATACATGATCTTTACAGCTGGGGCTGCTTTAGTTACAATGCACCTTGAGCCAAACCACATAAACAAAATTATTCAAAACACTCTTCAGTGTAAGCAAAGTATAAACTCATATATGACAATCACCGGAAGTGTTTTGCATTTCAAAATTATAGAGACGCCTTTTTGTACTGTGGCCTGAACAAATATCACTGATCATTTTTAGTATGCTGGAACGAGGATATTGGTAACAAATCTTCATGACAGACACACGCACACTCAATGAGATAATAAATTAGTTTCCCAAGTGAAGGCTCACTAATAAGATTGGATCTAAAATTTAGGTCACTTAATTTTAAGACTCAGCTAATGGGCTAAAAAAAAAAAGAGTATAACTTCATAACATAAATTCAGGTTCAATCTTTTTTACCATAAACATTAGCACCATTGTAAAGTTGCAAAGAGTAAGCTTCTTGTAAAATTAAATGATCTAATTGTAAAATGCATTTGATATCTCCTTGCAGGGAGGTTATTTCTAAAAGAAAAAAAAATATTCTGTATTACATTATGAAGTTATAAAATTTAAGCAATTAATTTTTAGTGCTGTGTAAGGTCTGATGTCACTGGAAAGATAAATTTGTAAAACTTCTTTCCAATATAATTTATTGATTCTATTTCAAATACAGTGCTTCTTTTATTTGCAAATACAAGACTTATTATACAATCAAAGAAACTTTAACTTTTCTTCATTAGTATTCAGAGGTGACAAGAGAATGAGAAAGTCCTTTAACTCCTTGACAATAATACGAGAAAACTCTTAGCCTGCTAAGGCCATTTGGCCTGGCTCACACAGAAATAAAGTATTGTGAACTCATGCTCCAAGCTTGTTCTGATTACTAGAGGAAGTTCTTTTAAAATAATACACCAACAAATTTTCCACTTACAAGGCAAAGAAAATTTTCCAAGAGGGACTTTTTACAAAGTCATGCAGTGATAGGGGGTAATGTATTTAAACTGAAAGAGGATAGATTTAGCTTAAATGTAAGGAAGAAATTTATTACTATAAAAATGGTGAGGCTCTGGAGCAGGTTGCCTGAAGTTGTGGATGGCCCACCCCTGGGAGCGTTCAAGGCCAGGCTGGACAAAGCCTTAAGCATCCTGGTCAGGTGGAAGGTGTTCCTGTCCATGGCAGGTGGATGGAACTAGATGATTTTTAAGGTCCTTTCCAACCCAAATCACTCTATTGTTTTTAAAGTATTGCAAATCCCCTTCCTCAGTATTTGGCAGCATCCAAAACTTACCATTTCCATTCTCTACTATGGCCAACGGCTCTCTGCAACTTGTCGTTGTTCTCAAGGGATTAACAGTCCTTTGAACTTCTGCCAGCAGCACTGCTTGCATCGCCTCAATAATCTGTCATAAATGCAAATTATTATTGGATGATATCAGTACCTCAATTATTTATCTAAGTATTTGACATTTTTAACCAAGTAGCACAAAATCTGGAAACTGTCCCGGTGAATGTCATTAGAAAGTCAACGCTCATTAGTAAGTCTTACAGACAATGGTAATCATGTGTCTCTACATACACACTGAGGAAAAAAGGGTTAACTAGATAGCAATAATGTAAGTTGTCAGTCAGAACTGTTTCCCAAAAAACACTCATTTTCTTTAATGTCAAATCTACAATCAGTCACCTACTGCCTCCTTGATTTCAAGAATAAACAATTACAAACAAAATACACTAGTAGAGCACAAGGTGATAACAGCTAGTAAGTATCTTCATTTTTTTCTGATGCATGTAAAAGTGCTTGATAGACTGAACAATGACCTTGTTGTCTTGGGGTGATTTGGTTTTGACTTTTTTAGAATTTCTGGCATGTAATCTCTCTGATAAAATTAAAGAATGTTTAGTTATTAGTGGTGATGCTCCATTCCTCTCGCTTAAACATAACATCCCCATATTTTTTTGTTTAGCACAGAGAGAAATGCCATTCCTCAAACTCATCTAATGCAAAAGGAACACCTACTGGATTTGTGAGCAGCCTGTAAATGGCACTTGCAGTAGCAGATGCACCATGTGGGCATTAGGACAATGCAGTGTGGAGCCTGTCTGAAGGAGTTAGTATTTTCCCTCTCTTTAGCAAAAAGGGGCCATAAGAACTAAGGACATTTAAAGATGTAAAGACACTCATAAAACACATGAAGACCTTCAACAAAAGACCCCAAACCTTTTTAATTCTTAGTCTAAATTTCAGTATGGTATATCTACTCTAAATTTGGTATTTCCTTCAGAAAAGGAATATAATTTTTCCCATTTGGGAAGGTATTCATTCTCAAGTACAAGAAATTTCCTAAAAAACAGGGTGAATCTAAAGTTTCATCTTAAACTTATATATTAATTTAAATTGAATACAAAAACTTTATTTTATTATAAACATTTAAAGCTTATATGTTATTTGTATCATAAAAAACTATTAAAATTATTTAAGTTTCATATGAATTGAAGTTGATAATGCAGGATCCTTCAAACTGCTCAGAAGAGAGGTCGTTTCAACTCACTAATCAAGTACCTGTCCTCAAAAATATCTCAAACTGCCCTTGTAAATTCTAATCATTAAGTGGAACAAAGGCTGTGGGTGTCCTTTGTGACAAAATCCTTTATTGTAGACAAATATACCATAATCAGGTCTACAGTGCAAAAGTTCACTGCAAGTGAACCCAGCCCTATGTGATTCAACATAGCACAAACCTTCATCTTGTTATAATAGAACTTTATTTTACAGGGGACACCAAAGGCAGTTTCCAGTTCCTCACATCTTACAGCCCAGAGCTTTGGGGATTACAGATCCTGACTTTGCAGCAGACTCCTACAATATATCTACAATAATTAAGAAAGAGAAGAAAACACGAACATGTTTTCAGTGTCCTGGGGAAATTTTTTGACAAAACAATTCTTACAGAGGTACACAAAAAGAAATAATAAGAACCTGCCACTAATCTGGGTCAGATGCTCTGTACTCGTATCACTGCTGTGCATGCCGGGCAGCATCGGTAACAACTTCCTCTAACATCTTAAAGCAAAAACCTGTAACAAATGGCATAAGATGATATTATTGTAGAGGCACCTGTAGATGTCTCTGCATGTTACTTGACTGTGTCTTTGTTATATCTACCTTTCCACAGTGCTTGGCGTGGTTTCATGTTGAATTTTTCTTCTCATAGCACCTTACCCCAAAATTTATATATCTCATCTGTCCTTATCACCAAGTTTAACAATCTCCAGTAGTTTTTTCCTGTTTCTAACACATAACAAATCTACATGAGCACCTTTAATTTTCTCTGATCATTTCCACTTTATCTTTAGTGCCCTTCTGGATATAAATTAGCTGTCTTATTGGCTACATATGCTTTCATTTTTTTCCCTATAATTGTAACTGCTGTTGAAAATACAATGTGGGTTTTAGTTGGGATTGTTAAATGTGACAAATTATGCTGCCTCTTTGATTGAGGAAATATAAATAGCGTATGTCAACCTAGAAATACTGATATTAAAAGTGAAGTAATTGTTTGACTCTAAAGCAGCAATAATATAGAATAATTCAAAAAGACAAGTGAACAAAAGTTGAGGTAAGCTGTACTCTTACATCTATACTAAGTTATCCTGGCTTTCCTTTCTACACTTCATCAATTACTTCCATGGATTACTATTCTCCTTCTAAAAGTGGGTTTAAGGAGAAAAGTCAATAGATATCACTCCTGGTTATTGCTCAGGCCACAACCTCTACAGGTCTGAGCCTTACACAAACTGCCTCCCAGGTGCCTCCATAACAATGTCACATCACAGGGCAAAATACACACATCAAAACATCAACTTGAATGATCCAGTCTGCTTTGCTCTAATTCTGCACAGTAATTGTTCGGACAATTTTCTGGATACTTCTACTGAACTATCTATTTTTCTTCACATATCTGTCTAGAAAGACAAACACACAAGTAATTTCTGGGTGGGATTAGAGTGTGGCAAGGAATGGCTATTAAAAATGGATATTTTATCTGAAAGAACAGCAAAACAGATAAACTTCCCCTTCAAATCATTTGGGGAAATGAAAACACACAAAAAAATATTTAAAAAACATACACATTTTTAAAATTTGATTCAGAAAATGACCTCCCTACAACCTTCAACTTCATCAAGTCAGTAGACCCATTTGCAGCAGGTTATTTCAGCAGGCTTTTTCAGTTTCCTTGTTTGCACAGAATCTGTTACAGTGCTGTAAGGAGATGAGGAACCAATAATCGGTAACTCCTTTGGGTCATGTCTGAGAGTCAGTATCCTTCATGGAAGGTCACGATAGAAAAAGTTTTTAAAAACAGTCTAAATAGTGATGTTTTTGGTAAATGCACTTGAATGCTTAATCAGGCTGCTCAGGATTAATAAACTGGTCATTAAACTGTGATTGCATAAATAAAGTTTTAACAAAACCATCTTATTGTCAACAAAAACTAGAGTTTTGCATAAACTGCTGGTCACTAAATATCATAACTACTGCCAAAGCCTGATTTTTTGGAATCTTAAAAGTTTTATGGCACTTTGGTGGCAAGAAATCCAAAATCTGTGCTGCTAAGTTGGTTAACAAAGCTTAGTGCAGCTACAATGCTGTACCTGAATAATTTTAACATTTGAGAAGCATTGAGAGCATGATATGTGCAGTACTTAACAATTTCAGTGTCTTAAATCTAATGTCTTTTCAGGTGAAAAAGTGTGAGGCAGCTTATTTGATACCTTACCTTCCAGCACACTAACCTCCTGTGCTAGATGAGACCAGTATCATTGCATACACTGATGAGTTGCTAAAAACACCCAAAATATAAATATCTAGATATCACATAATCAGTTACGCTACAAACACAACTTCCATAAATATATGAACTACTCTCTAAAGAGTTTTAGTGGCTGACCAGGTCAGCAAGAGATTATATACATCTGCATGACAATTGCAGTTATTGAGGTTCCAAAGGAAAAGGAAAAAACTCTTACTGTACAAGAAAGGGGAGAGAAAAAGGATTCAGAAATAATATGGAAGATGTGTAGACAGCAAGAATATAATAAATAACTGATAAGCTCAAGATGAAATGCTGGAATCAATTGAATGTGAATATTTGCAGAAACTATTTTTCTCTAACAGAATGGGACTATCACTGCAGTACCCTTGCAAAACTCAGCTCTGGAAAATATTCTTTGCATTTGAAGTAGCAGAGAGTTGCATTCAATTTCAAAAGTAATATCATAAACTAGATTTGTAACAGACATTTCCCCTTTCTGGAATAAAATCCATTGTGGTCAGAGTGTAACATCTTGAGTTTTGTATCCCTTCACAACTATACAACTTTAGTTAAATGCATATTTCCAAAATGAAAAATTGTCTCTAAATTTCACTGCTTTGATTGTTTCACTGCTGCCTGTCAACTCTCAAAAAGTTAGTCATCTCTAAAGACTTCAGATTCTTCACTTATAATAGGGATGAGCATGATCTGACCAGAAGAATCCATAATTACATGACTTCCAAGTTGTTCTTAAAGACTCTTGTAACAATTAAAGACTCGAGATTTTTGCCCATCACCAAGGCATTTTAAGTTTCTTCTAGAATAATACCTTAATAAAGGACACTGCCCTTATTTTAGACTTTTGTTTTCCTGCAGCCAAAACCGGCATTTTTGATGTAAGTCACATGTGGTTGTTAGAGAAGAAATAACTCATATCTTAAATAAACGCTATAAACAAGAGCACTTAGATTAAAGATTAGTAGGAGAGCTACTTTGTCACATCTAAACATTTACTTTAAGGCTAAATAGTTTCATGAGTGGCATAGTTCATACTGTAATACTAATCTGCTTTCCACAGACCTGAATGGCATGACTTATGTAATAGTTTCCTCATAAACTCTAACTATTAGGTCACGTTACTGATTCCAAATACTAAATTACAGCAAATGGCACTTAAGGTTTACATTGCTACAACTGACACAGGCTATTTCCTACCTTTACAGATTGTTCGTTCCAACAACAAATGAGTTTCAGCAAAGAAATGCTCCCAAAGTCTGGGGAATGATATCTACTCTTACCTGAAAAATGAATATAGTTTATGAACTGACAATATATAGAGAAGCACAGAAACAGAAAAATATTTTGACACTTCAAAATTTTTGTTTCAGCACCATACCTGAAAAAATGTAATTTCTTCAAACATGCTCTCATCTGATACAATAAGCACAAAGAATTCAGACAATCTACTGCTTTAACATTTATTCTCATCCTAAATTAAATCAGTGTTGGGTTTTTTTCTGTTTGTTTGTTTGTTTTTTTAATCAGACAACTAACATCCCATGGAGTACTCTTTCATCACAGTTTTCTAAATATAGTAAGAATACTTTCTGTTTTGGATTACTAAAGTTGGCATTCCCTGTTCTGCTGTCCAGTGTCCTGGATGCTAAAGAACAGGTTGTTCCCAGA
The DNA here is from genome assembly GCA_013397315.1 of Donacobius atricapilla. Lineage (NCBI taxonomy): Eukaryota > Metazoa > Chordata > Aves > Passeriformes > Mimidae > Donacobius > Donacobius atricapilla. The sequence continues at coordinate 338,321 of WBMY01004226.1, forward strand.
ATCTCCATGATCTGCAAGTCTCAGATTTTAATTTGTAAATATGAACAACTGTATGAACTAGCAGATAGAACATATGAGTTAGATTATTTAAGAATGTTTAGGTCACTCAGTAAATCTATTTTTATGTTCATTAACATTTTAGTCACCATTTCCATGCCTTTCCCCTACTTATTTTCTATTGTCACTTGATTTTAAGTTCCATCTCTTTTTTCCAATGGACATTTCTGCTGTCATTGCAAGTTCTACCTACAGTCGTCGTGCATATTAGAGAAGGAAAGGTAACTAATTTTTGATGGGCATATTAAGGTTTACCTACATAGCAGAGCATCAAGATTTGATGTAAAAGAATCTGTGTGCTCGGTCTGGACATGGCGTATTCTGTAAGAGGAACACTACATTTGTCAGGTAACATGTACTGACAAATGTCCGTCTTCTGTTCAGGTTTTTATTTAAATGTTCTTTGGTTAGTTACATACTGTAAACAAACCAAGGCTGGCTTGCAAAGCCAAGATTGATGAGCAATGGCCTGTGGGACATTAACAGGAACAGATTACTTTATTCTGCCCTGAGCCAGAAGTCTAAAGGCATTATTGAACAGTCAGGAAGGCTCTTGCATTACTAAGGCAACAGTTTGCTTGGAGGGCTGTATATATTATTGGGTGGGCACATAATGGTGATGAGGGAGATGGGGGAAGGGGGTGAGGGCAGTGTTTGTCTTATTATATTTCTGGTTTTCTGATTGCTAGAAAGTGTCTTTAAAAACTCTGCTAAATGTCTTGTCATAACAGGAAAAATATCATTGATTCCAATTAAGACTTTGTTTACACATTTTTCCTGTTATTCACAGCAGAAACAAAGTAATTCAGTTTCACTGTTTGCAGATTGGAGAGCATAAAGAGCAATATTTTTTATCATTACTGAAATAAATTCTATATTTTAGCAACAAAAAGCATGCAAAACCAGAACACTTAAAAGTTAATACTGCCAATTCACATACTTACTGCTTGGTAAGTCTCCATAAAAACTGGGGCATGACAGTGTTACTGTTTCTACACTTCGCCACTTGTCATGTACAGATTCTGGTTTCTGTGGACTAAAAGAACACGAAACTATTAAACAAAACCTGAACACAGAATATGAGAAATCTCATGTATTGAAGTAGAGTTGGGGTTGTATTACAGTAGGTACTCTGATATCAATTACTATCAACCCCAATTAATTTTCTGTTCACAAGTCACTCATATTCTTTTGCCTACAACTTAGTATTGAACCATTCATAAGTATACAACACTGAAAAGCACCAAATGCAGAAACTTAAGCCTAATAAGCTTTGAACCAAATGTGAAGCTTTATTTTGCAATAAAGGAACAAATTCATATGTAAAGAACTGAATTAAAATGCCATTTTCACAAAAGAATTTTTCTGTTGTTTTTTTTTTTTTCTAATACACAGGACAAAAGTTCAAGGGAAACTAAAAGCCTTTTTTTATAGGTTTCCCTTTTTTTCCACAGTGGTAAATAATTTAGAGTATCATTACAATGCTTGGGATTTCAGTGGATGGCTACAATTTAGGAGACTAGTGTGTACATATTCTTGCTCTTTCTGAGTCACTAACTCAGCAACCTAACCCTTGAAAACAAAGAATATAAATAGCAGAAAAAGAAAGTGAAAAAAACTACTCCAAACCCTTGCACAACTTAAAACTATTTCTTCTAAATAAATCACTGTAATGATAGCAAAAACTACATTTATGTGTAATTTTAAAAATAATATATCTGCCTTTCAAATTCACTACAATGAACAGTGAGTCATAACATTTCAAAAGACATTACAATACCAAACATCTCTGTAAGCTTGCAGCTTGAGAGGTTTAAGTTAGAGACACAAATATCAAAAAGCAGAAGAAAACTAATTCTTTGAAGATTTTTTCTTCCCAGCTTCTTCTTGTTTCTGTCCTACTTTTATGATCTGACACATTTCGCTGCAGGTTCCTTTATTTTCACAGGCTGTGTCAAGTTGCAAAAAACCAACCGCTAGACAAACACCAGAACCCTTGCAAGCTGTGAGAGCTGCCCTATCTACTTCTACAAATACTGTCGTGAACTAAAATTCAATATGTAGGTTTCCTTTGCTCGGAGCATACTGCAGTTTTGGACAAAGCAACTGTCCAAAGAGGTTTGGCTGCATACTGCACCTTTTGAAGGAAAGCCCATCAAAACACCATTTGTTAAAGATAGTAGGGTTTATGCCTTCATGTATCCTAAAGAAAACTTAAAATGATATAGCACTGCTCTGGAAAAAAAAAAAAAACCCACAAACAAAAAAAACCCACTTTTTTTTCCTTGCAGCAACTTTAATACTTATAATTTTACAAAACATATGTCCCAAAGCCAGGATGTACATGTCTGGGAAAAACGTTTGATTCTGGTATGCTAATTAATTTCAATTACACAATGTCTTTCCAAAAGAGTGCTGCACAAGGCAAGCATAAAGCACTTTTTTGCATGGAAAGGAATTCATGTTCGAGCTGGAATCCTGAAACAAGAACTTGTTTTGAACATGGAGCAACAGGCAACACGATTAGCAGCAAAAGTAACTGAGAAATGTGCATTTGTCTTGTGGGATGGTGCACATGTCTTGAGAGATGCCGAGTGCCTAGAGCTTTGTCGGAGATGCAGATATTTGCTGCAAGATCAATACTTTGTGTCCCTCCTTCTTGCCTTGGGGCCATAGCATCACCTACACTGAAGTTAATTGTCCCTAAAAAACTAAATACAGACCAACATTATGTTTGCTGAACAACAAAAAAATCCGTGGACAATATCCATTGCCTGATTAGCATGCTCTATTTGGCTTTTTCAAATAATGTTGAGCATGTTATTTTTCCTTTAATGCTGAAAAAGCATTTAGTCAATAAATTTGCTTTGAGTAACATAAATGCTATTTGGGATGGTCCTCACAACATAAGGGCTGATGAGGCATTCATTCTCAGTCGCTGCCATCATTACTGGGGGCGTTGTACTTCAGATAGTATAAGCAGGGCAGACTATTCTTGTCTCTTATATTTTATTTATCTGTGAAGTCAAGGGTTCCATGGCAAAGGAAGTATATTGCTTATAGGGAGTGGAAATTTAAACAGCACAAATGTGCTAAATACACATCTCACGATGTGGCTAAAGAGACCACATTATTCTACTTAGTTTGAACTGCAAGGAAAAGAGTGATCTCTAGAAAAATTGGGTGTGACTCTGGATCATTCAAATTCTTGCTCTTATGAAAAAGATTGCATCAGTTCTCATCTGCTAAACAGAAAAATGTAAAGGCAATTATATCCGCATCTCCTTTTCCTCAAAGAACATCAAAAAGCTCTAGAGAAAGAGCACAAGATTCATTAAAGAAGTACATATTTAAGAAAGGTAATTTCATTTTTAATTTTTTAACCACTAAAAAGGAAGAGAAGACTGAATATTCTAAGTTGGAAGTGGCCCACAAGGACCATCAAGTCCAACTCTTAAGTGAATGGCCCATACAAGGACTGAACCCACCGGCTCAGTGTATTAGCACTGCGCTCTAACCAACTGAGCTAATCTCAGGGTCATACAGAAGGAGCGCAGAAGCTAAAAGTATCAAGATGTACTTGTTGAAGATCTTCTTCCCAAAGAGTATGTGACTGTCTGTGTGTTACCTAATAAGCTCTTCACAGGTAAGGTTTGGGGCAGGAATAATACCGATTTAATAATTTATGTTTAGAGATTACTCTGCTGTGACTTGTTCTTTGAAAGGTATTGGCTTAGTGTTTTATTTTATGGCATGCTTCATTGTTATGTGTTTTTGGGACAGAAAAGTATAACCAAGAGTATTAGTGGGACTAGAAACAATCGGGTTTGGATGTAGAGACATTAGAAAATATAATCCACTCATAATGAAGTTGTTCTTACCTTTCGATTTCATCTCTAACTGCTGAAGGTGTGTTAATTATCCTGTTGATCAAAGCTATTCTGCTAAATAAGAAAAACACTGTTTCCAAGTCCCTTATTCCATAAGCATCATTCTCAGGTCCATCCTTCTTTCCATATTGTCCTTCAGTTGCAGCAAGGTATTTGTTTGATAAATCAAGGACTCTCTTTGAAAACAAATTGAAAACTTCATGTTCTCCTAGCACACCACAATCAGTACATTTCCATCCTGGCAACGTCAGTGAGAGGTGGCTTTCATCTGACACAAGTCCAAAAGAAACAGGACACTGAAGCCTCAAGATATCCAAATGTCTTTCACAGAGACTGTCTATTTCTTTATCTACACCCCATGGTAGGAGACATGACAAAAGCAGTTTAGCTGTATCAGTGGTGATGTTCACATCGATGTTTCCTGATGGCTGCATTCTGATCTTTCTTGAACTCTTCATTTTTTTCCGCCTTTTCATGCCACCACTTTCTTCCACTGGCCTAGCTGCATTATTATCCCAATGAACTTGGTCTGAACAAACAGGCTCTGCCTGCCCATCTACTTGAGGTATGAAGGCAGAAGTTTTATTTCTTTTTAATGTCAGTACCCTTTTCTCAGTAGTACTTCTAGCTCTTTCTAGAGTGTACTGATTGTGGAACAATTTTGATGACTTTAATCCATTGAGTTGAGATGAGAGAAGCTCCTCAAGTTTTTCCAGGTCAAATAAGAGAATATGAAAGTTTGCATTATTCCATTTTGTTTTAGCTGGTAAAATAGTAAAGGGCTGTTGGATGCAGCTGGTATCAGTCAACTGAAAGAAAAATATTAAATGTCCAAACAAAAATCCAACAGTACTTTGTAATTTTTTAGGACATCAATATAGAATTGCCTATGGAATTGTCTATCAGCATAGAATTGCCTATGGAATACACAAAATCTATTAACTCCACTAAGTTCAGTTTAATTTTATTTATTCCATTTTGATTAAGTAAAAAATATATGCTTTCAAATAGCTTAAAGATACACAGAGCCATCCATGTATAAATACTATAAAACATGACCTTAATGTCTTGAATTACACAGCTATACTGTAGATTGCACATATCTTTGCAAAAACCCTAGGTTTGTATTTCTTCAGCTAAGTTTCATTTCAAACTAAAAGGATTATTGGAAAATTTTAAAGCATAAAATCTTTGTTTTTTCAAAATACAGCTGGAGAAGCAAATCCTACAATGTTGCAAAATTCTTGCAAACTCTGAGTGTCTGTATGCCATTTTGCAATTTTCTATATGGGAGATATAGATATATATATATATATGTATAGGGGATTTGTATGGGATAAAGACTGCCTTTTGCTACTTCAAGCAAAGCTATCTAAAAGTTACCTCCTTCTGAGCTAAGTCACATGTCAAGAAAAATAAGGAATCTAGGTAAATAAATCTCCACACACACAATTAATTATCTTAGCTGAAAAAAATTAAGAAAAAAGGCTACTACAATGTTTGTGAACATCTGACTTTATCTTGTGCCACCCTATTTCCTACCTGCATCTTTCTAGAATTCTCCATACCTTTAAATCCCATTCACAGTAATGGAAATTTACTTACAATTCAATTCTACATACTCGCATAGCTAATTACTGTTGTTAATAAATGACCAAAGAACATAGTTCTTGAAACCAGAAGATTTGAGAAGAGCTACAGCTGCTCACAACTTTAGATTCACATGTTAAACTGTAGCTTAATGATGATGAACTGTCCACTGAACGTAAGGAAATATTCAAAATATTCACAAAAAAAAATACTCCATTTTAGCCTTTCAGATTCATTATTTAAATGACAAATTGTCGTTAAGAAGAAAATTTTACATCTTTTCTTTCATCAGTGCCCTTGGCATAGGGTGAACACTATGCTGTGACAAACTCCAGTGGAAGGGATGTCTCCAGGCACTTTGAAAACAAGCTGATGAGTTCACACAGTAACACAACATCTTATATCCTAATCCTGCTGCATCTACTAAAGAAGTATCTTTTACCTTCAGGAAAACACCAGCAGTGAGGGAATACAAACTCCTTGTTGACACTTTTGCCCTTTTCTTTAAGCATTTATGACTAGTATGTTTTTATTTGTCCTGCACAAGGTTACACTCTCAGCAACATGCTCAGCCTACTTCACCTTTGCAAACAGAAAGACACATCAAGAAGCAACTTCTTCTCATCTCACTGATAATTTTGCAAACAATCATGTCAGCTTCCATATCACAAGTGATACAGAATTTTCCGCATCACTCTTAGTTTTAATTTTCTTTTAATAATTTGAAACATTCCGCGAACGCAAAGAACTTTCTATTGAAAATAGTTAAATCTCAAATCATCAAGTGTTAGTAAACAGGGCAGCAACCAGCTCCTGCTGGAATGCAACATTGTTTACCTCATCTTTCTCATGACCACCTTATCTAACTCCCTGTACATTACAAACTACAATTTTATAGGATTTGCTATTTTAAACTGTTAACATTGTAGTACAAAAACCACAAGGAAAGAATTGACTGCATAAACTCTATGTCATTGGATTATTTATTTTGTGGCAGTAATATTTTTGTTATTTTGGGAATGATGCTGCCAACCAGGTGAGGATGTACTCTAAATGCTTAATCTCATTTAAAGATCTCTATAGGGAGTCATAAGTAAGTGATTATAATTGCTTGTTCAGGTTTTCTTTTTATCCCTTTCCTTGTTCCATTTAAAAAAAATAATACATTGTAGTTAAGCACTAGGATTATTTTAATCTTTAATTATGCTGCTTCCTAATAGATAGGGAGAACCCCTCATGGAATGCAAACACTGGAATTCACAGGCCAGCTTTGACATTAATTGAAGCTATTATTATTTAGCCTATCATTTTCTCTTTCTATACACTTGTATTTGCTTGATTAACATTTAGAAACCTTTAGTGAAATCACCATCCAAACAAAGGAAAACACATTGACAATGTCAATCCATTGAGACATCTGGTGATGCTACTACACATGAAGTCACAATAAACATTGATGGTTTATTGGCAATATGAAAGCTTATTGACATTGATGCTAAAACTGTTTGCCAAGTTATCTTAGCTCTCTGCCACAGGCCTTTCATTCCAATGAAAGAAGGTGGTCATCCAAAGCTTTGGATACAAAATGCTATTGAGGACATATGGGCAAGTTATTTCCTGTAATAGAGGATTACAGAGAATGGAAAGACACCCATAAAACTAAGCACAAAATAGAGAGCTGGAAATTGCATTTGTTGAATATTGAAGAACAGATTAATAGATACTTACATTATATATTATACCTTTCCTTTTCTAGTTCAACCATATCTAGTTTTAAAGTTTATTTTTGACATGGACAACTTACTGTTAGAAAAAAATTATATCCTGAGACTTCTGAACCTTTTGTGCATCACTGACCCACAGCAAAACAAGCAATCTATACCCAGGAAAGAGCAAGATTCAGGAAGACTTTGAAATGCCAAGCTATTTTCCATGGCCAGTATCCCCGAACATCTCTCGTTTGCCACCAAAGGTGTTCGAGCCAGGATCAGAGAAGATCTAGACTGTTTCAGCTGGAAGGGACCTGCAAGGATCATTTAGTCCAACTAGACTCTCCAAATGCCCCTTAAACACTCACCAGCCTGGGGCATTGTTCACCTCTCTCAGAAGCCTATTCCAGTTTTCTGCTATGCAATTCATCCCTGTTCCACAAGTTACAACCCTGTTCTTCTAAGTCTTTCCCCTTTACTCATTCTTAGCATTCAAGGAAAAATTTTCCTGTGACTATGGGACAGGCAGCACGGGGCTGCGCTTACTGTGGCCCTCAACTGCATCAAATACATGCCATTATCTTCAACAGATTTAAGACAGACATATCACATAAAAATTTCATGGGAAGTACAATTCAAGTGTTATTTTACCTAGCTGCCTCCTCATCTCTAAGGGCCTTTTTCCACTGGGATCCAACTTGTTATGGGAAGGGTATTCCACTTAAAATACACACTTCCATTAGCTGGCAGGGATTCTCATACTTTTTCAGCTCCTCATATGTACGTACTTTCTCCTCGTATCTGCTTTCTTTACCAGAAGCATTCTGTTGTGGGTTTTGTACTAAAAACAGATTTGACAAGAATGATCTTGACATTCATTTTACATAAAGGAAATAAAGTAGCAAAAAAACACAAGGCTGAAATTTTAGAAGGCAAGCAAGACTCAAAATACACTTAGAGGCTGCTTTGATACCACTAAATAGAAGTTGCTCAGTTCTCACAACACAAGTAATATCAACTCCTATGCCAAACAAATCCTGAAGCATTAAATGTGACTTTTCTTCCAGAATTCCAGCCTTCTTTATCCATTGCATTCTCACTTTATCCCAAACATAACAGGACAGAAGTGGCAGAAAATTGGTCCGAAAGTCCCCAGTGCCTCCAGAATGAATTATGATGTACAAAGCCTAAGTGGGAGCTATCCTGTTGGTAGTTCACATGCTGATTCTAAACAAGTTGTTAAAATTTTGTAATATTCAAGGGGTTTAATTCTGTTCCTTTGAGCTTTCCCCTTTGAAAGAACATATTTTGATTCATTAACACTGAACAAGTTCAATCCCCTCTTTTATCCATTGCTTGCTACCTGCAAAGCTCAAGAAAATATTAGAAATTGAAGAACTTACTTTGATGGGAATTCTTAGGTAGATTAGGCAGGGGGAGACTGGGGAGGGGAATGTGGGGAGCTTAACTGAATTAGTGCCAAGGAGACTGAAAGGTTCTTCCACTCATAGAAGGTGTACTGCTGTTTTATTTTTCTTGAGGTCAGGGATTTTCTATTTCTGATTTGTTTGAGAGGTTTTTTTTGAAAGTATATACTTTTCTATTTTGACAGCAATTCAGCCACTGGTTTTAATATAGATAGACTACTGCAGCCCACTGCAGTACCTCATAAAAGAGTATCTGATGGCCTTTGAAAGATTGTTTCATTATTAAATACAATTGCTATTAATAAATTAATACAAATTTAATCATTAAATTACCAGCATCCTACTGTTTACTCAATGAAGATATTCTGTGACTATCCACTTGTACTATGTTTTCAAACAAGATTTTTTTAAACAAAACTCAATATAGAATCATCCAAACCACAACATCTTATAGGCTCTACGAAGTTTTTTGACATGATAATGTTTGAAATATCACAATGATGTTTGTTAATACAAAATCAATATGGTTATTTCAATGAAATTAAAATTTTGTCATCTGTCTTTACTGTAGTTGAACTTTTTATTACACTACAATGAAAATAGAAACTTTAAAGACTATATGTATGTCTGAATTAGCCTTCATAAACCCTGCAACAATCACTAACAGTAAATACTGTGTTTAAAAAACTAAATTGGGGAGAACCTGATACAGAATTGAAAGAGAAGGGTAGTAGACATTCTCAAAAAATTTATTGATGGGTAAGAATTTTTTGTGTCTTGACCAGGCCAGTCACTGGATTGTCAAGAGAAGTTCAGAGGTCATAACTTCTCAGAATCAAATCTCATCACTAATCTGGCTCTGGGTTCACAAAAAAGTACATCACACATCTGCTTGTAAAAGCTGTTTAGGTTCTCCTACCCTCCTGTTACATTTGCACTTTGTGGAGATTGAAGAACTGTTAACTGAAGCATGGCCGCCACACCTAAGGGTCTTATACATTAAATTGTATTTGCCAATGATAGCTCTATTTTATTCTACATAATGTTTTATCCTTGATGGTGGGAAGGAAGGAATATCTGTTAGCTTTTGTTGAACTTGGGTTTGCATTTTCCATCTGTTTTTAACTACTGAATAGGTTAAAATCATTTTTTCTTGTAAAGATATTTTTTCTCTTCAACCTTTTTAATGAAAAGAGTAGCATAAGAGAAAGTACCTGCAAAACATAAATCTATCTCATGCCTAGTTTTGCAAAATAGGAAACTTGTAACTGTCTCTTGAATTGTCACGGAAAACAAATACATAAACAATGCACAAAATGGCTGGCATAGTGTAAATTAAAGCATTAAATTTATTTCTAAATCCTCTGAGCCCTCAGTTGCTAGAGATGGTAGTCGATAGGAGTAAAAAAAAATTGCCTCCTTGAAATGTGCTTGGTGAACAGCAGCTTGATGATTGGCAGCACAAATAGAAGACAAACGAGAAAGCCTTCAATCTGCAGCTGATGCACAGGAAGAACATGGGGAGCTGAGTTTACAATAGAGAAAACATTACCAAGCTAATGGCACAGGCAATCGTTTGACCACCATGCATCTCTGATAGCAGCAGGGCATCCATTTTCAGTTAAGTGTTAGAGTACCTTTTTGCTTTCTCTGACCACTGCAGGGGTAAAACAACCCCGTGCGTGAAACCCACTGACTGGTAATAAATTACTATATTGGATACTTTTTGTTTTCTTTCAGCAATGACTTTACTGTGTATTCTTGCTATCATTACCAATTAAAGTGGAGCTCACGTTTAGCAAGCTGTATCTAACTGTACATCAGTCCCTACGCTCCAATTGCTTTGGCAAGAATCACGGGGTCAAGAGGCTCCTTTGACCTTTATCAGCTACGTCTCTCTGACCACTCACTATTTGAAGCAATCTCGACTGAACAGATGGACACTTTTGCAGACTCTATAAAGCTTAGAATATAAAGATAAATGAAATTGTGTTTGGGGCTTCAAACTGGTTTATGAGCGTAAAATATAGTTAGCAAGTTCCACAAAATCCTCAGATTTCAAATAACACATCTTAAACCTATGCTATGAACAGTACACCTCTTTATCTACTAGGAAATTTTATTTTATGGATGTATCTTCTACATATAGAATCAAAAACTTGATGTAACTTACATGTCTACTTAGCATTAAGTCACTTCCAAATTTAGGAAGCCTAATTTACTTTGATCATTAAAAGACAAGCAAGAAGAAAAGCTAGTGTAACCTTTTCCTACGACAGCACAGTATATAGCACATGATCCAACATCATTCAGTGGAAGAGTACGGAGACAGACAGTACAGACCACTCATGTATTTTATGACTAGAATTTTGACACAATAATTTAAAAAGCGAGGGCTTTAAGAAATGTAAGACAAATCTGAAATGAGGGTCCAAGTCTTCCCTGAAAGAAACTTCAAATTCTCAAGGTCTTACTTGAAGAACTGTTAATAATTAGATAGAAATATGGTCTTTCAATCTGATTTAGGGGTTCGTAACTTAAAAATAATCTAAGCATTGAATAGTGTCTTATTACAGGTAAATCCTGTCAGCAAACCTGCTTTCTTCAGTTATAACCTTTTTGCAAATACACAGCAATCTTATTTTCTTGCTCTGCTGAAAGGATGAGCAATCTAGTACAAAGATGCATTTATTTAAAAAATAGTTAGTTAGAAGCACCAGGTATGTAATTGAAATAGCACTTAAACATACACCATTCTAAAAGAACCTGCTGAGGAAGAAAGGATGCAAATTATTTGCTACACTTTCATCTCCACATAAAAATCATATGCACTTCCTAATCCAATATTATGTCCTGTCAGCAGTCCACATATCACACCCCTGTCTAACCCTGCCCATCTCCCAGGCTTCAAATTTAGGGAGCATGTGAAGAGTTTCTGTCACTAAGAGTATTCATGTTCTCCCAAAGGGCACAAAGAGGCCAGGCCTACCTGCCAGAAAGCAACACTGGCCTCGTGCAGAGGGTGAGCCTCGCACAGTTATGGTATCACTACCCCAAGGCCGTTCATATTCCTTACCTTCAGACACTTCACCTAGCCATAGGACAGAAGATCCTTTGATGGGAGCATTCAGAACTTTTTTCTTATTCATTTACCCCTTTTATAGCTCAGTACTCACATATAAAGGACTATCTGTCCTTTATAAGGAAAAGGCCTGGAGTCAGTAGTAGTGCCCCAGTTTGCTTTCATATGCAATTTATGCTTGACCTGAGGCTTCATCATTTGGACAATGCAGTCCTGAACAAATGTGTCAATTCATGATGAATTTTCCCATTAGAAATAGTATAAATAAACTGCTTTGAACTTGCCCTGCATTACTTTTATTATGGTATTCATTACAACTCTAGTTATATTAGTGAGGATGCCCAAATCCTCCCAAGAATGCACCTCCCATGAAGAAAAGGCTACAGTATTTTTTGAGTTTGCACCAGTGTTTATCTAACAACTTGATTGCAACATAAGCAGAGTCACCCTCTTTCCTCCCAACACTGTAATCTTTCTTTTTTCTTTTGTTAAATCCCAGTGGAAGGCGTTACTACCCTCACAGCACTGTGAACAGTAACTGCAGCATCACTGCTGATGCATCTGTGGCACAATGTAAGTAATTAAGCCAAGGAGTCTTCAGGCTCAAGCTGTGTGATGAATAGTCTAGGCAACAGAATAAACCCTCTTTTTATCATGTATGGAAGGCCACTGTCAGGCAGATTGTAGTCCAGATGGATCTACTGGGCACAAAAATTTCAATTGTTCAGGAAGAATTGCCTACACATCTATTCTACTGCTCAATGTAGAGGTCTAACATGAAAATTTAATGTTTTGTACATTTTGTTTTCGAGTTAACTCTCTCTCTGTAACATTCAACTTGGAGTTTTCTATTGGAGTTAATTAAAGAGTACATATAAAAGTGATTCTGGAGACAAATCTTTAGAAGATATCAAAGAATAACAAGCAAGTAAAACTACTATCCTGAACATCTTTCACAAGTTTTCAACACTAGGAAACAAGTCACTATTTGTTTTTCAAAAACATATTTGAGGAAATGTATAGATTATTTTTTACAGACAACTTTTGCTTTGCTCTAGAATTCATATCACTACCTGTCTGGGCACACTATCAGAAATGCAATTCTAAATACTTTTGACAAAATCTTGCCTAATAATTTTATTAGAAAGAATATAAAAGTGAACTATAAATTCACTCATCTCTAACTAATATCCATTTCTGGCATGGACACAGTCTCAGCTGTGAAAAGTTTAGATAGAAGGAAGGAGTAAGACAGTGCTTAAAATTAAGTATTATTTATGCACTCAAAATTCAAATATTCTGCCCAAATCTTAATATATTAACTTATTTTGAATGTAAAAATAAATTTCCTAACCATATCTTTAGAAATATTTACAGTTCAGTGCTGGGGGGTAGTGAAAAATTTTGATCCTCACTCAGTACTTTAGAAAAAAAGATGGAACATCTCCAAAGTTTTCTTGCTCATCAACTGGACAAGAAATGTTACAGCAGTCCAAAGCCACAGACTGATGGCTCAGGATTTAGGAATTACCATATTGAACAATTTACTAAATGAATGAACATCCAAATATCTGTGAGATATAATGCTGAACATAAGAGATATTGCCAACAGGACCTTTGCAGGAGCTTGAGAATATTGCTTTGTCCTAAGAAGGAGTGATGTATATAAAAATTAAGTTAGCAATACATGTCTTAGAGCTGACTCCAACTGACACAACATATTTTCCCTGGGCTGCTCTGAGTCCATTTCCCATCTTAAATTATAAGAGTCCCATTTAGAAAACTTATCTACATAAAAGTTCTAGATCAATTCATAAGCAAGTGACTTTCTACTAAAGAAAAAGAACAACCCCCAAAAAAAATCCTATTTATTTTAGAAAGTGCCACTCTCAAGATTTTAAGAATAGACAAGCTGGACTTTCTTCAGATCCTATAGTATTCCCAGGATGTATCAGGATGGCAGCTGAGTTTCTGTACACATAAATTTCATACAGTTCTTTCCTTGCAAGCTCTTCAGTCTTACTGCAGAGGTTTCCAAAAGGACAGGATTTGGAAACAAGCATTCTCGGATGTCTGCTTGGATGATTCATCCTGTCCCATAAGTGTTGCAAGAACCAAACCTGTCTGCTAGAACAAACTAAGTCATGAGTATTAATATACAAAAAGTATAGCAAGAGAATGGATATATAACTACTGTTGTTGCTTTGTTTGGAATCAAACCATAGGTTAGCCAAGAATTACATTTCTGCTATATAATCAAGACTGAAGTTTCAAATAGCTATCAGAAGGAAGCCAGCAGATTAGTCTTTCTTTTGCAGCATAAGAGCTATTTGCTGCAATTCCTATTTCTAAAGTTTCATACAAGATGATGATGTGCTTCTGAAAAAGTCACTACTGTGTTTTTTTTTAATACATATGTGAAGCGGAAATCTAGGAAAAGGTCTCAGATTGAATTCACTCTGAATTCTTGATAATATTTTTCTTCAGTAAAATAATACTAATTAAGCTATAATAGGCCAGGGAATTAATGTTTAGAACAGAAAAGATGATTATCAGAACTGTAAAGATTCCACCATATCACTGTCATGAATTATGAAGAATTTAAAGAACACCATTGAACAACATGAAAATAAAAAGGTTATAACAAAGATCATGTGCTTTATTCTAGAATTAGGCAGAGCACTTAGAAGGAAAATCAATTAGGCTGATCTACAGAACAAGTCACACCTTCTAGACTACAAAAGTAGTAAAGATAAAATCCAAGTTAGAAAAACTCAAACTGTGCCCAGCTCTACATCCAGACCTAAAAGAAGCAGTCCTAAGTAGCAAAAATGATACCATGAACACCACTTCCATAAGTTAGAAACTGTATGTTTTCAACTACAAGTGTATATCCCTAAAAAAACCAAAATGCAAACTTCGCTGAAGATTCCAAGAGACAGAAGGGAATTACAGCATGGCAGTAGAGGTATGGGAAAAGAAACACAACAATAGCTAGGTAAGCTTCAATAAAACATCCTTCAACATGGAATATTGCACAAGAACTGTTGATATTGACCTTAGATTTATTTCTAGGAGGATACTATAGCAGCCTCTTTAGCCTTATCATACAGTCCAATTAGTTGTCTAGGAAGGTAAAGAAGTTCTAAGTCAGTCATCTTTAGTACAGTCACAGAGTAGGAAAGAATCAGAAGCACTGAAATAAGTAGATTTCTGTCATCCTGTGTTAATTGCTATCCACATGTGTAAGATTAAAATGTGCTAAAATATCACAATGGCAACCTCTTGGTTTCATTTTGTTTTGAGGCAATAAATGGACAAAACATGAATCAACAAATTCTTGACTTGGTAAGCCAATTAAAAAACTACAGTAACTTCCATCAGAGATGGCATGTGGTCAAAGCTATCAATATCCCTCAGGAGCATGGTTCTTTTTAACTGGTCCCAATTTAATCTCATAACTCCCAAGTCATTACTTCACGGTAGCTATGTTGCTACCTTGGTCTCTTGATAAAATACTTAATTGTAAAATTTCACGGGAAACATAGTACTAAAATGTTTTGCAACTGAATTACAGAGAAAAAAATCTGTACATATTGCGTCCTTTTTTTCTTCACTCATTTTGCTATTACATTTACTTCATAAACTACCAAATATAGCTACTGAACACTAGTCCCAGAAAAAAAGAAAAGAAATACCCTTGCAGCAGCAATGTGATGTTATCAACTTTGAGGAGAAATATTCTACTACTTTCTATTTTGCTGTAGCCCTAATAATCCACTTCACAAAAATCATCAAGATCTTTAATTCCCCATAATAATGCTCTAAATATTATAAAAGGAAAGAAATTAAAGGAATCCGTGTCCGTGACACCATTGTTTATGGCTGATTTCCTATTTGCTAAGTATTATTTTGTATTTGTGCTTGTATCTTAGTTCCATTTTTCTATCAAATTTTCCATCAGTAAGATTCAACTAGCGATTTTCCAGGCTTCCAATAACAATTTTATTTTCAAATTGCTTCCCTTGCTATACGAAAACAAATAGCTGCTATTGTCCTACAGTCTTCATTTGCCTCTCACTTATTCTGTGCAGCAACAAAGCAAATATTTCTTTTATTATTTATAACTTCTGGAAATTGTTGCCTTTACACATTTTTGTTCAGAGCAGAATATGTATATTATTATGGAAGCGAATATCAAGTTCTAAAGGACTCATATTAAAACATATTTTAAGAAATTGCTGACTTAATATATCAAAAAATACATATACTTATAAAAGTTCACAGATAAATGAATATGTTTCTCTCCCCCATTTTGCCTTGTCTTATACACACATTAAAAAAACCCTTTTCTGATCTAGATTTTCAATAGTATAATTTAAGAGTTCAAGCTTCAGCAACTATTGCAAATATTTTATAAGCTGTTTTTCCCTCAAATGTTTTTACCCAGACCATTCCAATTACTTTACTGAAATCACTAGAAATATTGGTGCATGATAAACACAGGTTTATATCCAAAATATTGAAGCTGCAAAGGTAGGAAACTTTCCAACATGAAGGATTTCTGGAACATCAGGAAAACAATTCCCAGACACATCCAGCTTTTTATGTGCATCAGTGAAATCTTCATATGATGCACTGAAGCATTTCAATTTTTTTTAAATCAGTTTTTCACAGAGCTCCAATTTTCAAACAGAACTATGACTTCAAGGTATAATGAGAGCTAGTTCCACATAAACACCATGAGCACAGTCTAGTGTGTATTCTATTGTAATTAAGACCAGTGATTCAATACCTATTGCTACTGGCCAGGTATCATAGCAACCTTGTGTCACTGAATACTGCTGGAAAACTGTTCAGCACTAGCAAGACCATGCTTCAGGAAAATCTACAATGGCACTACAGATTGTCAACATCTGTGGGGGTTGTTACTGGGAGAACAACAAAGAAACCTGCTTTAAAAACCCCTATACTTAGAAAATTGACAGGGATACTACAGTGGCACTACAAAAAGAAAAACAAAAACACAAAGAGGAAGGAAAGAACATTTTTTGTCATTAGTTACACAACTTATGCACCCACATCCTAACATCCATCCCTACAAACAGAGTGCCAATAATGCTGCATCATCACATTGTTTATGTATATCCACAAAACACTGTCTTCTCTTTTTAACTGAGCACAAGCATCATTCACCATCAACATTAATCTGAAAATAAAACAGCCTCACTTTCAAAATATTTAAACTTTCACAAATGAACTCTAGATAGTCTTGTATAAATCTGCAAGAAAAAAAAAAACCCAGGTTACTATGAACAAGAACCCAATATTGATTTTTCTGCGGTGCAGTAAAGCATCTCCATTCTATTTGGCTGCTGTCAAAGCCACTCTTTAACAGCTGGAGTCAAATTGCACTATTTACAGCAAGAGCCCTTGTCAAGTGGACCATAAGTATTCTAACAATACACTATTCAAATGGCACTTTGCCACACAAATTGCTGACTTGATGAATACCCTATGTCAATGACTAAGGCCAATATAAAAGTTTCATTTTTATGAGAGGTTTTACATTCACATATTAAGTAAAGCTTTCTTGAAGAACTATTAAGCTATATATTTTGGGGCTTTTGACATTAAAAATAATTAAAATCTGTTTAAATATATCGAGGGGATTTGACAACATTAATATGGATCTTGTGTTAACTGCATTTGTCACAGTCATCTGTTATTGGTACTCCCACTGGCACGTGCAGCACAATAAAAGAATTAAAATGGTCAAAACACCATGAAATCAAAACATTCTGCTTTTGTATCTGTGATTTACATGATGGCAAAAGTTTTGAAAGAAAACCTTTGAAGCTAGGCTACTATGTGAGGATATTTTCTTTTTTAGGATGGAGGAAAGAGACACCATTATTTTGAAAATGTTCTTTTATCTTAAATAAAATATGAATGGTAAAACAATGGAATAATGGCAAGAATAAATGCTGAATTTTACTTGTAATCTTCATGTGGATCACTTGTACAAAAAGATCAGTCACAGTTACAATACCAATAGGACAGAATAGCTACCCACTCATTTTTCCTGTCACATAAATCTTCTGAAATTGAGTTCTTTAATAGATGCTAAAATTGATGATGGGGTTTTTTGATAGAAAGGTTATTAACAATTTAGTATGTTTTTAAATTTCTAATACATAATTTGCCAAAGAAGGATATTGATAATGAAAATATTAAAACCCTCTGATAATCTAAAAGTTTTGTGATAGTTTTATGTGTGTAGTAACTATATATTTAATTAATACAGCACAGAATGTTGAAGTCTGATAACCACAGTCTTCTTGCTAATTACACGGGATCTTAATTTCTAGAACACTTCAAGATGCTAAAATACAATGACATAAAAGACTCCATAGAAGAAAAACCTAAAAAAAAAATAGTTTTCTGCATAAAACTTAAGAAAAATAGCAGACTGCATAACAAGCCTTCAATTCAGCCATAACAGAACAGTGCTAAAAAAGCTGCAGAGTTCCACGCTCCTTTTGTGTAGCCAGCACTGGGCTTCTGCAATAGCATTGAGGGGATTTCCATTGTTATGTTTTTCTCAGGTTAAGATACACTAAATACATTTAGGCTGCAGCATCTCCCACATCAATCTACAGAACCCTTTCCAATGCAGATGCAAGTGGGAAGAAGCTCTGAATGTACTGGATGACCCCATGTTTGATGAATGAAAGGTGCTTTCCCAAGTACAGAACTTAATTTATTATGAATTTAGACAAACCTAGCATGTCTGTAGTAACAAAAAAGAACATGAAACTAAAAAAAAAAAAATTTGACAGAAAAAGTCTAAGAGACATCAATAGTATTCTTAAGAAGTTTACATTTGGACAAGATAATTAATGAACAGTATTTAAACATGAATATAGGATATAATTTTGAGAAATCAGAGCAGACAAGATGTGTACCAGATAAAAAAAGTGCTACAAATTATTACATTTCCAGTTTCCTGTGTGATATTTCTCCCAGTTTAAGATCATGATAAAGCACTTTAACTCCACACTTTAAAGTTTACAAAAAAGTCTTTTCCTACATTTCCTAATCAACACATTTCCTTTCCTCCCACCCTATTAAATCCATGCAATTTTCAATTTAATAGATGTACATAAAACTACTTACCAAACAACTATCAAAACTTTTTTCTTTTGTTCCTATTTAAGAAGGCAAGAAGAAACTATTCTTTTTAACAAACTAACAGGGGGATCAGATTCTGTGTCAATGGCCAACTAGTGCACCATCTGCCCCACAACATGCTCAGCAGGATTACGCACTAATAAGACTTTTCAGAAAATGGGATCAAAAAGAACTTTAGAAATCAGACTAAGGTTAGTAAAAGGTCAAAGAAAAATATTAAGAGTTAAACTACAATCGGTAGAAACTCAGTGTTATATGTAACTTTGAAGATACAATGAAGAAAAGACAATAAAATTCAAGAGTGAGGACTTGGATCAAGCTGTACTTTAACAGTTTTGAAATACCTGCTACTTCATTTACTATAATTAATAAAGCCAGAAAAAAGGCCAGAGACCATTTTGAAGGCTGTTTCTATGTGTGGTTGAGGGAAAGCATTTTTCCTTCTCAATACTTGTGGTAAAATACCTTCCACATACATTGAGGGTTGAAGAATAGCAGACATGGCTTCCCCCGTTTATTGCAGAGAACAGAATTCACAAAGACTCATTAATTAAAGTGGTAATCAAGAACAAACAATAAGAAAGCCCTACTCTTAAGATATACTCTTATCAAGAGTTCAGTGAATATATTACTTCCTGATACATAAATAGGGTTTAAGAAAATAGGTTTGGACCTTTTCTTTCCTACATGAAAAAGGCAATATCCATCTAATCGAATTTGAGATTGTATTAAATTAGAGACAGTTATAATAATCAGTTTTAAAATTGGTTTCATTTAAAAATATTCACTTTATTAATTTTTAAATATCTACAAATAACTGATAAAAGTATAGATATCTAGGCCATAAGAAAATAGAGTGACTACTGCATTTTCAGTCTTACTTCTCATGATTTGATGTCTCTGTACTCATTTTCTCAGTTTTAATGGTATACTAACACTACTTAAAGTATATTATTTCCTTCTATTAATTAGTCAAAACAAAAAGAAAGAGCATATCTTCTCCACCAGTCACAATCAGTTGGTTTAATGATTTTGGTAGAAATGTATTTCTAGATAAAGCTAAATACAAATCTTGCCTGAAGATGCATACCTATTTGCAGCCCAGTACCTCACAAGAGCATTACCATCTTTTTAACCAATAAGGTGCCAAATGTCATCACAATAATAAAAGCATAAAGCACTTGCAGACTATTCTGTAATGATTCTAACAGAAAACACATACCCAATAAAAACTGTCCCTGAATGATAAGAGGGATCCGTGGTCTCATTAGAAAAGCAATAAGAGCAAGACCAATAGCATCAGATCACGATGTGCTTGTTCTCAAGACACACATTTGAACGCGTGTAAGGTGTATTCAGTTGTTCTCAGGGTACTCCTGACAGGTGCAGTCACAAGCTAGAGGGATGAGGAAATAGGATCTAACTGCAGGTAATAAAGTCTGAGAAAATTCTTTTGAGATTAGCTACTAATGACCTTGCATAAGGCCCTCTGCCAATTTTCCTCATTTGTCTATGAAATGAGGTTGAAGGCATGAAAACTGAGCCAGCCAGAAGAAGCCTTTATAAACTACAAAACCAAGCCATCATCCCACTTACACATCAGTGGGTGAAAGGGTAAGGAATTAGAACCACAGTTAATTGCTCTGGAGAAATGCTCTACTCTTGACTCTTACCTTATCTGGAGATTTCTCTGTAAGAGCAAGATAAGGGCCCATGCCATGCTTATACGAGCTGGAGTGTTTGTATCCAGAATTCTTGTTTCGTTTTGACTCTTGAGATACAGGAAGCAGAGCATCTGTCACTAAGTATTCTGAATCGTCAATGGCACTAAGAATTGCTCTTGCTGTTTCACCAGTTTCATGTCGTTCCAGTGTGCCTAGAGAAACACAACAGAAGTTGTAGTATTTTCAATGAGCTATACTATCACATCTCCATGTAGGTATCATAGCATTAATACAGTACACTACATGTGAGCAAATAAATTACAAAATATTTACAGGTGAAGCAAAAAACTCCTCCTTTTAAAAATTAAAAAGTTATTCTACACTATTGCTATTAAAGTTTCATCTCTAAAGAAATCACTGCAGTGAAACTTTGTTTCAGACCACAAGCAGCTCCATATTTTATACACACAGAGTGAGATGCAGTTTTTCAAAGGGAGACAAGGATATTCACAAAAATATCACTGGCCCTAACCGTTCAAAACAGTAATTTGTTTTCTCCTCACAAAGCCCTCCCAGAGCATCTATATAATTAACAGTGTAAACAATAACACATTTATGTAATATTTTAGTGCTGTCCCCTAGTGTTCTGGATTACAAATAGCAAGAGAAAGCTCAATTTTTTTCATTCCATTCCTAAAAATTGTCAGACATAAAGAAGGTTTATACATGAATATACATGTAGCTTAATCATCAAGGATATGAATGTGATGTTTCAGAGACTATTTCATTGCTTGTGTGGCTCTCTGGAATCCAAATCCTCTAGATGTTATGCCCAGTTACATTACTTTAGTAAAAGTTTCATCTAGTAATAATTTTAGTAATACTATTTTAATTATAACTAACATTAAAGATATCAAAACTGAGCTTGAATGTATTTGAAATGAGCTACTATTATATACTACACATTTCCTATAGGAATTAAAAGAAATTGATGAAATAGCATGTTTCCTATAAATATCAGAGAGAAAATACATCTGAAGGGTCTTTCAAGTATTAAATATCAGTTATAACATGAAATGTTTTTCCCTTAAGTTTGAATTCTTTCTACCCTCAAGTAATAAAACATGAATTTTCCCTTTCAGTGCTACAAGAAAAAAATGTGTAACATTGAAGTTCTATCAGTAACACCTGCTAAAAATATTGGACTGGGATTGAGGGATCTCATACAATAAGTGTTTGTGTGTATATGTGTGTATAAAATCTCTTCATCTGAAATTATTTCTTTGAAACTCATCCATTTCTGTTCACTGCAGTATCATCTCTACTACTCACATGACAGTGTCTTTGAATTCATAGCAGAAGAAAATAGGGCACCTGATTCTTTGTCCCCTATAAAAATCAGCTGAACAGCACAGATTAATATTACAATGAAAGAAATAAGAATCAGCCCCAACTGTTTTTAATGTGCCTTAATTTCTCCCCAGGACTTGCAGCCAGTGCTAGGGACCATTATAGAACAGGACGATTACGAAAAGGAAAGTAAGTTGCCCCAAAGGTCTTCACAGTTAGACCGCCTACAAAGCTCCCAGCACTGACACATTTCAGTATTTCAGGAACACAAAAATTATGTTTATAGATGCCCACTGTACAGTTCACCCTGGACATGAGCAAACATTCTTAAAAGTACTACAGCATTTGCAGAGTGAAGTTTGGAAATAATACAGTCACTCAGCTAATATTATTTTGGCTTTTTCATATATGTAAATTAACCTTTCAAGCTATCAACATGCCACAGAACTATGTGGAATATTCAGAGCAAAATATGAACAAAATTCAAAGAAATCATTGTTCTTCTACTTTTAGGTGGAGGGGGCCGAAGCTTTCTCTAGCACCATCTGTGGCAAGTCCACTACACAGTGAATATTTTTATTTATGTATACACATACATATATCCAACCTTGTTTTCTGTAACACTTTTTTTCAGTGGAATTCACTGAGTCCTCAAG
This sequence comes from Donacobius atricapilla, assembly GCA_013397315.1. Classification (NCBI taxonomy): domain Eukaryota; kingdom Metazoa; phylum Chordata; class Aves; order Passeriformes; family Mimidae; genus Donacobius; species Donacobius atricapilla. The sequence continues at coordinate 360,940 of WBMY01004226.1, forward strand.
ACTATCATCATAATACCCTTGGGAAATTACCAGGTATGTTCCTTTTAAGAGAAATTCCAATAAGTTTTTAATAAAACCAAGACTTTTGGGGTCATGGTACTAAATTTCAAAGATCTGTTTATGCATAGGGTTTGGTATTAGACAGAACTTCCAAATGTTTCTTGGTAGCTCCAGATGCATATGAGTGCCTCAGCAGCAGTCATGCCTCAGAGTCAGAACACTCTGGGGGATAATCCAGTGGATATACATCAGAATATAATTCAGTTAAGGCTATCCTACTTCAGATTTGTGCTATTTTCCATACATCAGAGCTTTTCTCTGGCAACAGCTTCAGATTTTTCAACTTCTGGTTGAAGACAAAAATTTTAGTTGACAGAAAAAGAAACATACCAGAAGTGGTACATGGCACAGAAAATGCGACAGCAAAATTACATCTTGGAAGGCAATGGCCTGAATGGAATATACAGGTACTCTCAATATACATAAAAGCAAATTCATTTTTTATATATTTAATGCACCTATCTTACTTTAAAGAGATGACAGACAGGCTTCTATATATTATAGTCTTACCAGATGCAAAGTAAGAAACCACCAACAGGCTGCTGGGTTACTGAACATTTATGCTGCCAACAAACTCTTCTCTAAGTGCATCAAGAAAACACCATTGCAAGCACATAATTTTTTGAGTAATTTGGAAAGAGAAAATTAACATTAATTGAAAAAAGCCTTACTGGGTTCACACTAAGCAAGAAACGGGGCTTTGTTTCTCACATAGACAAGTTACAATTGGTTTGTAGTTTTTTTAAAAATTTTTAGTTTTAAAGCACATTTATAGGGAAGAACATTGACTAGCAAATGCCCTGGACAACCAGCTTATTTTCTTACAAACAGAACATTATGGCACCCTAAAATCAATTTGAAAAACTCCTGTTACATCCTTAAATCATTTATATATCACCCATAACAGCTACCTCAAATCCCTTTTAAATAGCACCTTACAGAAGATGTCTATTTTCTTAAAAAAGCTCCCATTGTTTCTTGCATATAGTACCCAATCCTGTTCCCTATTATGAACATCTGTATGTACAGATTTGTGTGCACAGCTGGAGCTGCAATAAAATGGCACAAAATGGACAGGAAAATGTGTGATTGTAAAAGTATTACAAAGTATTTATATTACATGCTTAACTTCACTCTTCTGAAGAGCCCAAAATGCTCATTTACAGAGCAAATAGTTTGGCAGAAACAAAATAAAGGAAGAGATCTATATTTTCTGATGCCTGAATACATCTAAGAAACAAGCAGGGATGATGAGGGGAAAGGATTTAGAAATCTGTATGTATGACAAAGACTTTCTGACCACTGCAAACACTCAAAATAATACTGGGGTGGGGTGGTTATTGTTCACAAACTGTTACTTGTTGTTAGGAATTTGCTGTCTCTAAGTTTAAAGGAAAATAAAAATAAAGAGTAAGAAAAGACAAAGCTTGTACATGAGAAGTACAGGAAAGAGGACAGAAATAAAATTCACTCTCAAACCTGAAGTATTTATATACTAGTAAGCCCAAAGGATTTTGACTGAGGAGCATAAAATAACAACGGATGAACAGGAAGAGATAGGAGTGTCTACAGAGCAGCAGCACCACTGCTATCACCCCCTACTATACATACAGAATACAGGAAAAGAAAGTCTTTATCTCTCTAAAGCTGTGACCATGGCAACCAAGTCTCAGGAACAGGCAAGAGTAGAGTATTTCACTCTCCTGGGCAGCTCTGGACCACCAGATGCGACTGGCTGGAGACTGCTACATCTTATTCTTCCTGTGGACCAAGTACTACAAATTGTGTCTCTTGGTGTTAGTGCTGTCCACACAGTTCTCTGGGTTCTGCATACTGAAGGATGTACTTTTAGCGGAGAGGTCACGCATATTTTCCTGCCTCAAGACGAGGCATTCACTGCCATCACATGAGCTGTCATATCATCAGGCTCCAGTGCTTTCTGTTTGCTGTCACAGCTAAAGTATTGAAAATCCTCAATATTGCAGTGCTGCTGTGACCTAGTAACTCAGATGACTCTTACAGCATAACAGTGCTTTGTGAGTGAGAAATTATTTCAGAATTGATTTTATTTAAAAACAACATGTGGTCAAGAACAAATCCTTTTCTTTACTAGTAGTCAAACCAGAATACTCACCTTTCAGAACAAGTATTATCTGTAACATTAGTTGGTTTATTTTCTATTAAGATCATCTTTTCCATAAACACCTATTTCACCTAAAAAAACCCTCCCAACACACTTTCTTCTATGATGGTAGAATAAGGCATACAAAAATTTTATGTTTCTTGCCAGAAAAATGCTTGAATTTTACAATTCTACAATCTTGTTCCAAGATAATTGTCAAGCATGTTGCTTAAAAAATTTCTCTTTATTGCTAGTGCTACCACTCCAATGTCAATTGGCCCAAAACAGATGGAATAAACATTGCATTAAAAATACATATTCCAACCAACACCAAAGCAAAAGTAAATGCCATCTAGTCAATTGTAATGGGACAGATCACACAAAATCCAGCATATTAATATAATCTAATAATATTTTAAAAGGTGTTTTACTTATAGGAAGATATCAAAAATAGAGATGCCCTGTGATTTGTCTTTGCAGACCCTCCTTACTCATTTTTATGCATTTGAATGATTTCTGTCATATCCAACTCAGTGTGTTATTGACATTCCTCAGAATACACACTTTCAGAAGAGCATTAGCTGTCAATACCCTTCAGCTGAAAAAAAAGCAATGAAGAACAACATATAGGAAACTACTGAAATCTAAGTTATAATGGTGGTTTATATATGTGGGTAAAAAGAGCCATTCCCCAGCACAGCCAGTCCTTACCTCAGGATTTCTGATGCAGGCACAAGACCCCAAAAGAAAGGACACTCCCCTGTCTCTCCCTGACTCCATGTAAACTACTGCAAACAGCAAAGGACAATAATCCTTTAAATGAATTGTTAAGACACAATAAATGTGCCGAGCTGGGCTGAATGGAAGAAGTTACAAGCTCTGAATTTGGAAGACACGCAAGTAGTTTCCATCCTTTATCACAAACTGAAAGATGGAATGACAATCTGTCCCTTAGTGTCTGGAATTAAACCCCAACCCAGCATGCACTCTTCTGACTGCACTGGATCACAGCAGTTTTCTGTTATACCTCCTGTATGTATGTATATATACATGTATAAAATCTTAATAATAAGAAGAATGAAGATCAATTATCAGCTGGAGAGAACAGATACATACAGCTAAATTCCATACATGTTCCACCATGTATACACAAAGTACATAAACATGTATATGCATACATATGAATATAAAGGTTTTTTGTACACTGACAAGAGTCAGGTATCCTCAGCTTCTGTAGACTGGGCAAAGGATGACACTGCCTATTTTTTTTTAACCCTGAGACAGACTTTCCCAAGCTCCACTACCCTTTATTATTCTACATCAATAAGTATTTACTGAACAATGACTCAAATTTAGAGAGCTATGAAATATTCAAGTACAAGCTACAGACTGAGCCAAGGCTTACACATATAAAATATAAGATGCTATAAAAAAGAGGCAAAACATTAGTTAAGTTTTAACTTAACACTGACAAATTCAACAAACAAAAAAAAAGCACCCCAAACCCAAATGCTAAGTTCCAAAAGACATATATATTCATTTCTAAATCTTATTTGGAGATTTGCAGATCTTTAGGCTATGCAAAATGCATTAAAAAAGCAACAAGAAGGTTGCTGTTACTTTTTGCTATGCTACATCATGGTTTCCAGCAGATGAAACACAACCACAGGATTTATCAGTTAGGCCACATTCAGCCACTCAAATCTATTTCTGACCAATGACCTGAAGAGAAAAAGAGAACAACGGAGAGACAGGAAAAAATGAAAAAGATATTAGAAGGGACTCTAAATCACTAAATTTCACAAGGACAGGAAGGTCACAAAAACGTAATTATTCTTGGTTCTACAATTATCTAGGCAAAAATCTTAGAAAATAATGACTAAATTTACTTTGATAAAGTTTTTAATGAAATTACACAACTTACTTTCTCACAGCCACCTGATGAAATCTAAGCTTCAACTTTTAAGAAAGTTTAATCCCTAATTTCTGCATGGAATGAGAAACGTTGTCAGACATACTAAATAAAGGTCTACTTAGGAAAAAAAAAGCCAACCAAAAAAACCCAAACCCCTCCCCTCACATTCTTCAACTCACGTGATACTTGTTGTTTACTACAGGTTTAGTAGTAAATTGTTGGCACCAATTATAAAAATATTGAAGCATATATAACCACATAAAATTATCTTTAAACAGTGTTTGAAAACCTTCCAGCATGTTTGACCATCAATATGATCAAAGGTTTGATCCATAAGATCACTATCTGCAGATTAATTTCATTTTCTCCATGGCAGGTTTGCTTCTGAAACAGCAGAGGTTTTATGCAACATTTATTAATGTGGCATTAGCATAACAAGAATTATTTTCAGAGTATTTCTGAACTCTCCTCTATTTTTCATAAAGTTTTTTATGATCATACAGATGGATTTGACTAATGTTAGACACTCCATATTTTATTAGGGCTGACAAACTCATTAAAAGGCTGGTTTATTTTATTGATACCTGTGTAGCTTTTAAATGCTTGAGGTAAAATTTCCTATGCTTAACAGCTACCTTAATGTGGTATGATTTTTTTTCTTTTTCAGCAGAAGTGCTTCAAGCTATTTATCATTCTTGTTAAAGTCATGAAACACAAGTATTTCAGAAAAACATCATGCCTTAAAATATGCACTCAAACCTGAACATTCACCCTCTGTGAACTGAACCTCCAAGCTGATGACTTGTCCCCACCACAGTGACAGCACTGCTTGAAGCACTGCTGCTTCTCCTGCTTGCTCAAGCAAGAGAGGTCCACAGAGACCACCCCACATGGTGACAGAGTCAGTCTCATTACAGTGAATGGAAATGATAAGTTGTTCACTTACCTCTACTGAAAACCCCAAGATAAACACATCAGTATCACCCTGACGCTACATGTGCAAAAACAGGTAGAAATAGCAAAGAAAATCTCTGAATTGAGGCAGCAGGTACTTCTCTGTACATCTCTGGTATACTCAATACCTCAAAACGTGGGGGGTTTAAAATTACATACCACCTAGAGCATTCTCGGAATAATTTTATTTAAAACACTCATTCTTAGGATTTCTGGTTTGTTTAGATGCAGATGTTAGAAGCCAAGACAACAGTAATACTTCTGCACATAAAAAGGAAACGGCAGAGCTATTGTTACTATGCACCGAGGTAGTGTGATAATAAACACGTCTACATACAAGAAAAAGTATTTTATTCAGAGAAGGATTCAGGTGGAGCACAAATAGGGAAAACAACACACAAACAGCGCAGATAAAACAAAATACTGTATATTTATTTAGTTATTGTCTATTATTTATTGATGATTTTTGACCTTTTCTAGTAAGGATGGTAAGCAGAGTTAGTTTCGACTGTTCAGGAGATCTGACCTCATAAAAATACTTTTTAGGCATATGTGTTAATTTTTGTTTTCATGTTGGTGCTAGGAGCTTGTAAGACAGTTCTGAAAATTTGCACTCCCTGGAGGCGTATGAAAAAAACAAAATATAGCCAATGCAAAGCTAATTACATAGTATGATAACTGCACAATAAATGGAAGTTTTATTAAGCGATGCCATTCTACCTTTAAACCCAAACTAAACATAGTATTAACAATAAAATGATAGAGCAAGGTTTGCAAGGCAAAAGTAAGTAACAGGAAATAAGTAAATGATTCATTCTGTAAGTATTATGAACTTCAAGAAATAAATTCACTTTAAACTCATACTAATTGAAAAACAATTTATCACCAATGAACGAAGATTATTAACTCTGAGCAAGGAAGATCACTATTTAAAGTCCACCCATTCATTCCTCGTGCTTAATACACATTGGAACTAAAGGTGGCTCAGTAGACATGTTGCCGTTTGCTGTACACAGCAAACAAAAATCCTTTGATTCTTTTATTGCTATATCTTATTGTAATGATATTTACTTTTCTAAAAAAGCAATGATACCAACTGGTTAGGAAAACGTAAAAGCAATACAGATAACAGCTAATTTCCTTATTGAAGGGGATTTCAAGTTGTGGCAATAGGAAGAAATATTCTGCACTTTAATTAGAATAAAATTTGTTATTGATTTTCATATTTGTCTTTTAGCACACAAGTTTGGAGCATATCCTGTACACATACGATATTAATATTCCAAATGTATGATGAGATCAATATTCATTGTCATGGAAAGACATTTCACTGTAATGGAAAGTTGCCGTATCCATATATTAAAATTTAGGTAAAATACATTAAACTACACAGATATTATTTCATGGTCTCTATTGTTTTCTATATCACTACCCACATGTAGATGCAATATAAATATTTAAACTTGGAATAGTTTTACTTTGCTCGGGATATCAAGGGAATAAAAGGATATAATTAAATTTATCTTATTCTAGGCCTGTAACAGCAACAGGCAATATTTTTTTAGACTTGTCTTGTAGTCAGTGAAGAAGAAACAGATTTAAATTACACTTGAAGTCACCTATACTCCAGGTATTTAACATTTCAGCAAAAAGGATGCTGAAATCCTATTTCCTTAGAATATATGCAGACTATTGTACTCAGAAAACTTCCCAGTGATCATGTAAAAATAAGGTTATCTTTGTAAATCTCATAAAAAAGAGAGTAAGTACAACAAGTTGTACACAAAGTTACACTGGTTTAGAGTTTAACCTAGGACAGGAAGTTTCTTCTGTCCCATTGTGATGATTATGAAAGCCTGCTGAGACAAACATTTTTAAGTCCTTTGAAATGTTTTCTGTACTGGAAAATGAACTGTTATGCATAATGAAATCTTCCATCTGCTTTAGGGGTCACCCTATTAATTGCCAGATAGAAGAACCTAGAGTCAAAGTGGTACTAGTCTCTAAACTCTTCTGAAGTCACCTGTCAAATTCCACAGAACTATTGCTGACTCTACAGGAGTGTAAATACTGAAATATTAATAGAAATTTCTTAATCCACAGCCTGAAATTATCATCAGACTGGCTGTTTTCCCAGCCATCCATTACTTTTTGCACAGGACCACTGATCAGATTTGGTTTTTTAACTATAAACAGTGATATATGAGTCTTACACAGTACTATACTGACTGTAACTTAGAGACAGAGCCCAAGTCATGAAGCTAACTGCATAGCCAGAAGAAATATAAACAATTTTTGACTGTAGAAGCAATAAAAGCTATCTTATGTCCCTTCCATAAAGGAATTCAAGCACAAGGCTACCACTTAGATTTTATCCTATTTAACTGAGTTAGGGAACATGGTCAGAGGTAACTGTGTAGCCAAGTGGCACGATGCGTGGTTGTCCATTCATTTGCCAACAGATGAAATCTTAATGAAAGGTGCTGCGTTCCTGCAGAGGTGCCTCAGCGATGCTGTGTACATCTCTGTCACACATCTGAACAATGCTCGGTCTGCCTGAGTGCCACTGAAGTATCTACATAGCTCTTGATCTAGGTCAGGCCAATTTCAAGGATCAGTGCCATGACCTCTTGTGTTCTGCTGCAATACAGATGTAATTCAACATTAAAGCAACTACAGTATATCCTACTAGGTTTTCACAGGTATTGACCCTAGATGGCACCTGTTAGTCAGCAATGCATAACAGGAACAACAACAAAAGATTTGTTAATTGCTCCTGTATTGTAAATAAAAGCATCTTTTCCTGTGTACCAGCTATTCCTAAAAAGGTGGTGATTGTGGCACTCATTCTACTATGATACTCGTAACAGAAGACACATTTAGCCATCTGCACCCTGTCTGAATATATAATATGTATGAGCAGTGGTATCAATTTTACTTCCTCTTTAATCTTGGAAGAAGGCAATGGTTTTATGAGAAAAGGAGAGACTGTTTAAGTAGGCTCTGATTTTTCCTGTTTTGTCTAAAGCAAACAATGTAGATAGTGCATTGTAATAACCTGTAAAATAAATTGTGATCTCAGTGCTCAGTTAATAAAATTGGGGTTTGATACAGTTTTAACATGCTGTACATTTCAGTGGCTCTGGACTCAATGCACCTTCGTCCTCTCAGGACACAGCTCTGAATTGCCTGGACACCCATATTATAGTGTCTGATACCGTTACAACCTCTAATAGTTCTGTTTGTCCAAGCTCAAATAACTACATTTATTACCCACATGAATCAGCATTACATTCTCTAATTACTTGGTAATCTACAGTTTAACCTGAAAACACTCAGCTTTAGTTTTGCTGACTATGCAGTTGTGGGCTTTTCAATTGTCTTCCACAATTAACTGATCATCAATTAAATCAAAACATCTCAGATTATGAATTCTTGGAAGAAAGCATAACTTTGTGCTCTAACTTGGGACAGCTTAGACTGAAAACATCAGTCTTTTTAATAAATTTGATTTTTATTTATAGCTCCCAGGAGTATATTCTACTCAATGCATTGCCACATCAGCTAGACTTCCGATTATCAGGATCAGAATTAAGCTGCTCTATTTTACTAGTGGCATGCCTTGAACCAGAAGAAAATTTTCTTTCTTTCTTGTTTATATAAGCATTGAAAGTCTCCAATTCATATAATCAATGTGTTAGTATTTCTACTAATGTTTTGGCCTTCTATAAGTTATGCTTCTATAACACCACGAGACAGACAAACCTTCAAACCTCAAAGTGAGCAAAACATCAAAACAAATAAGACAACCCCTTTGTGTTATTACCTGTTTCAATTTCCCAAATATAAACTGAATTGTCTTCACATCCAACAATTAGCACATTTTCAAGAGAGTCAAATTTTATCCTCTTCACAGGAAACAGATGCTTTCTGGCATGTAAGAGACATTGTCTCTTCTGAAGGTGTAGAATTGCTACTGAGTGGTCACTGCACACACAGCACACTATACTCTGATCTTTCAACTGCAAAAGAGAAAACTCCAGTTTCAACACTGGAACCACATTCATAACCACATCATTTTAACAGGCCTAGTAAAAGTATTCCAGTGATTTCCTTCTCAAAACTTAGTCATTAGAAAATTACATTTTATTTCAGCAAACATCTTCAATTTGTTTTCAGCGGGCTGGCTATACAACTCATTTCCTGACAGGAAAACATACCTGAATCTTTGGTTTTTCAGTATTTTAAATATAATAATTTCAATTCCGTTTATTCACAATATTTAGCATATCAAAGCAGTGATTATATAACCAACTACACAATAGCAGTTGTCTTAGAAGGGAAAGTAGTAAAAAATTACCTTAACCAAACCGATGTTCATGTGATATAAAATTATGTCAGGTTTAGAAACAAAAGCCAAGGGTAATGTATTTCTATTTAAAAAAATTAAGTTACAAATTCATTTCATATTGTATGGATCTGATACGGCAAAACCTTCCCTCCCTGCACGTAATTTTTAGTGACACACAGAGGAATTCCCCTACGGAACAATTCAGCTCTTTAAACAAGGCTGAAACACCAGACAGGCAGGCATTAAATCCTACTCAGAATAAAGATGAAAAAAAGCCTTACAAATATTAAAAACTTTGTTATTGCAAACCATTTTTTTACTACTTAATTTTGGCATCTAAGTTAACTCTGAGTCATTCATAAGTATCTAATATGTCTTTTCCTCTTTCTAGGAGGAAAAATGGAAATCCCAGCCCCACAGAACACAATGTTCAAAAGTTACATAGAACATTCAGTACAGTAAATTTTCACTTAAATTTAACTTCAAAATTCAATTAATTAGAACTTTGAATTGTTCTAAATATCATAAAATGCAAAAACATACACACAAAGATGTATCAAGAAGTAAAAATGAAGTATATATATCTTTTGGACCAACAGATGAAAATACTATGTTCAAGCTCCTAGCCTTACTGAGTACATTCTTTAAATTTCAGGAGGAAGAGTTAATCAGATTGAGATATGAGTTGATAATCAGGATATTAAAAATGGTAAACAGAATGTTGCTTCAATTTAATATGTCACAAACTCAAGAACTCAACACCCTGCAATTAAAAGCAACTTCGAAAGGCAACAATTAAGTGAAGGTAAATTAAGAATAAAGTGGTGTGGGCTAAAGTATTGCCAGATAGTGTTTTCTTTTTATTTTTTCTTATATGTAAATATATACACAAACAGATGAATATCTAGAGATATCATTTTTTTGAGACATCATTTATTATGCTTTTACTTACTCTGTAGTGTTCTGGGGATCGCAAGAGCTCTATCACTGCACCAGACTGCAGATTAAACTGGTGTAGGATGCCTCCAGTAAATATATCCCAGCAGATCACAAGAGAATCCTGGCCCCCTGATAACAGCCAGCTTGGATCAAATCTTACTGATGTGTCATGTGGATAAAGTAAGCAAGTGACTCTGCTACTGTGACCATTTAGAACCTTATAAGGTAGATTATCTGAAACAAGACAGTACATAAATTATTTCTGCTCTTTAAGAATAGGAGTTTCATATCTTACAGTACATTTCCTGAAAGTCAGGATAAATATAACCAGCCCTTACATGGGATCAAAGAATTTTGGACCTGTTCCTAAAAGTGAGAACAAACGTCTGCACTCTGAGCTTCACTACTGAGATGTGCCCTTTATGTTCCCTTCAGTGGAATGATCTTCTAGAGAGCAAATAAAAAAGAAAACCGCCAATATAGTGACATGCCACATATCTCACTTCTAGGGGGTATCCAATCCCACAGCTATTCCCAGATTCCTACTACTGGAAAGCACCTTAGTTGTACTAAGCTGTGATCCAATAGATCCACTATGAAAGGAGAAAGATCATCATGATGCTCCATCTTCCTCGTTCCATTCCTGACCACCAGCCCTACTTTTCAGAGAATTTTTACAGGGATCACTGGAAGGGATGCCAGAAGTAAAAATTTTTCTGTGCTTGACTGAGATGAATCTGAAAAAAATGTTAAAACTTACCTTTATGAAATGATATGTTTTCTAAAAGTCTTGCTCTTGCAGTTTTTAAACCTAATGTTACAAAAATTTTCCCATTTTCACATCCACATACAAGCTTATCAAGACCAGGTATGTACACAGAGGAACTGACAGCTGCACTTCCAAATCCATCTTCAGATCCACAAAGTTGATCAATAATGCCCTCTGACATGGAATGATGTTTATCAAAATTATCCTGAAGAGTCCACATGGTTGTAATTGGGATCTCTAGAGGGTGAGGCAAGAGAAGATTTTTTTTGTTTATGCAAAACAAAATATAAAAAGTCAAACTAAACAAAATACACCTTTTTATCTCTTGATCACTTCCCTTAACTTATCCTTTCTGCAGTCTAGGGCTGGAAGTCAGCAGTTGCTACTCCTCCTTACTACATGAAATTACCACACAACAAATAAATGAGCACCACTTTCTAGTGTAAAAATTTTATGAGAATTTTGATAAAGACATAATGAAAAGGATGGTGGCAAGGTGCCAAAACTGCCAAACCTTTTGGAGACCCATCAAACGTTGACACAGGAACATCCGGAACATGCCACAAAGTGAGCTGTCCTGAAGCTTCACCAGAAAAAAGAACCTTGTAGAAAGGCTCCTTTCTTTCATTCATGAAGCCCATGACAAAAGGAAGACTCTGCAAAAGAATAGTAAATCAATATTCTGAAAGAAAACTGATAAAATAATGTAATAATTAACTGCGAATAAGATGGGGCTTTTTATCAAAAGCTGTAAAAATACAAAACAAACCACAGTTGATTTCTTGTCCAACACTAAATCCTGCTCAGACCAAGTCTATCCTGCCTGGTACAAACCTCTCAAGGATCATCTCAGCTTTGCAAGTATCCTTGGCTAAATCTACATCCTAAATGAAAAAGCAGACTGGGAGTTCTTCCCCAGTTTATAGTTTCACCAGCATAAGGATCAAGGTCAGGCTGAAAATATGATGCAGTGAAATATTGATAATCTTTGCATCAAAACAAATTCAGTAAAGCTTCAGTCATCACAGCTTGCATGACTACAAATAATGAAGGGCAAGAATTATGCTTTTACACGGGTGATCATTTATAACACCATCATTCAATCATGAGGTAGTGGAGCATTTCCAAAGAGCAATGAAGCTGCTGAAGGGTGGGGAGCACACAACAATTCTGATGAGGAGCAGCTGGGGGACCTGGGTCTGTTTACTCTAGAAAAAAAGGTTCAGGAGAAAGCTTATCACTCTCTACCTCGTATGTTGGACATACTTATTTACAACACTGAAGTTTGAGAGTCAGCTCCAAAATAATTAACTGTCCTGTAAAATGGTTTGGTTTATAGTCTCAAAGTGGAGTTCAAAACAGATCATCACACAGATTTGGTGATTTGGTTGTATCACAAATCCGCTTTAAAACTATTCAGCCAGTAAGGCAAATATTAAAGCAGAAATATTAAAGAAGAGCAGGTCATTATTTTTTTAAAAGCACCTATTTGGGGGAAAGCATATGTGATCTTTGTACCACCACTGTAACCCTATTATTTGCTAAGCCATGTGTTTTGGCTATTTCTTTTCCCTCACCCTTCCTGACCTTTTGGGATCCTTCATCAGTTATCCTATTTGATTTTTAGATCACAGCATTTGGGGAAAAGCTGAATGGCTTATGCTCTTTCCCTTCATCTGAAAACTAAATCTGTCAGGCTACACAGGATTATGCAACAACCATGCTTTCTAAGGGCCTGTATTCGTCAACAGAAAGAAAGAATGCTAGAAAAACCTCACAGGTATATATTTAACAATGTTTCTAATCAGCTAAAAATAAAAATATGTTTCTGTTGCATATCTTCAGAAACTGCATAACAACCTGCTTGATCTGTCACACACTCAAACTAATGCAATTTCAGGCAGGAATTAAATACACATATTTCAACAATTCGTTAACAGCATTAGCAATCAGACTTAGCAAAAAAGCCAGAACCAAAGCAACAGAAAATAATCTGTTCTATTTGTTCTGGTCCCTTTTTTGCCTCTCTACACAGTAACTTCAAATTTGAAATTGGTGTGACATGCTCTGCTGAATGTGAATTCTCAAACAAAAGTACAGAGATCACCTACTTTTTCAGCTTCCTCTTAACATTAGAAGCTTCTTCAAGCCAAGACCACAGTTCTGAAGGGACTCACATGTGTCTCATTTTATGCACTCTAGGTACATCAGTCTGCGCACAGCGCAAGAAAGTTCTCTATCTGATGATGCCTCTGAAGGCTCAAGACAGCAGTATTCTGGATAAAATGCCACAGTTGCAGACCCCTTCAATTTGGGTGGATACACAACCTATATATGTAGTTACATTGAAACATGCATACATTCCTTAATAAAACAAGAACTCGCTTACATTTTGCTCATGGGTTGCCTTATTTTTGATTTTGGTTTTATGGCATGGTTTTATTTGTCACAAGTTTTTATTATTTTATTTTTATTAATTTTTATAGATTTGGAAGTAGAACTTTCTAAAATCATTTTAGACCACATCTTTGTTAGAAAAATATTTTTCTTCTTTGTCAAAATTGGAGAAAAGACACAACAAAAAGTCTATCTACAGTTGAAGATAAGGACATTTTTCTACTGTGAAAAAAACCTAAATATGCCAAAATCAAGGACAAAATATATTATAAGCATCTTTAAGTTTGTAAGTAACAATTTAAAATGAAGGAATAAATATAAGTCATTGTGTTTATAGAACAATTAAATCTGTTGATGAATTCATCAATTCTTTTGGGATTATTCAGGTAACTGCAAACAGACAAAAAATAAACTTTTAAACCCTTCCAAATTTACCTTATTTTCCTGCATACCAGTAAAGCTGAGTAAATGAGGATAAACTGTTTCCTTCAGTGTCTTCCCATCTGCAGGGTACATGCTTTTAGAAAGGCCACTGCATAATTTAAAAAGAAATTTTAAACATACAAGATTTAGAAAGTCATTTTTTTAGAAAGCAGAACAGTAACATTCAAGATTCACAAGTTCAATTAAAGGTAACCAAATAAGTAATTACAGGAGACTTTTTGAAATCACAGCACCAGCTGCCCAAGTTCTACATGGCTAATCTTATTCCTATGCCCCCTGCTGTGTCAAACAAAGACTGAGGGCTGTCAAATTCAGGGTAAATCTTTGAGTGCCAAAGTGGTTTTGTTCTGGTTTTTGATCATTTGCAACATGCAGAGATTTTCCATAGTAACCCCCCCAAAGTTCATCTTATACCTGAACTTCTTGTGTGAATTTCCCATCTGAGCCCACCTGTTTAGCAGCTGGTAGATGTAACTGTGGCCATCTTCTGTCCAGATGATAAGTCTGTAAGCTGCCAGCACTTCCCCACCAGCAAAGCACTGACCACTCTTACAGAACTCAGTACAAAGCAAAGAGAAATCACAATAATCGTAGACCTAAGGTCAGAAAAACAACAAAATACAAACAAATAGTGTTGGGAAATTCATTTTAAGCTGATCTGGGTTTAAGCAGCATATCAGTAAGTAGAACATGAGTTCAACTCTTCATAGTTGAACAACTATTTTTCAAGCCTAATCTGTTTTGATAATAACAAACTACTGCGAAGTCAGAGTGAACCCATACAGTTCAAAGTTAAAGAAACTGACTGTTAAAAAAAAAAACCAACAAAAAGTAGCATTAGGTTCTTACAGTCTCATTATAGGAATTAATAGAAAACAATGCATGTTACAGATACTATTCCACGAAAAGCCTATCCACTCTACACATGAACTCTCTCTATAAATGCTTTTGTACAGAATTTAAGTAGCTCAAAAGATATTTCAAAGATAGTCTACAACTACATTATTTGGAGTTGACCAAGGTGTATGTGAATTTTTTTGATTCATTCCAAGGAGATGTTGGAATCAGGTATACATGTTAAAATAATCCTGAATGATTAGTGTAAGAGAAATTTTTTAGCACTGGAGAAGAAAAATACACAATTTTCCCAATAAGTTTCAGTTTAAATATTTTAAGTTTTCTCTAAAACTGTTATTATTTTTTTAAACATTTTTAGTCACTTTATTACAGCAACAAAAAAAAAGCAATATAGCCTGGGGTCTTTAGTTTTGTTGCTTCTATCAACAAACAAAGGTCTGTGGCTACTAAGGACCTGCCAACTGTGAGTTCTTCTGTCATACTTCAACAGGGTTTTTTAATCTTTGTCTCCCTTTCAAATGCACTGTGGAGGGGACTATAATGCACTCAGTGCTCTAAAACTCTCTAATACTTAAATCCCCCTTCTATCCAGCCAATTTGGTGTTAAACTTTTAAAGCGGAAATACATTCATAAAGAAAAGCTTCATCTCTTTCACACAGTTAAGCCAAGAAGTGTCGCAGGCATAATTATATTTGACAATTTGTGAACACTTTCTATAACCTAAGGAGAAAAACAACCACATGTATGTAAAAATCACAATTTGAGCTCTTCAAATTGAACAACATTAAAAATAAAGTCTAATACTCAATAACATACCTGCCAGCACATGGAGGACACAACTAGAAGGAGCCTTTCCGTGTAAGTACAAAATCTTACTGCTTGACAATTTATACAGTCCAGAGATTTTGATTCCTTCTCATACACACTTTGTTTCTCCTTGGCAGCACAAAGGGAAAAAAAGCTATAAAATTTGTTTCAGATATCTGAGCTTTTAGGATAGAAACAACCCACTGAAAATAACTTTCTGTTAAGAGACTTTCAAAATTCAAAGCAACATATAATTCTTAATTAACAATAGAAAGACAACAGGGCTCACAGCTAATAGGTAAACAGAAGAATGTAAACATTCAGTGTGGCTCTGGCCATGATCTCACTTAAAGAAATGATAATGAACATGGAGAGGACCAAAGGCCAGCCATAAACAGAAACTGCAATAATGAGTATCTGCTAAGTATTCTTCAGTCAAAAAATAGCTACAACAACCTATTAACAGAATATCAGATTCAGAAAAGCTGATGAATATTCATAGTAACTTTCCCTCTCATTCTTGTTGCAACCAGGACAGTCTGAGATGCTGGTGCTGCCATTTGTCTTGTTTGCTTTTAACACCCTTTAAGGTAGTGTAAAGGCAATTTATTTTCTTAGCTTTGTATTGCTGAATGTACTGTTAAAAACAACGTATGTATTTTCACACTTTTTGTGGGAATATCAGATATATTAAATTCATCAGGCTCAAAATTATTCTATTGGAATTGTATTTATTCAATATTGATTAAATCATTTAAAACTGATGTTTTCTGTTTTTTAAAATACCAACAGTCTCAAAACCTCTCAGAGAGGTTACAACATCTGGCAACTTCAGTTAATTCCAAGTAAATACAGCAATATTTACTAAAACACCGCTCCTTAGAATTTAGCTGGATTGTTACAAACTCTGCAGCAGTCCCGCCACAAAAAGTAGCCCCAGGCAGTAAAAAGACTGCACCACACCATATGTTCCTCTGACATCTGTAATCAGTTGTTAAGAGTCCTCAGAATTTTTACAACATGGCAGTGGGGATTGCTCTAGGAATGCTGAAAAGGTGCACCCATGCCAAACCACCACAGACAAATCAAAACCACCAGGATGGTATCAAACATGACTGACTGTCCTCAGGGGCCTGATTCTACCCATGAACAAGGAGTGCTGCCCACACCCTGCAGTTTGCCGAGCCAGGCAGTGATGAGTTACCAACATTCATAGATGTCTGGTGATATTTTGCCAGTTCTATCTCTGTTGAAGTCCCTTTGTGAATCTAGCTTTTAGAGCATAATTAAAACACAGACATTTCATCCCAATTCTAATACTTGCTCATGGAAGGTGACAGCTGCTGAGACTATTAACACAAAAAGGAGTAAGTGAGCTTGAAGATAGAAAAATAGGACACTTGACTCAGCAAGAGCCTTTTCCAAGAGAAGACAGCATTATGAAAAGCAGACTGAGGAAAACAAAATCTAAAGGACCATTTTGAAGCGAGTAACAAGGGTGAAGAGGGAGTACAAAGGCCAATATTGAAGAGCTTTGAGTTGAAAGGATAGAGTGAAGGGGTTCAGGATAGCAGGAAAGGGTTGCAACTTAAGCATCCTGGAATATGAAAAGACAAGAAGCCTGGCCAAAAGGCAGAACAGTTGTCAAGGAAAAAGCTGTCCAATGGCCCAATTTTAAATAATGCTATGTGTTTTCAGAATTTTGTAACAAAAGTAATAAAATCTATTTAATATACATCCAGATTTTAATTTATTCATATTCTGCTTCAATGTAGCTTTAATTGAGAACATTCATGTTAATACTGACCTGAATGCTATTCAGAGACGAAGACAGGTCCCACACTTTGAGAACTCCAGCTACAGACACTGCAACCAAAGAGTCCTCTGTGAAAAGTAAAGTGAAGTAGTCAACTGGAAGCCAAGTTCAAACAGCACCTACCTACTCAGCCCTGCAACAAGGATTCTACAGGACACTGCTTACATGAAGTACCAGTTTTACACAAAAAAAAAGTAAATTATATACAGAAATAAAAAACATGTAAGCAGTGAATAATGTATTAACAGAAGGCACAGAACTATGGTATTGTGCCTTTAATTTCTCTGATATTACAAAACTTATTTACACTTAAATCCAAGAAATGACCTGCTTATAGCCAGCATAGAAGTTTTTTTCTCTCAAAAACATATTAAATAAAACAGGGTCAATATTAGGAGCCTTTAAAACACCTCTTATGCTATCAATGAAACACTACATCTTCTACACAACAGCTCTGTGAAACAGTTTGATATTAAATCAAGTAGGATCATACCATCTATACCAAAATATTTTATCAAAATTTAATTTGCCTACATAAATACCTTTAAAACATATACCTTGAATTCTTGCAGAGTGCACAATACACATACAATTTATCCAATCAGAAGACTGAGATGATGATAAAGTGTGAAGAACACACAAAGTTTTAGCATCAATAATAAGAACATCTTGATATTCTCCACAACAAAGAAGCCAGCCTTCACCTGTCATTCGGAATGAGCAATGGTAATACTGTCCAAGTGGAAAACAGAGAGTCAGCACACAAAGATACACAAATGACATGCAGATTTTTCACACTGAACATGTCCTAATCAACACTGGTAGCATCATGAACAAATCTAAGGCATATGTGAAATAGTACACAATATTGCTAGTGACACTAGCAAGGCACACAGCTTAGTAAAAGGTGCTTCAGACTGAAAGCAGCACCAGTCCTTCATAAATATCAGGATTTTTGTAATTTTTGGAAGAAAGTCAGGTGTCATTTTCCCTACAATTTGCTAAGGAGTTTGAGACTTGTTCCTCTGAGAGGCCCCTCTTCAAACATTTAATAAAGCTCCTGTCATCAAGAGTTGTATGAAAAGGAAAAATCAGGTGAAGATGCAGAATATTCATAACGAATTTTTTCATAATGCTTTTCTGATTACTTTCCAGGAAAGATTTCTACACTATAGGATATTCTTCATCCTGACATTAAATGCTCTAGTGTTCAGAAGATTCTTTCTCAGCAATCAGTTAAAGGAAAAAAAAACAGACACAAAACAAAGGAACAGAGTGGAGAGTGACTATGAGGATTTCTTTTTTGCTAGGTGTTCTATACGTGCAAGGACACCTGCATTGCATCTCTAGTTGTAATTGTAAACAATTTCTATAAATGAATAAGCAGCCACCTCAAAGTAGATTTACATTTAATCCTAACCTTAAAATAAAGGGAACAATCATATAGTCAGACAAAAATATCAGACAACCCAAAAAAGCTGCACCTCATTTACAAATTTTCTGTACAGTTTTGCTTATATAATAACTCTCATTTTTTCAGTCAACTAACTGAAGTGTGAAAATAAAAGTAGTATAAATAACTGGAAATAGGATAAATAGTACTACAGTTACTATGAATAAACAGAGGCAGAAATGTTTAGACTTTACAATTACTGTTACCATTAAATTAGGCTTGAAATAGAGGATTTTTATACTCAGTAATTCCTCTGAGGAAATTCCACACTGTTCAAGATCCTCAAATGTTTAAGTGTTGACCCTGGTGTTAAATTTCATTTCAAATGGCAAATATTCACTTTGCACTACATGACATCTGCCATTCATAGCTAAATCATCTACGATGAACAAAAGGAGACTACCAGAGCAGATAGGTGAGTAGTTCAATTACAACCAAACAGTAACTACAGCACTAGCAACCTTCCCCCATGGAACAAGAAAAAATATACAACAAGAGACAATTTATTATGCTATCTGAAGGCTGCATTTTAAGAACAGTTTCCTCTCCTAACAACACCTACTTTTTCCTAAGAAAGCTTTCCTTTTAGATATTCCTATTTTCCTTTAGCTATCTTGCCCAAGTTAAAAATAATTATTAGCCTCAATTAGGTTTAGCTCACTTCTAATAGAGAGGAAGTACCTATTTTCCACATCTATTTGAAGGGTAAGAATGAATATTCTGCCTCTGATCTTCACAAAAAAATGTGCAGCTTGTCAGCTAATCAGTTAGGCCAGATTTGCCTACTTCCCAGCAGAACCTGTCTGTAAATTCATCTATTAAAATATAATTAATCACTAGAACACAGCAGCTCATACTACACCGCAGATCATCATTTAAGGATTCTTTTGTTGGTATACATACATTTAAGGAATATATACACTTTAAGCATATGAACAAATAAAAGTGTATAATAGTTCTTAATTTATGTTTTTATACACATACATATATGTAAAAAAATAATTAAGAAGTTAATCTTCCATGATTTTTGTTGGCATTATATCCAAGCTTTTTCCTCTTCCCTTAACAATTGTTTGAACTCCTCATATCAATCAAAGATGTGTCAGGAAAAACATTTTCTTCTGGAAGCTCTAAAAATCTTGGATTCCAAATTGGCTGTGCTTTAGAGCTACATGAAGGCTCAGATATCCACCATTTGGAGCCTCAGTTCCACCCTAGACTTCCTCACTGAAGAAAACCAGCGTTTTAATTAATACAGGAGCCCTGAGCTTCTCTTCTGCTTACATATCCAGAAATAAGCCAAGTCCCAGAAGCAAACCCAGATGTTGGGCCGCTCAGTATTACTGACCTGTGTATTTCAAACTCTCCCACACTCCAAAATCTAGATACTTACTTTACCTGGATACAGTTTCAACCAGACACATGAAATTGTCTGAAGCAATATTCAAAGTTTCTGAAAATAAGGGTTTTGTCCTAAAGTTCTGCAATGAATGAAAGTGTATTTTTGAAAATGGGGTGAAGTCTTTTGGAGGTCAGGAATTCAGCACCAAAACCATTGAAAAGTTTAAAAATAACTCTTTCAGCATATTGTCTCACAGATTACTTTGGCCAGATTACTTGTACTTTTAAAATGTCATAAAAAAGCCAACATCAAACTTGAAACTTCCATGCAATTTTCACAAGACAAGAGCAAAGATTAAGACCATTTCACTTGGCTACCTGATGCACAAACAGTAACAGTAAGTTAATCAAAACTGCATTTCAAATATTTGGAGCTTAAAAGTAATTGGTCTAATTTGATTCAGGAATTCAGAAAAACATAAAAGTCTCAATTCTTTTCTTAGAAGAAAAACTAAAAAGGAGATTAAAACTAACGTTGTGACAGGTTCATTTCTCCTGTTACAAGCTATATATTTAAAACTGTTTCTGAAAAATACCATGTTAATAAAGCAAAAGTTGCAATGAAGAGAGACCCCATGAAAAGTTGCTATACTTACATGGATTGCTGTGTGCCTATAAGGAAGCTTTGCGCTCTCAATGCACTGTCCACTAGTGACATTCCAAACACACATCTCCCTGCCAAAGATAACTTCATATTATTCTCTGTCATTTCCACTCAATTGGCTGGAATAATTCTGTGCCACTAAGTTTTTCTTTAGTGCTGTATTTAAGTGCAGCCTGGTCATTTATAAAGCTTTTTGTTACAGATTGCTGGGTAAGAAAATGTAGTCATTAGCAGGGGATGACATACAGTATCTGTTTCTCTTTGTTTTGGTAATTACACCCTGCTGCCTTGCAACCAACCTGACTTTAAGACCAACTCTTGTCTACAACAAATTGTAGGTATACTGCCATTACAGCTCGTCAACATGTCACTGTAACTATCTGTCGCTGGAACTACATCCTCCTGAAAATGATTCATTTCACTGAACTTAAACCACACGTTTCAAAAAGCATTATGCATTTCTCCCACATCAGACTTCAGCTCTTGAGAGAACAACTTCTGTAAAGAAGAAACAGTGCCATCATGAGGCTGTTCCCACAATCTGCTCTCAATACAAAACCACCTGAGTACTTGTGCAACACTACAGCTACACTTGGGCACATTTAAGGTGGTTCGAGAAAGACACTGGCACACCCTCCTTATCTACACATTATGCAACATGCAGTGGGACTGGATCACAAGAGACAATCAAATTAAATATTGTTAACGAGGCTGTATGAGATATGTTATCATAGTTCAGTGACTGAATGTTAAACTTTGATGCTTTTAGATTTTATTAAAAAACAAGCATTACCTCCAGAACGGAAACATTCATTTCAATATTTCTGCCATTATATTGTAAGAAATTTTCTGTATTAAGGCCTAAAGAGCACATTGGGGAGAGTATTTTATTATATAAGAAATACTACTTAGTGATTTACATTTTAACCTACCTACTTTACCATTTTATGCTAAACTCAAAGTATTATTTCTTAATATTTTTCAGCTGAAAAATAGCAGCATCAAAGTTGGTAGATCCAAAGTCAGAACTTAAGTGAAAGCTTTACATTGTTTTTTAAACATTTCAGAGCAATTATTTTCTCCTCTTATATCAGAACTTTACTGCTTTAGCTACATTATTGTGATACATACCTACAAACATGCACAAATGAGATCAGTATGTCAGCAGGTAACTTCAGTTTCTGGGTGATGTATTCAATTTCCTGTGTGTACTAATAAGGAGTGAGCAGTATCACACATTCCATGCAGCATATGCTGTAGGACAGGTTTGCCATTTATAGGACACCAGTGAGAAATTATGAATGATTGGATTCATTTATAGACTTCCATATTAGAAGTACAAAAAATAATGTTCAATACTCATTCTTTTGGGATTAGTCAGTTATAGAAACTCTGAAAATAATCTGGAGTGGAACATGGAAGATTATCATAGATTCATCTTCTATACAATTTCTTCCATCCATACTACAAGGAGATGGAAGCTTGAAAATGGCAGAAGTAAATTATTCACAAGCCAGAAAATGCAGTTTGGCAAACCCTCCATCTCCTGAAGACAAGGCTTCCTATTTTTAATTATCTCAACTTCATGTTGCAACCTTACAGGGATCAGTGATGGATGCTTTGCCCTTATGTAATACAGATGAGAAGTCAGCAGTAATTTGGTAAAAGTGAACACTTAAATAGGCCAGAAGACAATTCAATCCTACCTACACACATTCCAAACAAGTCTAATGATCCCTTCAGAGATAAAATCTTTAGGATGTGAACATCTCTGTATGGTATACCTATAGCAATATCCTCATTTGTGTCTTAACACTTTCCACCCCAGTTTTTTTTTGGAAATAGAGTATCTTTGGCTCCCAGTATGATCTGGAACCAGTACTGCTCTAACAGACCTTCAGAAGTGGGATGAAAACCAGTTTCATCTCAGAACCTTTGAGCAGAACTGTAGAAAGGCAATATAAAACTGGTTGTGTAGATTTCTCACCCTCTCTGCATAAATGTAACATAAACAGTACTGTTTATGACTACCAGTCAGTGGACTACTGTCCACTGAGGCAGTCTAATCTTTCAAGATTAAGAAGCCTGGAATAGTTTTTTTGCAGGTTATCCCTTTCTTGTATACTCATGATTGAATGAGAAATTCAGACAGGGGTCCTGGCAGCTGGAAAGGATAAATAAACTCTTCAGTAAGAAACCAGTAGCCTTAAGCTGCTGGAAGGTATAGCTTGAAGGACAATTGACATGTACTCTCCATGGAAAGCCATTTTAACAGAGCTGTCCTGTTAATTAGAAAAGATAAACCCCCCAAAAAAGAGGGGAATATAATTAAGCAGTCAGACAAAATTGCTTAAGAAAGTCCTTAAGAAAGCAAGCAGCTAGCCCTAACTATTTTCAACAGATGAAATCCTAAACAGAAGGTCTTCAGACCCCAGCTGAAAAGGTTATTAAATATTCTGAATTGTACCCTAGCAGAAATGCAGGATGTAGTTTGACTCAAGTGAAAGGTTATGTCATAAACACACAGCACAACAGCTGCAAGATCAGGGCCCTCTGAAAAGATATTCTCCAAAACAGCACATAAGATTTAAAGACAGAAAAAGGAGCACATAAGCCTTTAATTCATGGCCATCCTGTGTTTCCATACATACTGAGGAACCATAAACCAGATCAGAGTACATTAACCTCTTTTACCGCTTCAGTTCTCAAGACTGAATTCAGGAAGAAACAGAAAAACACCATGATATTCAAATACTGTTGAACTTGCCAAAGCCCTCCAATAGCCCATTAATTTCCCTTTGAATAGGGTCTAGCCAACCCCCTTAAATAACTCCCTTTTTCTGTCTACTAAGTGGATATGTGAATCTGCCAAACCTTTTGGTTGTCCATGGGACAAGCTCTTAGTTGGACTATTGTATATTAACAGTATAGTCACTATCCTAAGTAGCTGCTATCATTTTAATATCATGGACATAGATCAAAACATGTCTGCAAATGCATAATTTGGCCTACACTTGACACACACTTCATGATTTAAGAAATGAATAATTGAATATTCAGTTACCTACCCATTTTCAGTAGCACTTACTACATATGGCTGCTTCTCAAACTCTCTTGCTTTTGCCAAACAAGTTACAGAAGCAGTATGGCCAAAGAGAATTTCTTTAGATGAAATCTAGGAGAACAATATAATGATTTATCTTAAAATTTCTGTATAAACTAAGGATATCTAAAACCAAGAGAATATTACTTGTAGATATATGTAATTGTCAACGTGCTTTATATTCTTGGATTCTTCAGTCATGTTTCTAGAATGCAGAAAGATGTGGATGGATTTTTATGCAGTTTGCATAAAGCTAAGTTTTTCTATTCATTGCATTCATCTTCTGAAGAATGCCTGGAGATCAAATGTTATAAAACAGGCAATGCACAGAACATCTCTGGCCTTCACCCTACAACAGACACCAAAAGTGGCACAGAGAAGTAAACTGATAAACTGAAGCTCTTAAACGTGTTTCATATCAAATGTTTAAATAACCTCTCTGATTATCATCACTGCATGCAAACGTTTTAATTGGAAAAGGTAGCCTTATAAAAGTACAAACTTCCAGGCTGTGTTTGAATAAGAATGGAACAACTAAATTTAAAAAAAAATAGAACCATTATTCTAGAAACAGAATAATAAAAATCAACTGTTTTCACTCTGCTCCATTATCAGAAAAATAAATATGAAATAATCAAAGCAATAATTTGAATCTTAATTACATCAAAAAGAGATGTTTCATCTTGCTGCTTCCATGTTGGTAGACAGATTTGGTTTTATAAGTAGATACTTTTTCTTTAAATGACGGGTCACACTCAGCAATTGATTTACAAAAGAAAAAAAAACTTCACAAGATAGGAATCATGATAATAGCATATATTTACTTGCTGTCATTACTCAGACCACAGAGTCTCAGTTTATAATCCACAAGTCAGGCTAATCTATGAAAAATTCTCCGAATCTGCAAATAACTCCAGTCTGCAAATAACAGGTTGTTCATGTAGACATTTCACTTTCTGCTTCATGAGTTTCCTACAACAACTATCACACTATCTTTAAAAATTCATCTGAATAAGTGCAAGTCTGGATAATCCTATTGTCAATAATAAAAGATAAAACTCCAGTCTGTCTATTTGGAAATTGCAGCACAGTGGACACAAACCTGTAAGTCTGATGAAAGATCCCAGAGACAAATTTGTCCTTCTTGGCTTCCTGTAACTATGGTCTGCTGGTCATCTGTGATCATAACAGCTGTGATGCTGTGAGAGGGAGCTGTTCTTCCCCACACAGCCACAGCTGGTACTAATGTCTTCATGGTCAACACCTGAAAACAAACAAGGCATGATGATTAAGTAAGATTAAACATAAGGAAAAAAAACCCTTAAAAACGGGGGAATTTAATCAGCATCTGGAAAGGGAAGCAATAAAATATTGCTCTAAGAAGCTGATGCTGCATTAAAATGTTTTCTTGCTGTTGCCAACATCACACTAACAATTTCAGGGACCAGTACTATCAGAATACTGAGAGCTGTGTGCTGCTCCACACAGCCTGGCTTAGCTCTGATGGTCTCACATTGTTCTCCCTACATGTGGCTGGTGGAATACACACCACCTCCCTCATTCCCTCCAGCCAGCAGCGCTGCCCAGTGGCAGCAGCAGCAGGCAACTGCTGGAGTACAGATGGCACAGGAGCAGGGCATCAAGAGAGACTCTGATTTGTAGGAGGGTAAGGCAAGAGAAAGACAATATGGCCAAAGGAGAGGACTGGTGTTGGGTCAGGGAGGAAGAGAAAAACAAAGCCCAAGATGGCAAAGAACTATATACCCAACCGTTCTGTGACATCTCCTAGAGACAAGAACCAAAATAAAAGGTGGCAGTTGAGTTGCAAGCTGAGAAACAGAGAATGAACAGACTCAGTTGTTCAAGACATGAATCCCTTGTCCAAAAAAAATTATCATCTAATAGATTTTTCCCTACTGCAAAAAATCGATTTAATGGAGTTATCCATCTGGCTAAGAGCAGTTTTGACTCCCACCAGCCAGGCAATAGACAGACAGATTGACAACAGCATCAGAAATGCTTGTATATGTCAGCATGTTATTCTCAAGTGTCAGTGAACTAGAAGAAATGGATTTTAAGCTGTTTCAGATTCACCATTGTCTAAGGCAACTTAAATAAACAAATATTCTAACTGTTCTTTTCAAAAGTATTTATATCACCTTTCTTTTAATCCAGACAGCAATAATACAGCCCCTGCAATAAGACATACTTCAGAACAACCACTTTGCAGCCACAAAGCAAAATCCACCTCTCAGAGAAGGTGTGCTCCAATTTGCCCTGGAGAAAGAAGAGACACCAGAGCCCTTTGCCCCTCCTTGGGAAAGATGTCCAAAATGAAACAAGATGCTACAGTAGTGCAGCTGGGAGAACTCAGTCAAAAACCATGACAGTAAAGCTGAACTTTAGTGAGGACAGGCAGGAAGTGGGCAGAACAAAATGCATGACAGCCAGGAACAGTGAGTCAAAGGAAGTAACACAGAAGTGATGAGATGCGACATGAAGAGCAGTTCCTGGGATAACTCAGAAAAGACCACAGGACAGAAATGGAGCATAGAAGCAGCCTTTTAAAGAAACTGTAACCCAGCACAACAGCAGCTGAATGCAGGGACACAGACAAGAGGTATCTTCATGACTACTACTAACAGCCTAAAGTGACACAGAACTAAAGGAATGGTCTTGCCTCCTGACAAATGAAATAAAGGGCTCAGCTACTGAGAAAAAAAAGGCTGAAAAGACTGTATGGCAGACTATTGAGGTCCTGCCATACAACCTTGACAGAATGTTGAGGGCAGAGGAAGAAGAATCTAAGAAAAAATTGAGGTCATGAGTTCATTAAGCTAAATCCCACTTAGTTTCATTTAAAAGCTCTTTGTGGATATATAAAAATACTGAGACATATTATTGTTCCCAGCATTAGAATCTGACTGTTCTGAATGGTTTTTCTTTAATCTCCAGTCATATGAAGTTAACGGTGAACACTGAAATTGTTCACCAGTAACATTTCTCTTGCATTTTATGCCCTGAAATAAAAGCTGTTCTGGACAATCTTTAATGACATGTTTTTAGTTATCAGGTAAGCTAAAAAAGGTTGCCATTTTCTAAGGCATATAAAGGGATGGCTGCCAAAAATTTTTGATAAGCCAAATCTTGCATTTTTAAAATCCATTTGCTTGCATATCATATAGTCATTTATACTTGCACCATGGGAGTGTTCAATTAGTGTAAAACACCACAAGGAAGAACAATTCAGGTTGGTACTGCATTGAATATTGAATATTAAGTCATAAATTTTATTTTCTTATAAGGGAAGCATAGAACCAAGCTCAATATGCTTAGCCTAAGACTACTGCTGAGCAAGTGATGAGTAACAGAGAATTCAAATTAACAGATGTTAAAAAGAAAGCAAAATGATAGAATTTGGTAACATGGAGATGATCTATCGGCAGACAGTTTAGTTACTCAAGTAACACAAATAAAAAAACTACTGCTACTGACAAAACACTGGTTTAATTTAGACTGAAATGTTATGAAAAAATTTTCTATGTTTTCCTTTACATAATGACTGAAGCCCATGAGAAGGAAAGCAGAAGGTATATGATTTTTTTTTGTATTAATACCGTCCTTAACGTTTTTCTCTACTTGTTTCTTGGTTTTTGGGTTAAGATATTTTGATGCACAAGCAGTTTGAATGAAAGCTTTGCCTCTTAGTGTAGCATGACTTCACTAGAAATACAGCATATCCACATGGACACATTTTGTCTGACAATACCAAATTTACCAAATTTTTTAGGGATACTGATGGCCCCTAAAGCAAACTTTATTGAAATAAAAATCAACAGATATTTATCAGACTGTTTCTTTTAAAAAGGTAAAAGCTGCTTTCACAAAGTCAAATATTGCCCAAGGCATATCAGAACTGCATGGAGCTTATCAGCACGTGTCAAATTCCTCCAGCTCTGCCCACTCAAGCATGTCTGATTTGCAGTATTAGCCCATAATTTAACTTGAAATCACGTTTCTCAGTCCTACTGTCCATTTCTCCCTGCTTAGAGCCTAATAAGCTTATTTGTGCTGCCCTTATACCTATACTGCCAAAGATTGCTCTCTCATTACTGAAAAGCTCTGATTTTATTTAAAACCATACCAGCCTATCTCACTGCTAACTTGTTCCATCTCTACCATTGTCTCTAGTTCCTTTTCACACTGAAACCACACCACAAACCACTGTTAACCTGGAAAATCATCCAGATTTTCACACCTTCAAGGACTTCAGTTATACTACTTTAGTAACTTTGGATTACTTGTGTAGTATTAAAGCTTAATTTGGAAAACTGAGTACATCACTTCTTATTCTTCAGGATCCATGAGATATTTAGAAGTCTAATCAAAAGCTTTAAGAGGCCAGAAAGCCGAAGGTCTGACCTTGAATGCTTTACTAAGCACATATTTATGCAAGGTCTTTTCCTCACCACTCAGCTTTTTTGACTAGGACTGGGCATGAAATGGTAAGAATGAAAAATGTCAGATTATACCACAAAGAATTAGCACCATCATAACTTAACATATACTCTCCCCAAACATATTAAGTGTATCATGACTTTGACTCCTCTACTGACCTTAAAACAAAACAAAACAATTGTTAGTTTCTCTATTGGGCTCATCTCAGACCCTCCAATCACTGCTACACAATTCCTGCTTAACCTCAGGCACACATCCCTTCCCTGAGCTGTGTTTTCTCAAAATAAAAATTACAACATTAAAGTCAGTGGCCTGGGCACATAAAGGGGTAGAAGGGCAGAGTGGTTGAGGTCTCAGGAACGTGCACACCCATGCACTCACAGTGATCTGAGGTGAGAAATCGGGGTACTGTTTTGCCCCACTGGAGACTGTGGCACACGTTCCCGATTGTTCTTTGCATTTCCAGTGCTTGCTCAAAAGCCTAAAGGAAGCTTTATTGTATGACACATCCTCAAGATGTTAAACTATTAGCTACAGTTGTAAGCATTACTTTTCTTGATAAAGAAAATACATACTCTGAACTTTCAATGAATTCAGAAATAATACTTCTGATAAATATATATACCAAAGCCCTTAAAATGAGGAGCTAAACTCCCCCCAGGGATGTACTTTCAAACAGTTCAGCATATAAAATGCTGGTTGCGACAAACTTCTTTCTCTTCGCTACCACTCATTAAAAGCCTACCAAATGCAAATTCATGCTTTATTTATAGAAGGAGAAAGACATCTTACAACAAAATATCACTTTACAGGTAACAGTTTATCTGCTGAAGCAATAGTTTTGAATTTATAGCCATACGTATTTCATGTTTCCCATACATTCCAAGCTATAAACAGAAGGTCACATTCTTAAAAGTCCAGTTTAATGTCTGGTAATCAATGCAGGCACAAAGCAAAACAAAACCGTGCAGAAATTTGCTTGCAGTCCCAAAAATACTAAGATATTAGCAGAATATAGCTGTTTGCATAGGAATTAATAAGTTCCCTCCATGTATACCCCATTACATTTATCCTTGTAAAGAAAACCTTAGAAAGTAAAATTTAGGCAGAGCCTAAGTTTTTTCATGACCAGTTCCTATAGTTTTCATGTTTCTAATCTCTCTCATTCTCCTGTTCCTGTTCTTTGGTTTTGTCTGACACATTCTCTTAGTTTCTACAGACAAAAATAAAGTTCTGTCAATATTGGCTTAGAATAGTAAAAAGCTAATACTTTTTCTTAAAAGTAGTTTTGCAGTCTACTGGTCCATTCTACCCTGCTTTCACAACTTTCTCTGTCTTATGATGCAAATGTTGCACTCTTCTGAAGGATGTTGCATGCTGTCTCCAGTAATCCACTGTAAGATGTGATGGGGCTTTCAAGACTAAAGGGCTGGAGTCACTCTGAGTGACACCCACACCTCCCTGGGGATGGGGATGTCCTGCTCCTGCAGTCCAAGGGAACAGGGCACTGGGACCTGCAATCGATACAGCCCATTTTAACCAGCAAGAAGCACCTGGTAATACCTTGTTTGTATTTCTTGAACGAGTGACACAAGAAACACTTATTTCATTCCACACAATAATTCACCACAATCAGAAGGAGCACAGTAAGGGCAACACCATCTCCCAGCTGCTGATTACATCAAAGGTTTGCAGCACAAATTCAATTTTATGATGTTAATCTCAACCTGCCACTCAGAAATTTTCTCTGAGGGATATGATTTTTTTTCTCTGGATTTCATTTTAAGAATGATTTTCTCCTTCTACAATCAATAAAGATATGTTTTCATCAAAAGACTCTATCTTGGCAGAATTCAATTGGCCATCTCAAAACCTTTTGGTGACACAATATTAATTAAGATAGTTTATGTTGTACCTAAGCTGGAAAATGGGGCACTGAAAACACAGCAACTCAACATTTGTGCTTTTCACACTGCCATAAGATACAGTAAAACAATCTTCACTTCCTGGAAATTCCTTTTTTACCTTAAAATGTTACATTATATTAAGCTCCCCAGAAAAATATCACATGCTCTTTTGCTAAGTAGATAAATCAAAAATGTGTCCAAAAAATATAAATTTCCACTTTCTTTAACAGTCATTAAAGGCTTCAACAACATAGTAGCTGTTTAAACACATTAGACAACAATTAATGCACCTGAGATAGCAAACTTGGTTTTAAATCCCATATATCAAGGATATAAACTAAGTTGAATCAAAAACAGAAAAATTTTATGCAAGTGTGTGTATGGAGCCATAAAAGACAATCTCAAAGAAAAAAAAATCACATTTACCGTAATGTAATGAAATATGGTGTCTGAATGTCCTATCAACTACTATCAAGAATGGTTATGCCCAGCAAATGAAACCTTGCTTAGGCACGATGCAGAACTACACACATGTGAGTTATTTGTCACTCCTAAAGCATCGAGAAACTATCACCTAAAGTCATCTCCAGTGGAGTTACTCCCACCCAAATGGTGAAATACTTTGCAGCAGCAGACTTTCCATCAGGTTTTAGGAAAATCACACATCAATTCTTACAGGAAAGCACGTGTGACAGAAAGGGCCATCAGCCTCTGCAAAATGTAAGCTTTGATTTCTATGAAATTGCATCTTAGTCAAAGATTTTAGTCTCAGTTTTATACACAATCAGTCATGTCTACGTTTATTGAAAATAACAGTTTTCCCTGCAAGAAGGTGCTCCATCCTTATGCTAGCAAAGGTCCAGCTCCTTACATTTTCTTAATTATAAATTCTTTTTTGAGCAGAAAAACATTTATGCCCTTTAAAGACTCAAAGATCCCAACATAATCCCATAAGAATCAAAGGACCTACTAAGGTAATGTCATCTCCAAGTTTATGGCCTCCAGAACTTGCAAAGTGTAAAGAGTTAGAAACTTTGAGTCTGTGTCAAAATATCCCACAGATGTAAGCAAATTCACTTGTAAATCACAAAAGTTTTGATTGACTTGCATTTTTATGAAATATCACTTATTCTGTAATGAACTAATGAACCATAACTACAAAATTTATCATTATTTACAATTTTAACACAAAAAACATACAATCTGGTAAAGTCAAGACACATGAAAGCTAAAACCAAAATTTACAAGGATCTCAAACTGGCAGGCAGGGAATATGAATCAAAGTTTTAAGTCAATAATTTTGTCTTCCTTAAGTGACCTTGAATTCATTTAAGACAAAAAACCCTGTTGATCATAGAAAGGTGATGTTTTCGGTTCAGCTACACTGTACTCCAGGATGTTTAAATAACAAACAAAATTGAAATCAGATGGTGAAAATAAAACATCCAGAACATTTCACCAGCCCTTGTTTTTTCAATTATCATGTAATAATCATTAATCAGTGGAATAAGCAATTGCATCATGGTGAGGATTTCTAAACCCTGACAAGCTACTTCTTTTTCAATTTTACTCTTTGGATACTATCAATTAACAAACAGACCTCTCTGCAGTGATCTTTGCTACAGGGCAGGCAGCTGTTTAGGGTAAACAACTCCAAATGACTTGTTATATACACAGTCTAACCTGCATAAGTCAAAACACACTGTTTATTATGAAGCAGGATTGAAGTCCAAAACTTATTCAATGCATTGCAATCCACAGATTGTGGTCTTCTTTACAGTGAACTTCACATTCTAGCACTGAAAAGTCTTCAAATGTGAAAAACCTGTTATTGTCACATAATCAGTCCTACTGACACAAACCTTTCGAGCAGACCTACCTCACCACAACAGCCATTTCTGCGATGAGTAATCCCAAAACGACCATTCTTCTGTACCAGGGACATCACTGATGTGTTAAAATGTCATGATATATTAAGAGAACTACTACTATTTCTAGCATCAAAATTACTAGAAAAGTAATGAAAGCACCATGATTGCTAGAAAAGTAATCATGACAGAAATGCCCCACGACTGTAAGTGAGCCATCCTAATTAATTTTTAATTGAGCAAGTCTCAAACAATCCCACCCTTTAACCAGACTTATTTGCAAGAAAAAATGAGACTGCAAAAAAAAAAGAAAAAAAAAAATCTGCATGCTAATGCTTTGCATATACCCAATAAGGAATACTCAATAACGAATCACCAAAATAGCACAAAAACATTTTCACATTTTAAGGAGATAATATTTTGCACTCTATATGTTCTCACATGACTATTTCTCCAATAAATCCAGTGAGTAGATAGATACATGCCGAGGCAATTGATGAAATCCATGCCATTCACTAAACTACCCTGAGAACAGAAGAAACAGACATCGAACGTCACACACCAGAGCTGAAAGTTACAGACGTGATACTTACTGCACGACCAACAAAACCTCCCTGAAACGGATGCAATTTACCCAAGAAAGAAAGAATAAACACTGCACAGGCTAAAAAGGCTTCTCACCCACCAAACAAAGCTCTGGGGTACCCACTGCTGCCCAAGCTGACCTGAGGAAGCGGAGCCTTAGGGCCGCGCAGGGCACCTGGAGCGGGACGCGGGGCTGGGGCAGCCGCCCGGCCGGGAGGAGCGGGGTGTGGGGCGGCCCCGGGAGCTGCCCTGACCTCGGCGGCTCCGGGCACTGCGCGCAGGGCGCGGAAGGGAGGCGGAGGCAGCCGGGACAGGGCTTGTCCCGCTCGGCAGCGGCGACACCCGGCACGGGCGGCGCAGGCCGGATCCGCCCGGCGCTCCCCGGCGGCATCGCCGCCCTCAGGCCGGCGAGCTCCCGAGCAGCGGAGCCGCTCCCCCGGCTGCTCCCAGCCTCGCCCGCTCGGGGCGAAACGATGCGGGGCGAACACGGGCTGCAGAAAAGGCACGTAGGGAAAAGCCGGGCTGCAGCCCGCCTGCCGTGGCACGGCCTCAGGTGCCCCGTCCGCCCCTCAAAGCTGCCCCGCCGGCAATGAGGCGCAAGAAACTTCTCGACCACTCGCCCGCCCGGCGTTAAGCACGGTGAAGGGAACATTTCCGCGGGCAGGAGGCGGATGCGGCGCGATGTCCCGCAGGCAGGAGGGGGCCCCGCAGCCAGGTGGGGGGCCCCGCAGGCAGGTATGGCCCCCAAGGGCAGGTATGGCCCCCCCCGCAGGCAGGTATGGCCCCCGGCAGGCAGGTATGGCCCCCCGCAGGCAGGTGGGGCCCGCAGCCGCTGCGGGAGTTCGAGGCCGGCACCCGGCGAGCTGCGTGCGTGCCCGGCGGCACGAGGGCTGCAAGGGTGCCTCTTTGTAAGGTAAGGTGTTCTGTTTGAAAACAATTAATAAACTGCACTGAAAGGATACTGTGAGCACGTGAAATGGGATGTGTGTTCGGTCTTTTTCTTCCTTGTTCAAAGCTCAGTCCTAGAGAAGCTCAAGTCTGCAGAAGATTCGTGTGAGGATCTGAATGGGCTGTGGAGTGCACAGGTGAGTTCATTTTAACTACGGAAATATTGAGTCACAGTCACATCTAAGGCTGCAAACAACATAATGAGACTCATTTTATATATATATATAAAAATTCTATTCTCTAAAATCATGTCTTCCTACATTTGTTTGCCTAAAATCCACAGGGGAGGATATCAAGAGATTTAACTACATTTTTATTGCCTATGGTTTTCCTATTTTAATAGAATCAATATATAGCTAAAGTATGCAATGTTTTTATTTTTTTTGTATTCTTGAATTCAGATTTACACCAAGACTATTATCCCAAGATATCTGCCTTGACTTAAATAGTAATGTTGGCAAATATGCTAATGTGGTTACAGTCTGCACTGATAGGCAGACTTTATTGTATTCACTTTATAGGTAAGTGAATACAATAAATAAAGACAAAGTTTGTAATATTTCTTGCAAAACTTTTTTCCTAGCACTTCTGGAGTTTAGATTTCAAAATATTTTTAATACAATAAAATAAAAAACTTTGAAGATGAGTCTTCTTAAATCACTTCACCATATGAATAATTTTACATAGACAAGTTATAAGTCCTGAAAATAGAGCTTTAATGTAAAGGGTGGTATGTGATTAAACTGCATCAGGCCAAGTATTGAACACTGAAACATGGTATGTCAGGTGAAAACTTACAAAGGTACCTCATTTTCTGGGCTTGCTTATGGAGATTTTAGTAACAATCATATTGAAAGCAAAATGAGATGATACAAGTCAGCTTACTTTAGGAACCTTAATACCATTTTTCTCAGAAAAAGTGAACACTAACCCTTTAAAGTCAATAGTGGTAACTGGAACCTCAGCTAAAGTTTTTGTAATCAAAAAACGCTATCAAGAAAGTGAAATAATTGTATGAGACCAAGCAACCTAATGGATAAACTAGATACTGCTTGTGCTTTTTGACACTTCGTGTGAATCACAAATTCTGCCTGTGAACCTAAATAAATTATTTTGACAGCTTCTCCTTAATCATTGATACATGGAGGTTTCCATAACAAAACTGTCACATACGTTTTAGCACAATGTGACACAAAGGAAAGGTCACACCAAAGACCTTAACTGCATCTTACGCTGAGACAGGGTCACAAAACTCTGTGATTTCTATTTTATCTTTCAGCATCGCGTTTGTTGCCTTGGGAAAAACAACTCACTCTTTAAAAGTAGCACACATTAATACCATAGAAATATATTTCCTACAATCCTAGAATGCTTGGGGTTGGAAGGGACCCTAAAGACCATCTTGTTCCAAGCCCCTGCCACAGGCAAGGATGCCTTCCACTAGATCAGGCTGCTCCAGGTTGAATCCTTTCAGGGGTGGGGCATCCACTGCTTCTCTGGGCAGCCTCTTCCAGTGTTTCGCCATCCTAACAGAAAAGAATTTCTGATGTCCAATCTAAACCTTCCCGCATTCCCCCTTGTCCTGTCACTACACACCCTTGTCAAAAGTCCCTGCAGCTTCCTTGTAGGCCACCTTCAGGAAATCAATAGGAGGCTTTTGCTGAAAACTCCACTGTTCACATTCCACTCTTCTTTTAAAATAATGATTTGATTCTGAAAAAAAGTTGTATGTCTTACAGATACCACAAGATTTTAACGTGACATTGTTGAGAGTTTAGGAACTCTGTTGTAATTTCTTTTAACAAACTAGAAAGGGTTTCTGAAGCATGATTCAAGAGCAGGATTGAGGATTTTGGTTATAATGCCAAAAAAAATGGACTTGTGTTAAGTATGAGGGTGAACCAATTATTGGAATTATTATTGCAACTTTTGCATGTTTTTTCTCAAAGTGTTGATATGATGGTCAGATTCACAGAACTCTGGTTTCTCACTCGTCTTTTCCTGTGAAATACTGCCTTGCTGTGTCCCTTTCTCACTATCCCTGGTTTAGCCATCTCATTATTTCCTTGAGCAAAGAGAATCACTGAATCGTGCTGTTATGCCACTGAGAAATCCCCTATATGCCATAGCAGTAGTAGGAAAAGCAATTAGATGAGGTTAAAGATTTGTTCCTTTAATTATTTTATGGTGTTCAATATTTTTTCATGTAAACACTTTAATATTTTCTAGATAATTAAAAATAAGCATACACATTAAGTTAACAACGTCATGGCAAAGACAGGATTCATAGAGGAAGATAAAATTGCAAAGATTGGATATTCTTCTGTATTTCCCTGCTTTTTAGCAGTGGTTCGTGGAAGAGCCTGCATTATGGGGAGACAGAATGAGCAGACTCATCAAACCTGCCATGATATTTGCTGGGTTTGCATGGGAAAACAAACTATAAGAATTACCTTGGCTCAACTTTTATGAATAACTTGTGATGTTTACAGAATTTGAAATCCGTAGGGAATCAACACTGAGCAGGGGCAGTTCAGAGATGAATACGTACGCAAAGTGGAGACAGGGAACAGTGTGGGCATGGGAAAAATTTCTTCTGAAGGAAGTCAGACTTCTTTCCCAGACTGAGTTTTCTGACTCACAGCTACAGGCATCAGGTGCTGGTTGTGTTCCTTGGGCATTGCATTCATAGGCTGTTACAGAAAGCTTGCATTCTCATTTTCGTTCTTTACTTTTGGTCTGCACACCACTTCATCTCATTTTATCCAAACATAATTCTTTGTAACAGAATGCGTAAAACGGAGTTTAGTTTTGGAAAGTATTTTTCAGGTTGTTTTGTTGAAGAAGTTTTATTTTGGCTTGATGAACTACTGCTTGATTCAGAAATGCAGTGTTGCGCTGCAGACTTGGGTGTTTGTGTACTTGAGAAACACTGTGCAGCCAATTTGCCCATCAGTGGTTTACTTTTCCCAGCTCTAATTTAATAAAAATTATATTCACTTCCATTGTGGAAAGCTTTGACAACTGTTAATGAAAAGCACTTCAAAATTTTGAAAAAATTCTACACAAATGTGAAAAACTGGGCCTGTTTCACATGATCTGGGGTTGTATAGGTACCTGTACATTCATACTTCTCACAAAAGATAAAAGTTCTCTCACTATGTTATTGATCATTCAGATGTTATATTAATTTCAGTCTCTGTTTTTATTGTCATCACCCAATAATTAATTTCTCTAGACTTCTCTTAATCTTCTTTTCAAGATATTCCTATTTATCTGAATTGGGAGCAAAGCAATTTCAATAAACTGAAATATTTATCTGGCCTCCATTAGCAATCAAGGCATGTTTCTGAGATGAATAAGAGCAATTAGTGGTTAACAACATTGTTGACAGATGTCACATACTGAAATATGAAACAGCATTAGCTTAGATTGAATTACGGGATAGTTGTCAAGTAGTGAGAATTTATTGTATTATCTTATGTATAATGTGATGAAATATTGATGAAAAAATGTCACATTTCATGTCAATGGAGGTATTGTTTTGCAAAGATAAGCTATGGGTATGTTCACCCTCGGCTGGACTTCTGGAGAATGCTGTTGATTAAATCAGCAAACCTTTATGAGAAAAGATGTAATTTCACAAATTGCTGTCAGATAAAAGGCTGAAATAAACCTGTACTTGTTACATTGTGGAAATAAAACTAGGCAGTGTTTTCTAATACAGAATTCAACATCTTAATAATTTTCTTATTGTATTTACAAACTGTAGTTTTTGTTTGAGTTTTTCTCTGAAAATGATATAACTGTAGACACTAGATCCGACAAAGGGGTAGTTTCACAAAGTTATTAATTTTAAAATAGGATTAACAAGTACGGGTTTGCTTATTGACTGTAATTACGAAGGACTGTCATACTCAATTTCAGCCACGAGAGGGAGCAAAGTGCAGTGAGGAGGGTAAAACCCTAAATTCTTTCTGCTCGGCCTGCAAAACCTAACGTGATGTTGTTGGATTGCAGTTTCACGGCTTTTGGAGCTCGTGGGAGTAAGCTTCTTGTTTTGTCCTCCTCGTAAATAGTTTAGAGAACTTTTTCCTTGCTGTACTTCCTCACTTCACACTTTTGCCTTGCGAGATTGTAGGTATAAAATGGATTTATTATTCGTTCTTTGTGCTTTTCTGAGGAATAGTGTGGAAAGGGGGAAAAATATAAGGGAATTTTTGTAACAACTTTTTCCAGTTTTAAAATTTCTCATTATAGGGGTCATGACCGCACCTTTTCCAGTGCTCTTGATGCTGTAAGACCATACATATTTGTTTCTAAAACTTCCTTGCTTAATACTTTTGTGGGACATGAGAATCCAAGAGAAAAAGATTATCTATTGTTTTTCAAAGAAACAGGATAGGAAATACTTGGGTTTCTTGTAAGTATGTATTTAATGAGGCTTTAGGGTATAAAATATTTTTTTAAAAAAGAAAAGGCTGAAAAGGCTGGGCTATTATAGATGCTTTAAAAATATTAATTTAAACACTTCCTGTGTATTTATTTAACAGATACAGGAAATACAGAAAGCTCAGATTTTTTGGTTTTTGCTCTGGTTTCATGGCCTCTTTTTAATACAAATATTTTTAAATGAGCTGAAGAGAGGATTACAATCTTAAAAATATGGGTACAGAGCTGATGTAGATTAAAAGCAGTCATTGAGTGTCCCAGGAATGGAGCATTTTTGAAAGCATCAGGAAAAGGTCTGTTAAATTTGCAGGGTATGTAACTAATAGTAGACTCATAAGAATATGTGGGTTAACTGGGTTAGAAAAAATTCTGCCAAATATCCGAGTAGTCAAACTCTTGTTGTTTTTTTTTTTTTTTTTTTTTTCATTTATGATTGGAGAGGAAGGAATTGCTGAGCCTTACCTAATTTTTTGGTAGGGGCTTTGTTCTGCCACCTTTTTTTCACATACAGATCGAAATCACTGGCACCAAGAGAGCTGGTTATGTTCAAGCACGCCATTAAATCAAAAGTTAAAGGAATGTGTGTGTTCAAACATACATGGAACAATGAAAAATGGCATCTATTTGAGATGTATACTTAGGACAAGGTACAGAGGCCAAAGTAATAAAACTAGTGTACAAGATGAATAAAATTGAAGTTTCTGGGGAAAAATAATTAAGGTACATTTTCTATGTTATTAAAAAATAAAATAGACATGTTTACACCCTGGATAAGAATTTCAAAAAGAATGAAAAAAGGGATAAATTGTTTTGTTGTTGTCTCGAACTTTTCATATGTACTATGAAATACAGTTCCATGTTTTTGTAATTTCTTTTGTGAACTATGGTGTGGTTTAATAGGTAAGTAAGATTTGGGAACCCAAGAAGTTCATTTGGAAACGCAAAATCATTGCTGCTTTCAAACATGCAAATCAGACATGAGCCACTAGGTGTCCCTAAATGTAAAATAAAAGTAGTCAAGAAGGGAGCTAAGGCTATGTAAGGACACATGGAGCAGCAATTTAAGAGACTGGAAAACATTTCCTTTCATAGGGAACAAACTGACAGTCACTTACCAAGCACACATGTTTGATTTGCCCTCTGATGAACTAAGATTCTTTTGAAACTTATTCCTTCTTTATTAATTTAAGTACAGTTCAATTTTTGTGTGGCAGCAAGCAATTTCACAGAAATCATACCAATGGGTAGCAATGCTAAAAACAAAATAAAAACTTCAGAAAATCTTGGTTAACATAAAATAGATCATAAAAAAGAAAACACCTGGTTTTACAAGATTTACATTTCCTTGCGTTATTTAAGGTCACTTTTTCATGGCTGTCTTGCTGCACACAGGGGTCAGTACATTCTGGGCCGTGTGATGTCAGTGTTCCAGTGACTGCATCATTGAAGAGCCAGAGGTCACAGTGGGGGCAGAACTGTACCCAAATTTAAGGACCATAATTACATACTGCATGAGTATGTGATCCTCTGCCTGCTTAGTGCAGTGGTACAATGACTGATTTGTACATATTCAGTTTCTATTTATGCAAAATATTAAAAAGTTTTATCTTTCTTTTCAGTGCATTCATGATAAAAAGATCCAAAACCACTGTACAGATACTGATTTCAACACTATTTGCAAAAGACATTAGTGGTAGTTTCCTGAGTCTTTTTGAAATTGAAGTCAAGGAGAGATGTGAAGTGACATGTAACATTTGTACACAAAACCTCTAAGGTTAATAAATGAATAATCTATTTATTCCTAAAGTTTAGGACCAAAATAATAATTATATGGTCTTCTCAATGCCTCTAAGTAATCAAGAATGAAAAATTTTAGATTTGAGGCATTTATTTTTAGTTTGAATACCACTTTTC
Source organism: Donacobius atricapilla (assembly GCA_013397315.1). Taxonomy (NCBI): domain Eukaryota; kingdom Metazoa; phylum Chordata; class Aves; order Passeriformes; family Mimidae; genus Donacobius; species Donacobius atricapilla. The sequence continues at coordinate 401,066 of WBMY01004226.1, forward strand.
TGTAATATAGTAACAAACCTGTGAGATAAGTCTATTTTTAGTCTAACAGCTCCTGTGACTATCACAAATATGACAGATGGAATATGAATCTATGACAAGGTCATGTATTTTTGTTTGTATTAAAACTTTAGGATTTTTTATTGCTGTGGCTTGACTTTACTACAGTTTTGGAGATTAATAGCAGATACTTCAATAAAATTTATATTCTTGATGTTTAATAACACATAACATTTTGAAGGTGGGCCCTTCATTTGTTTCCTCTTGGAAAAGGGTCAATGGAGTGCTTTTGAACTCATTTATCAAGGGGATACTTGTGAAGCCCAGAATACATCACCGATTATCCCTAACCATAGCTGTGCCTATCTTTTGGAGGCAAGGACAAAACTGATCTAATTTGTAGTTCCCATCTTCAATATTGTTCATGGTATTTCAGGGTGAGAAATCAACTGATTGATTTTCTGCTTATCCTGTCACTTTGATGATGTATCTCTTGTGAGCATATTTTGTAACAGAGTTCATTATTTCTATCTTTTATCACTTATGAGGTCTACTGAAAATTATAGTATACACCTGGGAATGCAGAATCTATATTTCTGAAACGTAGAAATGAACTGCCTGGGAAAAGTGATTTTTTTTTTTTTTTTTTTTCTTGCTTTGCTGGTTGAATTCCTGTTCATGGGTTTCATGTTTCTGTGTCATAAGGATCACGTAATGATAATATAGCTATTTATCTTTGAATGTGATCAAAAGAGTGCATCATTTTTTCCTCATACTAGACAAAAATCTTCTCCCACTAGTTCTCATTTTAAGCTAATGACTGACTTAAAGGGGAAAGCAAGAAACCACTCATGACCTGCTCTCCTAAGCTGACTGGCATATTTCTTCATGGGCAAGTGTTAAGGAGGTTCTGATGACTGTTGATCAGCTGGAAAATTCACTCTCTGAATTAATTTGCAAAGGAGCAAAATTGCTTTCTCCTCAAGGGAAGAATTTCAGAAAAAAAACATAGTTTAAATATTGGTATTTGGAGGCTATAAGTTCTTTAAAACCAAGCATGGGTCAGCATAAAATTAGCCCAGAAAAGACAGCTTCATGATGGTCTCAGCCAAAAGTGTAGAGAATGCAAGGAGACTGTTCCTACACTCTGTATTCGTAATAACTATTGAAATTTGGAATTTTTTTCTCACCAGGGTTATTAAAAAATATTCTCTTCTATAACTGACATATCTTTAAGCACTAATAAGCTGTGTTTTTATTTTCCTGTGAAAGTTGGAAGGTTGTCTTCCACATTTTTTTACAATTAGTATTCAAATGTGCTCTGTTTTCCTTTTGCAAAATAGTATATTGGAATCTATGAGTTCATGGCCTTAGTTATTCCATTACAAATATCCTGTAGAGGAGAAACTTCCTGAAAAGAACAATATGTAGTTTTAATGCCAAATAGGTGAATCATCAGAGTGAAATCTCCTTGCTTTTGATGAATTAACTGGAAGATGCTGGCAAGCTTTAATTTGCTAATATGTGCTGTATGGATTTATATAACAGAAGAAGTTAAAAAAAGGCAGATTCTCAGTAGAAAAAAGCTCAAAAATGGAAGTAATCATATTCTCTTTATATGAGCTGAACATTTGAATTGAAAAACAACTACATAGTTGTCATGGAAGCAGGTCACTCAACAGTGTCAGGTATCTGGTGACACATCCTTAGTAACAGCTTTGTACCTAATTACTCTTCTATAGAATAGAGTGAACTGTAAGTATAAGCAGTTTTGAAATAGTTTAGTTTAAAAATGCAGTGTAAACAGTTAATTTTGCTTCTTTTTTCCATTTCAAATTTCTTTCTACATTCTTGATTCTGCATATCAGTCTGTGATGTTGGGACCTTTTAACTGAAGTCAACATATAGGACTGAGGTGTTATATCAGGCATTAAATAATAACTAATACTGAAAGGGGAAAACCTTGGGGAAGGCATGGCTGAGTAATAGGGTAAGTACTTGAGGTACTGAAGCATGGATTTTCTCCTGCAGCTTCTACTCTTATGCCCTTTAGCCAAACACCATCTTGACAGCTTGTTCCAGCTCAATGCTCTTCGCTATTCTTTTGTTAAATACAATAAATGCTTTTTCCAAACGAAAGAGCATTTGCACATGCCCTGTTCCTAGTCCACAGTGACCTTCTGCCTATCTTCAGGTATTCTCTTCATATTTCTTACCACAAAATCGTAACATCTTTCCAAATTGCTTATGTAAACAACAATCATGGCATCATAGTAACATAACAGAACAACAGTGAAGTAAGTGAACAGCAATCACCACAACTGCAGCTGCAATCCAAGGACTCAAGGAAAAAATCAGCATTCTATATGATGGCCCCTGATATCTGAGAATGGGCCTGGAAGAAAGGAAGGAGAACCAAGTTTGTGCAGTTCCAGATGGATACAGAGGTGAGGCTGTGTAAGTTTGATTCATGTTAAGGCTTACTGCGAACTCTACTTACTAAACATAACTAAGCAATGATTAGGTTTTTGTTCCAAGTAAATGTTTTCCTTCGTGTGATCCAAATGCACCCTTGGGATCAGTGTCTCATCCTGTGCGTACCAGACTTTGTTAACTTCACTAGAGCTCCATTGTTTGCGTAAGGTGGAAATCTGTCTCTAACACTATCAGTCGCTGTGGGAGACTTGTTCAGAGCAGAAGTCAGAACAAAGATATGCAAATATATTAATCTAAAACACAAGACCAAAATGTAATAGATTAATAACTTTACATTATGGCAGAGTAGCATGACCCTGAAATGACATAAATAGTTCTTATGACGCTTCTATGCAGGGAAAAAACCTACACACATTATGTGTAGAGACTGCAGGCTTTCATGATCTCCTGAATTCAATTTACTTCATTGTCACACTTAAGAGTGTGACCTTGTGGACCATCACAGAATCACAAGGAGGGCAACTCTCAATATCATCTGGTCCAACATCCCTGCTTAAAATAGGGTCAGCAAGAGCAGGTTGCTCAGGATTGGATTCGGTCGTCTTTGAGGTATCTCCAAGGGCAAAAAACCTCCACATCCTTTCTGGACAACCTATTTTCAAGTTAAATTACTCTCTCAGTAAAGAAAAGAGTTTTCTGTTTCTATGAGTTTCAGTTTGTGCCCCTGGTCTGTTCACCTGTTATTAGATAGCAAAAGCTTGTCTGCAATCTTGTTTACATGTCTCATCAGGTTTTTATAAACATTCATTAAACCCACCCCACCTCCCCAAGCTTTCTCATGGCCCAGCTAAACAATCTCAGCTCTCACCTGTATTTAGAGGTGGGCCATCTTCCAGACCCAGTGTTTTCAAACTGCAGACAGCCACTCCTGAACTTCCCTCTGATCCAAGGACAGTGCCCTGCTTGACCTCAGCCTTCAATTGTAGAGATGGCTTCAATTATTGAGATGGAGACTCAAAAATTTACAAGGTAAAATATTCTGTGTCTGTGGAAATATATATACTGTTAACCACAATTAGAAACTAAAAAAAAAAAAAAAAATTGCAATATAATGTGAACAAGTAGTCAGAAACACCATGGGTTTTGTAATAATGTCATTGTTTCATGAAGTATAATAAAATTCTTTTTTTGGGAAAATATTTATTTATACTATTCTATAAAATTTCTTAGCTGTAGCATAAGAAGGGTTGTCTGTGGCTCTTCAGTAAAAGAAAAAAGCCTTAAACTTTCTGTATTCCAAATTGCATGTTCAGCAAGTATCAAAATCAAAGCTTAAGAGCTCCAAAAGTATATTCTTAACAAAATAGTTGCACCGAGTTTGTTACTTCTGGAAAAGATGGCATTCGGAAATGTGTTTAGACTAGAGACAGCTGCATAAGGCAGATAGAAGCTGAGGAAATGAGGGTAAGGAAGCAGTTGTAATATTTCTCCTGTCCTCTTCCTTGTCTGGGTGTAAAGAGGGAGAAGCAATTTGTCATCTCTGCTCCATCGGTTGGCGTCCCTCCATGTGAGCCGTGGGAGGAGCGTGCTGCAAAAGTGAAACACACATGCAGTGAGGGAGCAGCACCAGAAGAGTAATTTAATTCAAGGCAAACTATTTCTTTTCCTTTCATATAAAAAACCCCTGAATTTCAATGTGTGGTCTTTAAAATATTTTTCTGCTGGAATGGAACTTCTCTCTGTAAAAGGTAGGTTTTTCTTACCGAGCTCCTTCATCCATGTGACAAGTATTTAGTAGGTAGCTACAAGAAGTAACTTCAGAGAGCGGAGTTATGCTTTGTTCATTTATGTTGATGAGAATATTTCTTGAAGTACTTCCTTCAGGGGAAGTATGTAAGTTGTGCCCTCTCATAGTTTCGTTGAATTGCTGCAGTGTTTGGCCTCTGTAGCTCAGCAGCCTTTAGGCCCCTCAGCATTTGTGTTGAAAATGGAAGTTTTGTGATGAAACAGCGTGAGATGTCATGGAATTATTCAGACTGACAATCTGCAATATGGTGCAGTTCCATAGAATTCTTAAGGATATTTAGGGAGAGATGAAAGCAAGAATAAGTAATAGGAAGGTACAGGAGACTAAGCAAATTAAAAGAATATTGGAAACCAATGGCAATCTCTTGGGAACCTTTGCATTGTAAAGTTGTGGACTCCTAATTTTCTTTTATTGGGAATTACTAGGTCCTAAGTATAGCAATATGATGTATGCACAAATATATTCATAGAGCAGGTTTAATTATTATAGGACTGCAGTAATGTTTCATTCAAACTAAACAGAACTGTGGTGCATGTATTGACATGGCAGGGAAATTGAAAGCTGTGTAATATTGCTTCAAAGTTGAAATTTACTGAACTTTACTAGTCAGACACTGGATACAAAGTTATGACCAGGTTAAATTTTCAAACCTATGACTACCTGAATCACAGTCCTGTTAGTTTCAGAGAATTTTTCATTAATGGAAGAGATACCATAGTGTGGAACTTTAGGTTTTTGAGCAAAATCAGGATTTGAAATGTTCACTTTTTATTTGGTAAGGTGTTTGTTCAAGCATGTCCTTTCTAACAACGAGAATAAGTACACTGTAATAAAGTATTAGTTGTAAAATGATAGAAGTTATTTTAGATTATATACAGCCAGTCAGTCTTCTGGGACTATTATTGGGAAGAATTTAGAACTGGCATTATGAGGTGATGAATAATAAGTACAATACTCTTCCTGGACACCTGACCTCCATTCTGCCCTCTGTATTTATTAAGTTCCTATAAAGTACAAAGAGTTTTCACAAGTGTTTGTGGTTTTTTTTCCCAAAGAATTCCAAGCAATCATATTCCCACAGTGATACTTTTTTAAGATTACTTGTTTTCATTTTTTGTTGATTTTTTTTTATACCACATAAATCCCTTAGATCTTATTTTTCATAAAACATATTGAAAACAGAGTTAAAGTATTATCTGAAACTAACAATATGCTTTCTTCTTGTTTTGTTTTTTTTTTTTTTTTTTAATGCAGTGAAAAAAGGAAGGTTGGATAAAACAGCTGGTAAGTCTGGTTCCCCCTTCAATTTCTGCTTTACATTTTTCCTTCTTGGACATGGGGTTTTGTATCACATTGAAGAATCATTTCAGCTTGGGACTACTTTGACATGTTGGATCAACAGCATTACAAAATAAATGTGTAAAAAAATATGCATATATTTTAAAGATCAAATTATCAACCAAAGTTATGAGCTGAGACAATTTGTAATTTTAAGTTACGAAATGTTACTGTCTCACAAACTAGTGATATTTAAAATACATTTTCACTGAAGCAAATTTTTACCTAATTTGATTACCTAAATGTGTCATTGGTCAACAGAAACTTTTTTTAAGTAAGGAGAGTGCAGTACTTTAGCTTAGTCAGGATGGGGAGGAGATGGTGTCTGAATTTTCCCAGTGAGGAAATACAGGCAGGAGACACTGATGGACAGTTATAGCGACCAGGTGTGTGCCCTAGGCAGTAAATATGAGCAAAACCAAACTGCCCAGGTGTCCACAAGTCTGTCTCCAGGACCGAGATTTAGCCATGGTGGGAGAGAAAGTCCAAACACAGCAGAGGTTTCTCACACACAGGGTAGACTGTGTAGAGACTACCTGTAGTGACAGGTAGTTTGTAATTACAAGTTCTCAGAAGCTGATATACAACTTAATCAGTGCAGCAAACATTGCCAATAGATGTATGGCTAATAGATGTAAGCAAATTCAAGTTGTTTAAAGTTATCTGGATTAAAGAAAGGTTACCTGAATGGATACAGGTAGAACTGCTAGTTCTTCTAACAACAGGCTATGAAATATGTGTGCAAAGTATAGACTGAAAAGTCTTTTCTCTTTCATTGAAATCCTCTTGCAATCAGAAAAATGTTATAATGTTATATTTTGTTAGTACTCAGGAGGTGATAATTTACAGAACAGGAGAATCAAAATAATTTGATAAAATATAAATAACTCTAATTTTCCTTTAAATGTCGTTGAAGTCTTGTTAATGCCATAAGTAATGGCAATAACATTTGAGTGGTATATTCTCTGAAACTGGTCATGTTTCCTTGGGCAGAACAATTCTGTAGGTGGTGCATGACAGCAGTCTTGAAATGCCCACGTTTCTCAAAATTCTGTGATTCTCCTGTAGTTTATTTACTGTCTTGTGTAAGCTGCTCTGCCCTGTTCGTGTTGAAAGCTGAAGATATGAGCAGGTAGATATCCTGCCCTTTTCACAAAAATTCCATTATGTGCCTCCAGTTTTTGACAGGTAAGTGGTTGGAAGCTGCAATAATGACTGTGGAAACAAAACTCCTTCTCATTTAGCAAAATTCACAGGTCCTTTTCACTGCCAGGGTATTGTAATAATATTCCCCTTGACAGTATTATTCTTCAAGGAAGTTACATATTCAGTTACTTTAAAGGTAGAGTATCTACATTTTCTTATTTGACACAACTCATGACATTTAAAGTGGGTGCATTAGTCAAAAAGCACTGAAGGGTAAGATTTAGGTCCAGAGAAGAGTCAAAGAGGCAGGGGAACTCCTGGAGAGATAGTTATTTTGAAAAGCAAGATGGCAGGGTTTCAGGCACCACTATAATGCAGGCAGTCTAAGATAGTTTTTGTTCTTCTTATTAGAAAAAGAGCTGCAGAAGGATACCAGGTGATTAGGTTCGGTCATCTGGTGTGGCACATAGTAACATGAAACTTTCAGATGGGAAATAAATTAGAATTGAAAATTAAATAATACAACAATGAAACAGACTACTACTAAAGTTGTAGGTTTAAGTTTCTACCTTGTAATTGATGGCTTCATTTAAAGGAGACACCTTTTAGTTATGAGGGAGGTTGGTATTATAGTTTAATTTTACATGGGTGCTCTAAAATGGCTGAAGTTAAAAATTGTAGGTTGCTATATTTCAGCCAAACAATTTAGAGTTCTTTTGAAAATTTCTCAAACTTTGAATTGCAGGTTCTCCCAACTATAAAAAAAAATTGCAACTACAAAAGATTTTGCAAATTTTTTGTTTTGTTTGCCTCAGTTACACAGAATGGTGGTGTGAGATCCATGCCTTGTTGATGCCATTTCTCACAAATAAGTCACCAGACTTCTAAATGCATATTGACTTTATCACGTTTTTTCAGTATAAAAACAAAATCATGTTTGAGAAGACTGGTGCACTGAGTTATAGAAAATAAATAGATAACATTGGGCACTGTTGACTTTTTTTATTAAAAAAAAATTTCCGTTACATAATATCTTTAGTCCTTTGGTCAAATATTATAATCAGTCCTGATCAATGAGATCTACATCCAGGATGTACACAGCCAAGGCTTCTCCTTCACACCTTTTGTTAATGCAGTGTAATTTGATACAACCTATTCAGTGATCTGTTGTAGACAGTGACAGCTTCCCTCCCGCTCTGAGGGTTTGATTGACCTGTAGTAACACAAAAATTCTGTTCTTGGCTACGTCTTGTATATGTATGTTTTGGCAACGGTTGTATTTAAAAAAGAAGTCTTTTTTTCAGTCATGTGTCAGTGTTGATCCTTGCCTAGGATGCTGGAGGGTCGTGAAGGAAGTGTTACATGCAAACTAAAAAGCCATGTTCATTGAGATGACAGAATGTGCCTTTACAGCCCTAGATCCCTGTGTCAGGCCCTCATTTCTTTTGGTTTCTGTCAATCATACTTTAAAGCACTTTGAAATTTTAAAAATTCTATTCTTTTTGCTGATTAAGTCTGATTTTATGAATATTCACACTGTGCCTTTACAGAGGCATTTGTAAAACTCTATGAGTTCATTTGGGACTTCATCTGAAACCCATTTTGCTGCTGCATCTACACACACAACTTGATTCATGGACAAAGACTGAATAATATATTACAAGCCTATGGCCTTAATTGGACATAAAAGCCTATTAGCCAGTCCCCAATATTATCATATCAATTAAAAGGGAAAAAAAAATCCAAATTTGCAGAAAAGGAGTTTCTTGTGAGAGCTGCCAGAGAGATTGATAACCAGTAAAAAGCTGTGTCTGGAAGCTGATCTTTAAAATACTCACATTTAGGATTATGTTTTCTCCCACCTGTCACGGGCAGAGATTTTCCTGTCATAATCCTACTAATACTAATAAGAGTTTCCCTATTCACATCCGCGTATTTGACCCACACCTCTGAGTGTAAGTGTGTATGAAATATGACTTAAACCCTTGCAGCCATGGTTGTGTCTTCATCTTCTGGAAACAACTAAAGTGGGGTTTAATGTGCCAGTTATTTGTTTTTCAGACACATCCAAAACATATGTTGTTTTAAAAGTCCAAAATTTAAAAAGCAGTACAATATATAGAAGAGGAAGGGAGCCTTGCTGGGAACAAGACTTCATGTTGTAAGTAAAAGGGAATTCTTATCAATTGATTTTGTTTTATCTTTGCTGTATTTGTATAGTGTAGAACGACTGAATGCATGTGAGATCCTGTACAGAGCACAAAAGGGAGGAAAAACTATCCAGCTCAGAGAAAAGGTGCCAGCCTAGCTCTGGGGAACACAACTGAAGTTAATTTTGCAAGCCACATGGCAGATCAAGGCCAGCAGTCAACAAGGGAAAAAAATTGTCTCCAAATTTAATTTCACATCATGTTTTAGGAATACAGGGAATGAGACAACAAAGAACTCAAACTGTTCCTCACACAACTTGATTTTTGTTCACTCAGTTTCATAATGAATTATTCTATGTTAATTTATCTTCTTAACTGCCAGTTTAGGTACTTTATTTATCATTGACTCATACCGATTCTCACTTCTGTCTGCAGATCCTTGCCCACTTCACTCTCCATCTTGTTCTTCAGTTGTTATTGTTCTTTGTTCTCTTTTCTGTAGAGCCTTATATACACCTCACTGGTCAGGAGGGTCCAAACACTTTTACACTGACTGACATTCTGAGGAAACCTGCTTTTAACTGTCACTTCCAAAGCTGTTAAACCCAAGAAATATAATACTATTAGATTCTGAGTTAGCACATCAATCTTCAACATTTTTGGTCCCTCCTTTTTTCCTGCACAAGTCTTTCACTGTCATCATATCCTTGTTGTGGAAACATAAATTTTATTCTTGAGGTCTACAGATGGTTAAAATATGTTTACAGAATTAAACATTTAATTTACTTTAGTTATTTTTATGAAGAATGTCCTTTCTACAACTGTAGTTTTTTTCTAGTTCAAATATTTTAATATTTTATTGAAAGAATGAGTAATTTTGCATCATTTTTCCATACTTTCTGCTTATCAAAACATAAAAATATATTTTGATTGTATGCCAAAACTGACATTTTGATTGGAATAACTTACTCCTCCCTAATTTTACTTTATTCTGTATAAAAAATGGAATTTCTAAAGGCTTCTCCAATTTTCCTTCACAATTATTTTACATAATACACAATGTTCCTAATCTCCCTTTAGGGTGTTATCTTCATCACAGGTTTTTTTTTGAACATAGTGATTGATTTTGGAATATTCTTTTGGTTTAATTCAACTGATTTCTTGAGACTGTAGCAGCCTGCTGTCTTGCTTAGCTAGAGACTCTCAGTAGCTAAAGAACATTAGGTCAATATATGTACCTTCTTTACTTGCCATTTTCTGCATAGATAAAATGATAAAACATCATAGAAGTCATCAAAAATTGTGACTTCTGATCACATCAAACTAATCTTAATCTGGGGCTAACTCCTTCCCAGCTCTCTGGTCACCAGGCTTCTCCAATAGACTTTCAGAGCCACAGCCTCAATTACCTAAAGATGAGGATCATATCTGGCTTTGAAAATGTTAAGGAAAGTTATCATCAATAGCTGACCTGTAGAAAAGATAGTCATGTTTCAATGTGGAGGAGTCATTGCTCTGTGATATTACTATGTTATGTGAATATTTAAAAACTTTTCTGCTTTAGACATAATAGTTCTATAAACCACTGGGCATGGATTGGATGACAGTGTAAAAATTTCTCAGGAAGAAGATCAATTAAACTTCAGCACTTGCCCTGTCTTTTGCTTTTCAGGCAGGAGACAATTAAAAAATATTTTAAAGTGAGTATGTGTAACCCAACCTCTAAATTTACCTGAGGAGTGTGTTATACTATTATTTAAAACATTTGATTTGCTCTTGTTTAAATGCTTTTGGTCGTATTGTATGTAAATGAGTGTTCCACACCATCAGTGAAAATGACCGATTTATTAGGATTTTTTTTTTCATTTGGAGTGTACTAATTACCAAAAAATCACCTTTGTAGCAATTGCAGTACAAGGTTGCTGTAGCTCCATCTGCTGCCTACTCATCTATACAACACAGCAGACTTTGAAAAAGGATTATAAACAAGCATTTTACAAATATGTTTATCTAGATATTCATAAGTATACTATAGTTCATTATCTTAAGGGCTCTCACTCCATGTCTGCCAGTAAAAACTGCAGATACTGCCAGCTTGCATTTTAAAAGTTGTACATTGCCTAACCTTTCAATCTGCACTGAGCAGTTGTCAGTTTAAAGGTTATGGTCCAAAAATACTAGAAGATAAAAAATTGCAATTTGTCTTCGGTGACATATTTGTAAAGAAAAAAGCTGAATAAAACAAAAATTCATTATATCTATTCAGTTGCGTAAAGCAAGTACATCAGAAAATTAGACATTGATGCAGGATGGTTTTTGAGAGCCATGTGGTGGTTTTAAGTAGCTGTCTCAGAGGTGACACCCTTTGCCATTCTTTGATTTCTTTTGTTCTTCTCCTGATGACTTTAGGTACAGAGTAATGCTTTGGGGTACCCCATAAAAATAAGTTAAAGACAAGTTTTGCTACTTAAAATTAACAGAGATTACATACAATGAGTCACAGCAGAGATACCAATACCTACTTTATTATATTGTTCCTATTTACAGAACTAGTCTGTAATGAGGAACATTCCCTGAGGAAATTACCTCTTTTAATATTGATTCAATGTCATGGGTGAGTGATGTGGCCTGGTAGAATTTGATTTTAAATTCTTGCAAAATAAGGTTGTGGCATGGTATTTTTTTTTGCTCAAAACCAGCTGGTAATAAAATGCATGTATCCTATAATTACAACCAAAATAGAGTCTGGATCTGCAGCTTTTGAAGTTGGTAGATGTTTTCCTGTTGTTCCAGCTGAAATGTCCTCATCATTTTGTAAGGGCAATCCTGAACAGTAGCACTTGAGATTTGACTTGTTCAGTCTAACATTTGTGCTTGTCCTGGTAATTTGTATTTTACAAGTATACTGAAAAACTCCCACCTCTGTATCTGCTGTACGAAAATAATAACTTAATAATAAATTATTCTTATTATAGATTGCTTATTATAGAGCAGTTGAGATTACATTTCCAGTTTAATGATTTCTGTATTCATTCTTTATAGTGAAATCCATGCTGATGGAAAGGGCTTCATTATAGAGCTGTGGAAGAAAGGTTTGCTCTGGGATAGTATTTTAGGAGTTTTATGGATTCCCCTTGCCACTGTGGAATATGCAACAGATGTAAGTTGACTTTCTGTGGAAATATAAAACACAGAGTAATATCCAATAAATTTCCCATTCTTGGACTCCCCAAACACTGTAACAACATTTGTGATCAATGTATATTTCTAACTCCTTTGTTTCAGTTGTAATATTAAGGCATAATGTACATGTGGCTCTCAAAGTGACAACTGCTGTGCTTCAGCCCTATACCCTGGTGAAATGGCTCAGATCCTGGGCCAGGTATAACACAGAAAGTGAGTTAGGGTTCAGCAGCACTCAGGAACAATTAGGGAGGCAGGGATGGTTTGGTTTATGTGATTAGAGTGAAAGAATTTTAGCTCAAGTTCTATGGTCTGGCTCTTCATTTTGTGTCCTTGGGTAAATCTCTATTAAAATGGGCAAAATACTGTTGTTCTCTTTCTCATGGGAATTGACTGTTGTCTCAAAGAGGAAAACAGAAATGTGCCTTGTGGTGCTTCAGAAGAAATTAACAGTGAGGACATAGGAAAGGACGAGAGGGGAAATGGGGTCAGTACAGGAATTAGGTATCCACCATAGTCACTTGGCCACTAGAATGACCATACTTGCTTTCAGTAGAGAGTTCTTATCTTATAAAATATAGAAAAAAGGTTTCTGGGAGTGTGGAAATACTGGACCAAACTGCAATTGCTGCAAAATTTTCTAAATTTGGAAAAGGTGAGAGGTATCTTATTCTAATAATCCACAATTCTCCCAATCATAAATATGCTTTCATATGCATAGTGCATGGAGGCTATTTTTAAAGAAGTAACTGTGAATGAGAGAAGATCAAATTAATCTTTGCTAATAAAAATTGTTAGCCTTCTTCAATATTTCTAAAACATAAAAAAAAGATATTGAAGATGAGGTAAAGGTAAGAAAATCAGAGAATAATTTCATGCAGTATCTCTCATCAGACTCTATAGCCATTTCTTTACAGGAACTAATAAATATTAATATATACATTGAACTGACATTTCAATTATTCTTCTCAAAAAATGCAAGCAGGGGAAGAAAGTAATTCCTGCTTAAATTACAAGTTGCTCTGTATCACAGCTGCCAAGCACCATTTCAAGCCCCAGGGCAAGTTGTTCTGCTCTGCTGCCCAAGCTGTTGCTGAGTTACAGCTTGCTGACACAGAGGTTGTGGCTTACTTTTCAAAACTAAAACTTTAAACAAATAAAGATGCAAGATAAGAGATTGTTTCTTAATTTCTTCAGAGCCTCTAAACCTTCATTTATAATTAGTCCACTGTGCAGCATTCCTAATTATTTATCCTCCTGGTCTTAACAGTACAGTTCTGTTCTGGGCTTTATAACTCAGAAATAAGGGAGTGTTACTTTCGAAGCTCCTTTTTGCCTTGGTTATTAACTTAGATGGATTGCTTCAGTCTTGCTAGAGTGTCTTGCTAGAGTGTACTAGCTACACACTTGCTAGAGTGTACTTTCCAGTTCAAAGGGGAACTGGAAAATCTCAGTTGATAAGAATAATTTTCAATATTCATATTTTTTGTCTTCATCATCTGGCAACCTTAATGTCTATTTGTCAATATTGTTGTGCAAATGTTATATTTTGAATTTGATGATTGAGAAAACTTGAAGTCCTCTCTAGTACATCAACAAAAGTTGGAAAATACTAAACTGGTGTTATAGAGGAGCTCCTATTGACTTAGGGAAAACTTAATTCAGTAAAAAGTGGATAATGCTATAAATCCTGCCCAGGTAATTTCCATAACCTGTTTTTCCTAGGAAGGCCCAGGTTCCTGGTGGAGATTGCATTCTGAAGTAATAAAAAATGGAAGTGAGATTCAAGGCACAAAAACACCAACTTCTCATGAGATCTTACTAGATATCTACTTTGCATTACCATTTGGTGAGTTACAGGTCCAGCATTACAGCCATTCTACTTCTCTCTAAGTTCCTGTAATTTCACCTAAGTTCCTGAAATACAACAAGAAATAGAAATTTTTTCTATAGAATCCTAAATGCCTGTTCATCACTGGAGCATTTTCACAATCAATACTGGTAATTGTTACTGGTAAGTGAGAACCACATCCCAGAAGGAGCTGGGTGAGCAGTTTCAGTAGCTTTTGGTGACGCACATGTGGATTGCAGAGCTAAAGAAGGAAGTACATCCTTCAGGGTCAGTACTAGAGCCTGGTGTTACCGCTCTGCAGCACATCAGCTTTGACCAATGCACAATGTAAGTTTTAATGAAATCCAGGCCCTCACAGCTTTTATTATTTTCCTAGAAAAGGTTGTCTGCCTTTATTTTAGTGTATATGAAGATGGAAACTATTTATATTTCTTTATATGAAATGTAGTGTATATGAAGGTAGAAATGGAGACTGAACTTCAAATAATACATCATCACACATTACTTCCAGATATAATACAAAGATACTGACTTTACCAATCCATCTATATGACATGGTCTATCTCCAAATAAGATCACAAACATAATTTAGCTTAACAATATAGCTGAACATTTTACTCTTTAAATAGTCTAATGAACTGTGTCTGAAATGATTAATCCTAAAATTTATGCAAGAATAAAGTAAAAAAAGGGAAATGTGAATAAAAAACTATATGAAAAGGAGGACTAGAAGTTATACCAAGAATATGCTCTTTGACTGTTTTTTTATTAAAAGGCATTGTCTTTGCTTACCTTGGTAAACTGTTTTAGGGTGTCATCTGCATGACTACACTCCTGTTAATACATCAGGTGGAATACATATCTTTTCACAGAGTGACTGTGGACTATTAGAGTTTCTTATAAACTACAACATTGCCTACCTTTTTTTTTTTTTTTACTTTTTTTCTTTCTTTCTTTTTCCTTTTTTTTTTTTTTAACAAAAATTACTTCTTCTTTACTACTTGGCCAAATATTTCAAAATATAACCTCTGCCCTAGTTGAATTCTGGTTTTCGTCTGCTTTGCTTTTTGGCATGTTGAATTAGCAGAATGTTTTAAGTATGCCCTTACATCATTCTCATATCTAGAAACCTAGTGTAAATCTGGTATAAGAACTCTAATTGTGTGTTTACAAGATGTAAATTCAGGTTGTTGGTGATATCAGGCTGCTACTTGGAGAGAATGTTGGTCTGTGTGTTGAAGCTTGTATTCTGATTTCAAACAAATATATTTGAAAAACTTCCCAAGACAGGCCCTGGGACTGTAGTCACAGAGCACTGTGAAAATCCTGTAGAGGTCACTCTTACACCATAGTTTTCTTCGTAGAGGAAAGAATTCAAAAGCATTGTCTTGGTTTTTGAGAAAGCCAGGATTATCATCTACCTGGAGTTTGACAAGGGCATTTTCATTGTTTATCCTATTGAATGACTTAGCTCAGCTATGAGCACCTGAGAATCTGTCCTTGTGGAATCAATACAGCCTCTTTATTATGACAAATGACACTGGAAAGGTAGAAGACTGCAATACTTCTGACAATTCCTGAAAGATGTTCATTTGAGAATGCCAGATAATGGGCAGGTATACAGGAGCCTCCCATGCTGCTTCAATAGCATGACTTCCTTTGGACTTGAAATCCTGCATGTAGTAACACGGAAATGTGTTCTCATCAGTAGTTTAGTTTTCTGGAAGTATCATCCAATGTCAGTTGGGGGTAGCAATAAAGTTGACATCGCCATTGCCAGCTAGAATGAGCTCCATTAAAAAGCTACTAAGTAAAATGAAAACTTACTATATTTAAAATTCTGCAAGCAAAGTCACAGTAATAAAATACTGACTTTAGATAAACACTACAGTTGAATTACAAATATTTTTCATGTCCCTAAAAGTCAAGTTATTTAAAGGGTAATCAGGGGTTTATAAAATAAGATAATTTTCCTTCAAAATTTTTAGGTCTTTCTTGTAAGAGACAATAGAAGAAAATTTAAAGGATGTGTCAGGTTTTCCCTTGCATTCAGCATTGGAGATAGGTAGCTTTCTCCTGAACTTTATTATACCTTACATAAAGAGTATGAGCTAAAGGAATTAAAGATAATTTTACTGAAGTAATTGGTAATAGCTGTAATTTGGAAAATCATCTGTGTGTCTTGGGAGCTAAGATGTCATTTTGCCAACTGGCCTATTGAAAGTCAACAGAACTTTTACCTCATTAATAATTTTTGAAAATACCATGCAGAACTCATGTCTTAGGCTTGGTTTAAATTCAACTCATTATTCATATACATTAATTAGCAAATGAAGTAGCCAGAACAAAGTAGCAATGATGAGATTGAATCCCTGTTTCTGCATTAGTCCCTATATTAATGCATTGATACCCCAAGGGATTTGCAAATGAGAAAATTAATTGTTCTGATACAACTTTGATCAGAAAAAGCCAAGGTCCTGAAAAATCATAATCGGCTGATAGTTAAAACTCATGCATCAAAGTATAGCATTCTAAGTACAGACCACTTTAATCAGCATATGCAGTAGGAAAACAAAAAGATCCTGTTTTCCAAAGTGTTACCTTTATCTTTTGCATGTTTCACAACAGTGTTGCATTCACTTTGAGCAAAAGAAGTGACATAAATTTCTGGCAGCTTAACTAGTTTTGGTAAACACTGTGATGGAAAATAAGTCAAAGCATCGTTCCCGATCTGTAAGCAAAACTTTAAAAACAGAAGAAAGAGATGAACACACAGAATCTTATCATCATCATGGAAGAAAAATTCCTCACAATCGGGGTCAGATCATGAATGCTTTCTTCTCACTGAAGCTAATAGAATGATTTATAGAGCAAAATATTCTGCAGGAAATCCGTTTGTTCCTCCAGTTGCAGACTTGTCATGTTTCTCCCAAGAGCCTAGAACTTGGAAAAAAACCCCAAAAACCTCATTTCTAGGCCAATAGCATGTGGAATTAAAGTAGAGCCTGTTTGCCTACATAAAGCACACACACAAAAATCCCCACAGAACCAAAATCCAATCAAACAAAAAAACCCAGATCTCAGAATGCTGTGCATGGACCCATAAGAAATATGTGGCAAGTTGGACTGGAAAATTCTCAAAGATCAATTTTCTTCCTAATCCAGCAAAAGGTCATTTTTTAAACTGTAAATGAACTTTGTATAACAAGAAGGTAACTGATTTAGTTCTCTCAAAGTTTTTAGAGTACCAATCAGAAGATCATCTTGGAACTCCTACTGCTGTTCTGTAATAAGTGATTTAATCATTACAATGGTTGCAATTTATTTGATAATTCCCTATTACTATACATTTAATGAATTCAGATAATTAATTTTATGTGCACTTCCTCATTTGCAAGTAAAATGGACTGAAAGATTTCTAGCAGCTTTTTCCTTCTCTACAGATATCCACACAGATTTAGATTGCAGAGATTGGCACAGAGAGACACTCCTCCAACGTACAAGACATTCACATCAAGATACAAATGATGGTCAGTCATCCATGGAAAGTGGGCTCAGCATACAAGAAATCAAACTGAGGTATTTTACCTTGTCACGTCAGACATGTGTGATATCATTTGTTGATTTTAATTTTTTTAAATTCCAGAATGTCAGCATGATAAATACAAAATTATTTTAAGCAAGAATATGACTGAAAGTTTCTTAAACTTGTCAAGGAAGTGCAGGTATTTATTAGCTTTTCTATGTTCTTTTGTGGAAAACACATGTGCATCTGTCCTGTTCTCCCCCCTGGGCATGTGTCTACATAGGGTTCAGCTATTCCATAGTGACTTCCTGAAAGATTAAGGAAGGGAAGCAACTCCTGACATAATTTGGGTATTGTAACTATTTTATTTCATCTGGAAAGCAGGAAAGCCATTTGATTCCATTTTTGAAGCTAATGTATTTTCCTAGACAGGCTGCCTGTATTTCTGGAAGTTTTCCAGAAGAGAAATAATATTTTCTATCTATTTCTTTTGAACAGACAACAATGCAGTAAAAAAGAAGGGGGTGGGAGGGAAAGATAATTGCTGTCTTTCTGCTTCTCTGAATGTGCAAAATGATGATGCATAATGGTGGAAGGGGCAAGGAATAAAGTAGCAACAACTGTATTATTTCTCTGCCATCACCTTCTGCTGAGTGGAGTTGAATGCTCAGGAGGGAGCCCAGTCGGCCTCTAAGAACACCACTCAGCAGTGGTCTCTGAGCAGGGAGAGCTTTCTTTGTGGTAGAGTAATCACTTCACTTCTTTTGAAAGGCAAACCAGTGAGAAAAAAAAGTTCCCTCTCCTGTTCATTTTGGCTTTCATAGCTGCTGTCACAGACTGTATCACATTTCATTCATGGTGTCTTTTATCTATAGCAGTGCAGGAAAGACACTGTGGGCAGCTGACACTCCAAAAGGTGTTCTATCTTGATGAGGAGTAGAACAGGCTCTTAGGAAAGGCAGCAAGAATATTTGGTGTGTCAGGCACTTGGCTCCTATTTAAATCATGTTTAACAGCAGTGGTACTAGAAAATTAGCTCAAACATGACAAAATACAATAAAAACTATTACATTATTGAATTATTATTGCTCTGAGGCAATAACATCTGGATGCACTTAAATGACCTTTTCATGTACTCTAAAAAAGCAGGGTCCTGGTGCATGTAACTTCTACAGAAAATTAGGAAATAAATGAGCCTACAAAGAGCTCACGCTCAGGGATGCAGTTAGAGACTGAGCATGGACAAGGTGCCACAGCACCGCTTGGGTGCCTGTCAGCCTTACCCTGTTTACATTTCCTAGGCAGTCCTTGCAGGGTATTTACAGAGAAGTACAAGTGCTTCCTCGGGGTGAGAGCTGTCAGTAATGGCAGCATTCAAGAGCTGTTTCTCTGTATTTTTCTAAGCACATGTCCAGTCATTAGCATATCATCTGTGCTGACGTGTCATTTTCAACAGAGATCTGAGCCTCTGAGCAGGTTAAGCTAAACCGAAAGAAGTTAACCCAATCCAACCATGGAATTCTTTCCTTTACCCCAAATAATTTTATTGAAATTAAATGAACTGTCACAGTACTAAATTGAGGGTCACCACCAAACTATTATTTTTAGATTAAAAGTTATTTTATCTAATAATAGGTATTTTCAAAGATTCTGAGCAGAAATATAATTGTTTCAAAACTTAATGATAGAGATATGTATTTATTCCAAATAACCGCATTTGTACTAAAAATCTGAAAGATTAGGGAAGTGGATGAGACTATCTCTTTTGAATATCTGTATTAAAGACCAAAATTAACTGTCCTGTAAATATTTAAGTATTAATATGTTCCATTTTTTTTCCTTAAGTGTTTTTTTAGACTGATATTTATTCATCAGTTCACCTGTAAATACTTAAGTATTAATATGTTCCAAATTTCTTTCTTAAGTGGTTTTTTTTTTAGACTGATATTTATTCATCAGTTCTTTGGTTATGTGCGTACATGGTGTTTATGGCTTCTGACTTTAGGTGTAGACTGATGTGTAATTAAGTGTTACTGAGTAACATTTTCCCGTAAAGCAAAAACTCACTAAATCAAAGTTTGAAGGATGTGGTAAATTATTAAGTGACCTCTTACTGGAGCAATATATTTTTTTTCCTAGAGGCTTAGAAAAAAAAGACAGACAGAAAAGGGGAAAATACTAGTATAAAAACCCCCAAACCCACAAACCATCTGAGTTTTTCTCCAAATAACGTAATTAATGAAAGAATCACTGCAAATTCCTAATAATCAGCCACCAAGTATTTATTGTGTACTTCATTCCACAGTAGCCATAAGATAAATCAGTTGATTCACTCTTTATGCATTATTAGTATCCAGTGCTGAATGCTACTACTTGCAGGAATAATGATTTCATGGTTAATCTCTGTGGTGCCACTGAGGTAGAAATAACGTTGCTGTATATCCAGAAATGTACAGAAATACCTGTCATTTATAAACTAAAATGAACAGCATAAAATTTATTAGGGGCATTTCCAAAACAAGCAAAGGGGGGCAAATACTTCTTCTAAAAAAGAACCAACTAACCTCAAAACCTAAGGAAGTACAGCAACAGGGACAAGGATCTTTCTTTTTAAAACAATATTGATTTGTCCTGTGATACTTGTTTTCTCTGTAAAACTGTAAATCATTCATTGAACAAGGAGAAAAAAAATTTTATTATATTAAAAGAAACCAACGAAAAATCCATTATTTAAATGGATAATAAACCATATATATTTATTTCTTGCTTGGCCATGTGAGTCGATTTCATGTATACCTACACAGAAGGAGAAGGAGGGATATGCTGCCCACAAAACTATGCTAGACCTGCATAGGTTGTAGTGACAAATTTGGGGTTGAGTCTCTTGTTCTAAAGTGTTTGGCTTTAAAAGTGATTCCTCTTTTTTAATGGTTTGGGTGACTGTAACTTTTAAAAGGAGATATATTACTAAAATTCAACTTCATGACCTGCAGCCACTAGCAAAGTTGATTTTATGTAATATTCCTTAAACTGATATTAACTAAAACATGATTTGTGACAGTAAAATGCATATTTATTTTCAAATGGATGAATACTGAAAATAAAGTTTCAACGGGATTGTATTAGAAGGGTTTGTTTGCGCTTGAAACATCATAAGCATTAAATGGCCTCTTAAAAATGTAATTAATCTTTCCTGGTTTTCCATACGAAGGAAAAAACAAACAATTGCTGACGTCTAAATTAATTTGAGGTGATCAGTTTACAGCCATTCTTCCGGTAATCTGTTTCATTATTTATGCCTAGATAACAGAAAAAATAATAGACAAGCATAACATTTCTAAATCATGAAAATTTCCATCTCCACCTCTTGGTTACAGGTTACGAACTCCTTGAATTAAAGCCATATTTTCATGCATAGCCATTTGTTTAAACAGATAGTGTTTGAACATACACATTTGTTTTCTGTGATCATTCAGTAAGAGATTCCTCAAATTTAAATTAAAGAATAGGTAAACATAAGTCATCTTCTATAATATGTTATTGCTTCATATTTACTGCCAAAAGAAATAAGGTCCAAAAGAAGAAAAGAAAGAGGCATTTAACAAAAGATGTCTATCACATGCAAGGCTTTTGGCTATGAACATCCCCTGGTTCCCAGCTTTCAGAACTGGCAGATTATTTTCAAAGTATGAAAAGAAGTTGACATTATAATTAGTGATGGGTGGTTTTGCATTTAATTATTATTCGTTGGCTGTTCTCTAACTGAAGGTGGTTTAACTCATGTATCCCTTGTGTGTTCTAAAAGCAAGGTAAAAGGACTGTTTACATCAAAACCCATGAATCAAGAGACTTCCCTGAGTCTGAACTACTTTCACACATTTAAGAGCATTCTTCTAAGCTCTTTGGCTTCTTGGATAGCTTTGTTCTGCTTGAGTTACAGAAAGCAGTGTGGTTAGGAAGGGATTTAACTTTTGATGATGTTTAGTCCTATATAATAAATCAGTCATTTAAAACTGTAAATAAATGTTGTTAGTAGTTTATATAATTACAGTAAGGCAGACCTTTTCAGTAAGAATCTTACATAAAATTAAGCCCTTTGTGTACCAGCACAATGCTGAGAGTTCATTCCCCTGTACCCCAGGCTTAATTCTCATCTGTCACTCAAACTCACATGCTCATTGATGATCCTTCCTGCTCTGCCCTCTTGCTTTCCTCAAATGTCTTTCCTTCAGATCTTCAGTGACTTAAAACTTGCTTTTGATTGCATTAAAAGCAGTATTTTAAAAGACCACTTTAAAAAAAGGTTTCTAAATAATTTTAAAGACTGTAACAGTAGCTCTATAGAGCAGAGGAAGTACAAACAAAATTTAGAATTAGAGATGGAGAATGCTAAGTCTCATACACTCAGGGAATTTGAAGTTTAACCAATTTTTATGGGTTCTTTATGACTCTACTTTATTACAATGAGAACTTTACAATTGTTACCCATTTAATTTGTATATTTCAAATGTTTTTCAGTTAAAAAATGGAAAATAAGATAAATTAGCAGTTAACAATACAGAGAGAAAATATTGTACTTGAGAGAGATTGAGAAAAAGAACACTGAGATAACTGAGAAACATTTAGGGAATTGGAGATTGTGTCAGAAAAAAAAAAAATTAATTACATATAAAGTTGTTAGGAAGTGTAGTACAGGACCAAACAGATTTATTTTGTGAGGCAGTTTGCAGTTTAGAACAAGTGATGGTGAGCTGATGTGACACATTGATGTACATTTTCTTTCCTAAAGTTATCCCAAATAGATTTGAGTAAGTTATTTTTGTTTGACTGATATTGAAGTTAAATGCTTTAATTCACATCCTGAAGTTCTCAGTAGAATCTATTTTAAAATTTTTAGTAACTACAAGGTATGCAGCTCTGAATCCAATTTTTGAATCCAGCTTTTGTGGCCCATCTGAAAGCCAGAATCTTGATACCTAGTTAGTACAAATGTGCAGGATTAAGGCCTTAGGTAAGTGAGGAGGAGCTGCTGCTCCCCGAGCAAGGGGCAGTGAGGCAGGATAACAGCAAGCAGGGCAGGGCCAGGGCAACCAGTGCCCCAAGCCAGGACCCCAGGAAAACCTGGGAACAGCAGCAGGGGTCAAACAGTGCCCAAGCCCGTGCTGATGGAGCAGGTCTGAGGACAAACTGGTGACTCCTGGAGCTCAGGGTCAGGGCCAGTGGTGCAGCCTGAGCAGGGCACAGCAGTGAGCACCAGGCAGGTCCAGAAAAGCACAGCAGGGTCAAACTCAGGCCTGCAGTGAGTCCAGGACTGGGGGTCCCGCTCAGTGGGTACATAGGCAGAGCTCGAGCCAGTATTGCAGTCTAGCAATGAGACAATCCTGGAAAAACTTCCAGTAGAGGAGGCGTAGTGTCTAGCTCTAGCACAAAACATACAGCTACACTTTATGTCCTGCTGTATATATGAAATAACCTACAAAACCCAATTATAAAATAGATTACACATTAAAATAAAACAGATCTCTTTGTCACATAGCAGAAATTACTCTTGCTTTCTTCCAGTATCTATCCCCACCATGCTGTTTCACTTTTCCCAGTACTCAGACATTCAGAGTTTCTTTACCTTCAGCCTTTTCACAATTGTCTGTTTTGTTTGCGGTTATTGGGAATGTTCTGATTATTGTTTTGCAGCTGATATGAACTGATACTGAGCTTTAAGTGGCTCCCTTATTAATATTCATAGTTTTATATTGTTTGTTATGCTGACAACTTTTCATAATAAATGAGAAATCATTATGACTCTCCCTGAGATTCTGTGTAATGTAACATCATTCATGATAAATTCTTGCGGCTTGAAAGGGACAAGAAAGGCTTTTGAAGTTTTCTTTTACCTGGATTAAGTTCTGTGCTTTCTTACAGGTTTGTGACATCATATAACTGTACTAAGTCTATTACTGTTATGCAGTTATCTTACCTTGGGTTCCCAAAAGGTTTACTTGCTATAAAGTTTAACATATTTTACTTAGACCTTACATAATAGTAATTTTTTAAAGTAACCTTGTTGGCTTCTGGGAACTAGTTTATCTAATTAATACGTATAGCTGTGTGTAAAAGATTGAAAAGATTCAATCTCTGTGCAAGTATTCCCTTGAAACTACTAGAAAATTTGTTCATTTACAGAAAAGCTAAAATAGTCATTGGGTATCCGTTCTTCTGCAGAGAAATTCCCTTTTTCTGTATGACTTGATCTCTAAAATCAAGAGCCATTTCAGGTGGGGGCATAAGAACTCTACATGAAGAACTACACAACAGGAGAAAAGAGAGTTGCCATGTTTATGAAATGCAAATGTTTGTGAAAAGTTTGATGGGGCTCCTACTGCTGTGTCATATTTAATCTATTAGCTGCTACCCTGAAAGATACCATTATATTCAGAAGCAGAGTAAAAACTTCACTGGAATTAGTTTACTATACTTGCATAGCAATTTAGTTTGTTTGTTTATTGCATGCATGCTCAATCAAATACTTTTGTAATACTGATTTTGATGGCTTTTTAATAAAATTGAAAGATTAGGCATTGGTTATTAATAAATAGAGAGATTCTGTAGGAGAAAATTGAGTTTAGTTGATTGAAGAAATATGTCTTTCCAGTATATATTTGGGGAAAAAGAATACACAAATTTTTATTTATTGAGTTGGGTATACTGGAAGAAGAAAAAATTTGTTTTAATGATACAGCATTGAAATAAGTGAGAAATTGGAGACTAACAAATAGCTGCATAGTGGCAAATCCAGGCAAAATCTGGAGAAATTCATGAAGTTTCCCTAAGTGTCAGATAGACATTGTTTGATTTCTGGGAACAATCCAGGATGACACTTTGACAGGTTCAAGATTGATTAAAAGCTGAAACTTCATTGGACAGCAGAACAATGTCTTGATAATGTCTTATTCACATCAACATGTGTTGCCTTGTGTCACCTGTCTCCTGCCATAGCCTTTGGTCTTGTCAATCAGTTTCTGTCCTAATTGCATGTTCCTTTTGCGCAGACAAACATCTATCAGTTTGGAAATCATTAATGTAGCTACTGCAGCACTGAGGAGATAATGTACCTTGTAGGAGTTTCTCGGGTAGCAGCACTGCCTTATTACACCTTTATATCCATCAGAATAACCTGGAAGTTACTTTGTAAAGTGTTGATTTACTGTCTTGGCAGGCCTTACAAAAACAGAATCTTTGTTTAAAGCTGCTGTTCTGTGGCAATGTAGGGGGAAATATGAGCTATTTATTACCTACTGGCACTGTATTAAGTGTACAAGGTCAGTATCACAAGCTGTAGTTTTGATAGATCTGAATGACAGTTTGCAATCCACTTCATAGCTCTGAGTGGTAAGAATTGTAATTTTAAAAGTTTAGGTATGGATTACTGTACATCTCTGTTTGCACACCTTTCAGCACCAGGCCTGCAGTTGTGGTGGTTCTTTAGAACAAGGTTTGATAAAATTGAATCATTTCCTCCAACATTATGAAAACAGGATGCCACCCAATCTTGAAAACCAAAACTTTTGAGAAAGGGACATAATGTTTAAGAATAATAGGTCATCAGATAACAAGAAAATCCCACAGTGTTGAATCCAAAATGCCTCTATTTTGAAATCTAAACATTTGAAGTGGCCTAAAATACAGAAGTTAAAATAGTTATTGATTCCTTTTCCCAGTACTCAATCTAAGCTACACAGAAGAATTTGCTACTTCTCTATCTGCGATGAAAAAAACATATATTTTTTTCGGTCATGCTGTAGGTCAGAACACTAAAATTACATTACTGGAAAGTAATTGTTAAAGCAAGCTGGGGCTTTCTGAATCAGTTTTAGTAGAGACAGCAACATCCCATGAGTAAGTCATACTATGATCAGACTTCAGACGCATCTGAGGAGTCGAAAGACACAACAGAGAGGAAGGTACTTCCCTTGCACCAAAACAGTTAATTGTGCCCAGGAAGCGGAGTGGTGGTCAGGCTGCAGTAATTGGTGGCTTATCTTTAGCAGCTGTGCAGACTTGGCTCAGGCATATTTTTAAAAGTAAGCAGGGCAGACCTTCTTTCTCCAGAAGGACAGAAAATCAACATCAATATGAGTTATGCCTATGAAAATCTTGTGAAGAACTGGAGGAAAATTTTGAAATTAGAAAAAAATACGAGTTCTGATACAAGGATAAATGCATGGCTTCAGACTTCATTCATTTGTTCGATAGGTGAGTCAAAAGATGTAGCTCTGTAAAAGACTTAAGTTCTTAGTGATTAGGTAAGTAACCTGTAAAAGAGTGCTGGAGGAAAAAGTGAACTAAAGCAGATATGTAAACATATTTTAGTTTCTGTTCATGCTTTGCTAAGCTTTTGAATCTGAATGGCTAGAAAACAGATGTTATTGCTGTACTGTGTGTTTTAGGCACTTTAACAAGGTTATCTCTAAGAAATCAGAAAATGTTATTTCATTACCATAGTAACGTTGTTTTCAAAATACAGACTGATAAAATTTAGTACCTTGTCCCAAAGAAACTAGAAACTTGTAATTTTACTTCTAAAAACTACCAAGAACTCAGTATTGTAAACTATTTGAAGTAAAAGCCAGCAGTAATATAAATGTATGATTGAAGATGATAATATAGCTGCTGGAACTTACTATTTTAGACAATAAGAAAGCAAATGGAAAAGAAAAATGTGTACTCAGATTTAAAACTAAAATTTTACTGTAGGGATGAGAACTGGTTGCTGACCTATAGTAAGTTTTTTTTCTCTGCTCTGTTAGTTCAAAAACCAAATTTTCAAGAGCAACTTGAACATCTGTAACAGGGAACCTGTTTAGGGGCACAGATTTAGTGCTACCAGAAAAGTACCTTGGAGGAAACTCTGCCTTCTTTTGCCACTAACACACAATATGGGGCAGCTGGGTAATGCTAAATTGTATTAATCTATGCAAGGCTTAAAAAAGTAAGTCTTAACTGTGTTACAGTTAACTGTGGCATGTTCATGGATCACCTAATTTTCCTTTGCAATTTTACCACATCATTAATTTCTTTTAAATGTGATTATGGCTAAGATGGACGAGTGCTGCCTACAGTTCTTTGTGTTCTACTAAACTGCTACTTATTGCAGAGCTTTTTAATATTATAATTATGCTTTTATCTATACTGTATAATTGAGGCCTATGAAAAACTTAAAATTGAATTACAGTTTTATAGTCTAACAATCCTTGATGGGATACCAGTTCTATAGTTGCATATCCCAGACATATTTTCCAATAAGAATAGCGTGTCCTGCTACCGAGTACATGAGTTGACTTGAAAGCCAGTGATGGGAAGAACTTTGTTTCCAGCTGAAAACTATTTCAGTGCAATCAGGTTCAGCTAACGACCGAGCTGGAGCAAGGAGAGGCTTTTGAAGCCCAGGTGTCTGTAATATTGCTAATCATGGCCTGCTGGGGGAGGCCGTGGTAGCAATTGTGCCAACAGAGATATTCCCAAAGAACTTGTGCTGCTGCAGTCTGAAAGAGGAACAAGCGTGTAAATCCTCACAAAAAAAGTTTGGGGTATGTTACAAACTTACTTCCAATGCATGTTAAATTGTGCATGTTTCAAAAGTTACAGCACTGGAAGTGATACCCTTGAAAGTACCTTTCTTGGAATTCAATAAACAGAGAAGCTGTTATTCTCTTTATTCTTTTCTGTCCCACTCCTGAGTTACAAAAGAATGCAGAATAAAACTCAAACTTGTCATCAGCCTTATCCCATATTTGTACAAGAATGAGCATTACTGGAATATTCTGAAAAGCCCATTTAAAAGAGGAAAAAAACCCAAATATTTTTTTGGTAGTGTATATAGTCTGCTTGGTATGTTCATTGGAGATTGATTTAAGCACATGATGTTAGTTTCAGCCTGGCTGTTGCCAGTGGGTAGTGGAAATTGCCAAATAAAAAATGTCATAATAGAGTGTAATTGTTTCAATTTTTCTTCCACAGTTTGTTTCCAGTTATATTCAAAGCTGATGAAATTGACATTAGTGATGAATACTTAGAAACGAATGCAGATGTTCAGGATTGCCTATGACAAACAAATAAGCATTCAGATGTCTTTTTTTTTTTTTTTTGTCTGTATGTGGCTACAGTGCAACTGCTTTATAATTAACTGCCTTACAATGAAGTCTGTAGTGAGATTAATTTTACAAGAGCTGCCATGAAAATGCAAACCATCACTGCAATGCTAGAGCAATTTTAATGTATTTGGCCAGCAAAATTAAGAGGGAAAACATCTATTAAATACAAGTGCCAATGTAACTTTTGTTTTCTGTAAAAATCCTTAGCCTTTGATAAACCAGACTGAAGAGCTCTTGTGTTCATCTAGCCTGTGCACTCCTTTGCACATACCTGTCACTGGTTGGTAAATCACTGCAACAAGATTAGTTATTTTGATCCTTCTGGCTAAGAGATGTGAAAGCCCGCTGAGTTTGATGCATAGTGCATCCAAACTTTGACCTGGGCTGCTTGCTGAGCTCACCAGATCTGAATATTGCTATACTTCTCCTGAGGTGTCTCCTTATTCTCCTCATCTTGTTCTTGTGGCCTGCACAGCATCAGAGAGCAGAGCTGGGCATTATGTTGTAAGGGTGGTGAATCAGTGTGATTTTCAGGCACTCTTAAGGCACTTGTCATTTGTTCTTACACTTTCTATTGTTCAGTCACTGGCAATATTACACTCTTCTAGTTATCAGATATGATTCCCTTGTTTTCTGGCTTCGTGCCTGTGTGAAGTTCCCTAATCTGCTGTTGTTTATGTTGTTTCAGAAAATTAAAGTAATGCATTTGCCTGGCACATATGTTCCTTGTGCCCAGTTCAGTTAGCAGGACTGGCCATTCCCAGCAGAGTCTGGGGGGCTTTCTTACCCAGAATTCCTGTAAAGTACATGTCGTCAGAAGCTTTGTACAGTATTGATAAAGTGTTTTCTGCCAGGTAACTAATTACTTTCACTAGATCTGAATAGAAAATTAGCAACCATTTGTCCAAACTGGACCCATCACTGCATCAGCAGGAAGTGGACAGGTAGAAACTGCTCCCTGCTACGTCTGTCTGTGCTGTTTCAAAGTGGCACAAGAGGTGTATTCAACTGCCTGATCTGACTGCTCTGATCAGCAGTCTGATCACAGATTGGTGACTTCCTAAAAGTACTGCCAACCAGTTGAACCAGTTTTTGTCCCCCTCTGTGGAGGAAGCCTCAAAACTTAAAAACACTCTTTTCCCTACTTACTTTCAGTTAAGGCAGAGAAAGCTGTTCCTCTCTGTTCCCTCTGAATCAACGCTGACAACTCAATCTCCCTCTGACCTTGAGGTTAATTACCCTGGTAATCCCTAAGGTTAATTATTACCCAGTATTTCCAGTCTAGTTAACAACTGCAGGATGAGGTGGACCAATTACTAGTACCACTTGGTTTATTTACCTGAAAACAAAAAAACAGCTGTGAAGAGGAAGAAAGCTGGACCTGCAAACATGCAGCCTGCGAGACGAGGGCAGGGGAAGACAAGGCTCTTCATAGTTAGTTTGCATCATGTGCACTCAGCTGTGCGTATCAGAGGGAACATTTTTCTCCTCAAATAAAAGAGCAGTGTTCCAAAAGTCCAAGATAATTAAATAGAAATGTGTAGACAAAGGGTTGGCTCAGAAGTATAGTATAAATATATTGCAAAAACTTTACTTAGGAAACAGGCTTCTGCTGTTCTCTGTAAATTATATGTGTAGAATTTTATGGTATACCTTTTTATTTTGCAACTTAACTGCTATTGTACAAGCCAGTGGCTTTTGAAGTACTTAGAATCTTGCAGGAGTGGTGGAGTCTACACTCATTAGTTTAACCTGTGCTTAACAGCCATTAATAGATTTCGTATTTTTCAGTTTAAACCAACATGCTTCACAGGTGTGGTGAAATAGCTGAATAATGAGCCCTAATTAGAGTTGGCCTGTGCAAGTGTGCAACTTCTGTGTGAGAGCAATCAAATATGCAACAGATTTCAAAGACTGGAGTAAATGTTAGTTTTTGTTTAGTGGTACTTTTTGAGGAGGGAAGAAGTATTGTTTGTATGTTATATAGCTTCTCAAAAACTCCTTTAGTGCAGTTGCCAAAGACTTGGTGACAGTGTTTTTGTCTCACAAGGATATGCCTTTACTGAGGAAATGCAAAGGTTTCCTTTTTTTCCCACTGTCTTGGTGGTTTGGATTTTGTTTTCTGTCTCTCCTCCTGCCATCTGGTGTTAAAAACCTTGTAATCCTGATTTATGAGCCACTGTAATTGGGAAATGTATTCCTTTGCTAACGTTCCTTTATGCCTTGATAATGTGAGGAACGGGGATCATGCCTTTTCACACCAGTAAACTCTTAGCTTTAACAGAACCCCCTGTAATCCAAGGGGGATATTGTGATTTAGTGACAGATCTGACTTGGATCCACTCATCCATAGATTTATCGGATTTCTTTTCATTATTTTTCATACTTTTCTGCTCTGAGTACTTCTTTTCTTTCCCTCCTTTTTTCCAGGAGAAGTACAGACCAAGATAATGGAAGTAATTTTGCAAAAGCAAGATGGGCCAGGGCTATTCAGAAGGTAAGAGCTCCTCTTAATACTACTGATGCACCACTGTAATTTAAAAAATTTTCTCAGTGTCAAGGAGAATTTGAGTTCATGTAAGCAGGACCTGAGGATGTGACTGCCAAGTTTCTGGTAGTTTAGACAATTCCTTCCATTGGTTCTTAAATCTGTGCTGTTCCCTCACCTCAGGATTTTTTTATTCTGAAACAGAAGGAGGATGAGATTTTGAGACTTTCTTTAGTCTCAGAGGAGTGATTACAGTCTGGCCATCTTACAGGTATTGCTTACTAATCCAGATACCATAACATCAGGCATCTTTTTTCTGAAGAATTTTGATACTCAGGAAGATCAGTACTTCATTGATATTTAATAAAAAATGTTTAAAGAACATTTTTTCCTAGAAAATGATACCACTGTCTCAACATGGACTTTTTTGTTAGATGTGATATTTAAGAGAAATTAGTATGATCACTTGGTATCATTATTGACCACTTAAACAGACCAAGGCTTTGCTTTCCCACTGTTGCTGTTAAACTGTGCAAACCACTGCCTCACATCAGTGGTTGGGAACTCAGATGCCATTTGTTTTTTGCCCAGTCCTTCAGCACTGGCTGTATTGCAAAACTATTGTTGATAACTTCTGAGAAACACAGCAATTATATCTTTAGTGTGTACAGTGACCTATGAGAAACTGAAGAGTCACGGACTTCCTGTTTAATTTGTGTGTAGGCCCTTTGGGAGTACTGCTTATTCTCAGGTAATGTGCTGTTAAATATCACTCCGTGTTTTTGTGGCACAGACAAACTTGTTTAGTGTAACTACGAGTCAAACCCCACCTATAAATGCACCTTCATCAGTTCATTTTGAGCCAGCTTTTCCTGCTGTTTTGGGGCCCAAGTCCTATTTCTTTTTTACTGACTTCTCTTGTCTTTATGATCATTCACAGACTGTGCCTATGTCAAAAGAGTGGCTGGGAAAATCTGTTTATACCGGGGTGTTGTGGGAAGACTCCGTATCTGATTTGCATCATCTCAGTTTCTGCATCCAATTCTGTCACTGGTTTGGTCTTTTCCTTTTTTCTGCCCAATGGTAGCTCACTGAAGGAGACAGGCAAGAGGAGTCCTGGTCTCTAATCGAACACAATGGACAGACAAGTCAAATAGTCCAGTTTTTTCTTGCAGACAGAGGTTGCAATAGCCTTAAGATAAATTCTTCTGTGAAGAGATTTCCTTCAGTGTGTGCTTAATTGCCTAGCTAGTGGGGTAAACTTATTTCTGAGTTTAAAACCAAATAACTAATGCCATGCAGTCAGCAACTTTGACATGATGAATCAGCCGAATTTCATTCAGATGTTAAAAAGTATTAATATTAATATCGAATAAAGCAATATTAGAATTGTGCTTCTTCCCACTGCTGTTCTTCAAAGAAATTTTGAGATCAGGAATTACAAGATGGTAAAGTATGCAAATTAATATGCATGAGCTGGAATCTGGGGCTGTGACTGTGCCATTAAGTTGTTTTTTGTAGCAAAGTAGTCAAAATATCTAGGTGCACTGAAATAAGAGCAGATTGCTCAGCAGCTAATCTAGCATCATTATGGGGCTGAAAGATGGTGGCAAAGTTATTGTGTGACTTTTAAGAATTTTGAGATCAGGTGGATGGGAGATGTAAACACATACATCATGTGAAACTCTTTTTGAGAGGAAAAAGTCTATGAATATTTAAAAGGGTCATTTAATTCATGAGTTAATATTTCATTTTATTGCATTACAAATTATTTTGGCTAAGGTTTTTCTTCTGATAAAGTTATTGTCCCTGAAATACAGTTATGTCTTTAGTCCTTTATGCTTCAACCTTGTGGATTGCCTTGGACTTTTTGCTTTTTTTCTTTCTGAAGATAAACTGGTTTTCAGAAACAGTACAGTGGTATTATCTCATCATTGATTTAGCACAATTGATGTGACATTAAGTGACATTGTTTGCCCAGAAACTCTGGGATGCATGAAGGATGAATCTCTGCCAATGCCTAATCAAAATAAACTTTACACTTGCGAGTATTATTGGGGCTATAAAAGGCCATCAATAAAAAGAAACCCTATGCAGCACAATAAGATCAGAGGACTAAACAATCCTGACATATTTTGCAGATGATACAATATTCACATAGCCTCATAATGGAGGCAAGCAAATAGATAAATTAAGTAATTTTCCACAGAAAGCCATCTCTGTATGGAGGTAACTGCTGTAAGATAATACTACCACATGGAGGGAACTGTCTCTATCCATAAAGACCTGGAAAAATAACCTTAGTAACCATGAGGGAGATTTTTAGGCGTCAAAGTAGGCATAGGTAAGGATTCAGTCCCTGGAAGCCTTTAAGAACAGAGGAGTAACAATTTTGGGTTGGTTTTTTTCAACTCTTCTTGGAGCTTTAGGAAGTGGGTTTAGCTTGGAATGGGGGCGGGGGAAGGTAGTTTGCTCAGGTTGATGGCCTTAAGGTATTTCCTCACAGGTGAAACAAGCATGAGCTCTTACTGTAATAGAAAATATATTGGCTTAGGTTCCAGTAATAATATTTGGAATGTATGCTTTTTAATGATAATCTATGGAAATATGAAATTGAATTAGTCTGTTCAGATCAAATATGAGATGACAGCCCAGTGGTTCACCAGAGGCATTGTAGCTGATGAATATTTACTCAAACATTGACTGGATAGGAGAAGTGCCAAACTGTTTTGGAGAATGTTTCTTTCTAGGTAATAAATTGCCTTGGTGCATATTTGAAATAGTAATAGTTAAACCTTCTTGCAATTATGTGAGATCTAACAGTGGTAAGATAAAAGCTTTAGGGAAACCCTTCCCCTCTTTGAGAGGGGAGAGGAATTAAGAATTTGAGATAAAACCTAATAGCAGCAAATAATAGCTTTTAAAAAACCAATACAAAACTAGATAGGGTCCTCTAATTGTGCTTCTGCTAATTGATTAAAACAAAAATCTAAACCACAATTCTTTTAAAATAATCCAGTCCCAGTGTCTGGTTTTCAGTTTTGTGTTCACTGTATTCCAGGAGCTGCCAACAGTGAGGTTTGTTCTTATTTGCCTAATAAATAATTTCTATTTTTTTTTACAATTTTTTAAAAATAATTTTTAATTGTTCTCTAATACTTGGAAATAAGTGCTATGAAGTACTGACCATTATGAAAAGATGCACATGGACACTTTTTTCTTTTAACTCAGTGTCAGCCATGAGTACAATCAAATGTGTTTTCCCCTCTCTCCCCTCTTACCCCAGTTGTATATGTCACTTTCATTATATCTTTAGCTACTAATCCTTAGTGAAGTAGAGACTGTTGCTGCTGAAATATATTCAAATAAATAAATGTCACCTCTCTGAGATGGATATGCGTTTTATCAAATACAAAGCATAGTACTTCATTCCTAAGGCTAACATTAAGTGGGACACTACTCATGTAAGTTACCCTTTGTATCATTCCACTGCTGTATCTATTGACAAAAATGAGTGTTTGAGACAAATAAAACAGTGACATACTGGCACTATACTGAATGGTTTTATAATCTGGAGATCAGCAGGAGGAGGGGCACAGATCTGCCTTGGTAAATCTTCCTGATATGCCTTATTCCTAACTCTGCATAATGAACAAACGCATCCATAGATCAGTAATTATTCAATAAATTAACTGTATTGGTGTGTTCCAATTTTTAAAAAATATTAGGTAGAATTCAATATTCACTGTGGATTGATGTAATGCTGTTCTTTGCGATTTGTGGTGAATTACATGAGGGATGCAGTGGTGATGCTCAGTATGAGAATGCTCACTAATAGAGAAGTTATCAGCAGCTTAGTTTTGTCAGCTCTATTGATTTACTGTCTTATTCAGAAATAAAACTTGATAAACTAATACTAAAGCAGATACTACACAATGACAACAGTGGAATTTTAAGGCTGGGAAACCAGAAATCATTCTTTGTTTAGGAGCCATGGGGCTATGAGATTAATACTAACCTTCTCTGTAAAAGATTGAAATAAACCCAAAAATTTTTTTTTTTTAAGTGTCATCTTTCAGTTGAAAAATTCTTTAATCTTGTATTCCAAGTAATGCAAGTGTGTCATGAAATGGAAACAAACAAGTATTTCCTGTTCATAAAGTATTAACAATAGGTATTTTGCATCCCGATTCAACTAAAAAGTAATTATTGTGTGCAAATAGCAATCGGCATTTTGATTGGGTGAAATGACTGTCAGCAAAGAAGGTGCTTTCTTTAGTTTTGTGATTTTATTTCAAAGATTAAATATTTAAACAAAAAGTGACAAACTGACAATTTGAAAACAGAAATGAAGTGTGCTTTCTTTTCAATTAAATGAATTCAGCATTAGTGCATATTTGCCAAGCTACAGATATTTTGACAATGATTTGAATGTTAATTGGTGCATGAGGAAGCTCAAAATAAACCTGATAAGGTAAAGGAATTTCTGGGATTTCTTTGCTTTATAAATCACATTTTTTTAAGATATAGTATCTGAAGAAAATTTCTGATTGGTTTTATCGAGGAGTCCTACTTCTGTAATACAAATGATTTTGACTATCTTGTGTCTGATCTCTGAGTTTACATGAAGAAGGTAGAAAGCTCACTATGGGGCAGCTGGACCAACAGTCTGAATATGACTTCATATTTGCCTTTAAGGCTTTCAAAAAGTAGTGTTTGGGAAGTTTATGTTGATGAAAGGAGATGCACTGATAAAGGCAGAAGTAAAAGATCGTGTTATACATCAATTCAGAAAAAATTGGTTTTGTTTCTTCTATTTCCTAAAATTTCAGGTAAACTTTTTTCTCCTCTGGAATGATGACTTCTGAAAGTTTCTCAGGGAGCAAATGTTTCAAAATTTGATATAATTGTGAAGAACACAAAATGGAGATGTCTTTTTATCAGAGCAGAGTTGCAGTTAACTTACTTGAAGACTAACTTAGATCTTCCTATTGTATTGTGAGTTTAGATATTCTATGATTTACTACACCCTGCCTTAAATCAGTGTGAAAGTTGAAAATTGTTTTCTTTAATTAATTGAAGATGTTAAGCTTTGTGGATCCTGGGACAAATCTTTATGAGCTGCTGTATCATTATTTGAGGGTTCTTTTAGGCAAGGTCAGAAAAAGAATTATCACTGCTTTTCTCTTCAAAAAGTGAGATACAATGATTCACAATAGAGGATTGTGGTGGCGTGTTTTTGTGATATTGGTTTTGTTTCTGCAACAGAGGATAAGAAATCTAAGCTTTTGCTTTTGACTATTATTATAGAAAATAAACAAACAGGAATGTAACATGCTCTCTTCCACAATTAAACTTCAGTTCTCTTCTTTGCTTCAGAGTTCAAAAGGGCACCGTTGAAACATTTTTTCTCTTCCTGCTGTTTCAAGTAACCATGTTATAGCATTTTGCAGGTTGTTTTTGGACTGATGTTAAATTATTTATTATTGGTATCATTGGTAACCTGTGGCTAATTCAATGTGTTATAAAATGATACAGCTACTGGTGCATATTTGTAATTGCATTATAGAGTGTTTTGTGAGCATTTGAGGCTATGCTTAAAAAAAAATGCTTCAGAAGACTGAAACTCGACATGGTTCTCATCAGAGAAAGTTTACAAATGATAATGGATGTTTCACGTAAACCAGGAAAAATAAGCCAGTTAGTATGAATCAGCTGGGCTGTTCCTTATGGGCACCATTCTGTGGAGGCAAAAGCTGCCTTTTGGAATGTAGTGATGATAAAGAGGATTGTGAAGGCAAGAAACCATCACATTAGAGAGAGAATTGGGGTTGTTAGTTCTAAGGATTGGCAGAGAACCTCTCACAGTGCAAGAAAGGGAAAGAGGCCCTAGGGTGAGGGGAGAGAAATACTCAGATAACCAGCAATCATTTCAGTGGGAGATCTAGGATCGGGGAGAGAGCTGAGAGCAGCCAAGAATGGAGCACTGATGAACTGAGTCCTGGCACAAAGAATGGCAGGTCATACACTGAAAAGCTAATGAATTACATTGATGGAATCTAAGCAGTAGCTAGAGGGAGAAGGCCTAGGGGAAAAAGATCCAGGAGAGTTAAATTACCTTGCTTCCAGATTTATTACAAAAGCTATAACTTCAGAATTGTTGCAATCACTCATTTTCTCAAATCCTTGCAGCATCTGCTTTAGAGTTCCTACTTTATCACTGTGGATCTTTCTCTCTTTACCTTTTTTTAGATTGGAAGGGTTGAATGTTTTAATTCACTATCAAATAATTTTTTTTTTTAAATTTGGTTGTGCACTCTTTTTCTAAATCTTCTTATACTGCTGCCACTTTTGACAAATCTTGAGATGGCTCTTAATTAGCAGCTTTAGCTGCACTGTTAAGTATATACTTGAGTTTATGACTGAGGGTTGTATTGAATGGAGATGCTGTAACTCTTCCACTCTGTCACTTCTGTTTCAATGAGCTTTACCCCGTTATTGCGGTTTAACCCCTGCCAGCAACCAAACCCCACAGAGCTGGCCAAGTATTCTCCCCCAGTGGGATGGGGCAGAGAACCAGAGGGTAAGAGTGAGAAAACTTGAGGCTTGAGATAAAGGCAACCTAAAATCTGTTCCCCACATGAAAAGTGGCAACTGAGTCAGATTCTTCATTTAAAAAATGTTTTAGGGAGGATTCTACTTTCTTAGACAAAAAATCTAAACCAGTTTCTAGAATGAACACATTTCCTAGAGAATAACAACGAACAAAGTAGTCATAAGGAAAGAACACAATGGCGAATTAAATTTCAGAAGTAACATATTTGTCTTAAGCTGCCACTTTAAATACATTACATTTCTTTAGGTGATTGATAAATCTGAATGGGAAGGAAGCTCACTTTTCCCTTCTGGCAGGGGGGAAAGTGTTTCTTGATTTCTTCTTCAGTTATTGTTGGACTTTTGCCCCTGTATTTGCTTTTCAACAATGATCCTATCTTATGATCCTGTCTGAAATCAGGGGGGCAAATTTTGATTAAATTGTGGCTGGCAAGAAACAACTGTGTTTTTACATTGGTTGCCTGTTCCCTTAATTGCTATTTTAAAAATAAATCTTAAATGTGAATTTATTTCACTTAATAGAATTCAAACTGCATAACTTTATCAACGTAGCAACTGGTTTTTAAAAAGTCTGGAAAGGTTTTAATGTTGAACAAGAAGTAGCTTTAGCTGCCTTAACTTCAGAATCTCCAAGGCATTTTTCACAGTCATCTGACGTAAAACTGAAACCATCTCGCAGCTGCATTTTGAAATACAAGAGCGGTTATTTTGCCTTTCCCCGTCTTATTGCAAACTCTTTCGAAGGAAACGCTGCCCTTCGCTGGCCAAGAAAGGGAAGCGGGGCCGGGAGAGCGCGGCCTGCGCGGAGGGGAGCGGCGGGCGGCCGGCAGGGNAAGCGCCGGCACCTGCCGCCTGTCTTTGATAAACGGGGAGAAAGAGCCACGCCTAGGCAAATGGGGACGCGATGTGAGGGAGGCAGCTTAGTTATGTGACAGCTTTTCCAACTCTCAGGCGGAAATCCATCATGAAATGCAAATTACTTCAACGTTGTTCTATCAGTTTACTGCTATCACTATTTCAATATAAGAATTACTCCGTAGAAATAGTCAAATAACATCTGAACTAGTTATATGTTATTTAATGCTGGGTTTATTACACAAAAGTAGTGATGGAAACTACTGAAATATTTTCAGTGGACAGACTTTTATTTATAAGAATGCAAAGAATCATCTCTGAATGTCATGATCATATAATCCTGGAAAGAGGCACAAAGAATAGCTGTTTCCTCCGTGAAGGCTTATGGCTGCTCATTGGCATTTGGGCTTTTTGTCTGGGGAATGGTTTGGGGTTGGTGGTGATAGTGTTTTCTTTGGGGGGTTTTCATTGTTTTTCTCCACTAAGCTACAGCGTTTGGCTGGAATTTTGTAACCGGTTGCAACAGTTCCATGCATATTGTATATGTAACAGTAAATACATGTATTTCTTCTCTTCTATGTGTGGCAGTCACTTCTTTAATGCTCTGTTTGGGAAGTAGAGTAAATCAGTGTCAGTCCTGAGAGCTCTTCAAGGCCGGCTTCATCAGCATGTCAGGTTACTGCCAAGTAACCACTACAGTGCACAGGGCCCACCCATGCAAATTGCTCCTTTGTGCTGGTTTTTTAAAAAACTGATGTGGGTATTTTCTCAAGGTGCACGGGAGTTTCGTTCCAGTCACTGACTTACAACTATCTGGGCTTCCAGAACTGTGAGAACTTCAGCTGAAGTAGAGAAACATCTGCTCATACTTACTCTAGAAAGTCACCAACATCTTATCTATGTGAGAATTGTGTGAACAGAGGTACAACATAACTTTATTATGAACTTGGGTAACTTCACTTGTAAGTAATTAATACATATTTATACATGAAATTTCAGTCTTAATTGGTCAGTATCATTACAAGCAAAGTCACCATATCTCTGGCTTGGAGAAGGTCTACACAGAATTTTAACTTCAGGGAAGATAAGCCATAATGGGTTCTGAAGGTCTTTGGATTGTGTTTACTTTTTAAATTTCCTTTTGAAATATTAACTGAATAATGCATCTGGTGAAGTAAATTGTCCTACTTGTGATGATTATCAAATAAGTTGAAAAAGTTCAGCTTTCAGCTGAAATATTCAGCATGTGGTAACAATAGATGAGTATGAACAGGGTCAACACTTAGGAACTTCCTTGAAAATGGCTACATTAATCCAAGCATTCTGAGTTAATGTTATTGGCAAACACATTTTTTTTATTAAATGGCAAAACCTCATATTATTCCAAAACAGTTCCAATATTTACTGGTGTTACTGTCTCAAGGCCATTTGTTTAATCTTGCTGAAATTGATACTTATTTCGTAGTGTGTGACTACTATGGGTGGGGATGCTTGACTAGTCTGCCTTATATTTCCTTTATTCATCCTTACATGAGCAGTCCTGTTGACTTTGAGAGGCTTTATTATTGCATCTTGTGTAGTTAGGACTATTGCACTGAGTGTTGATATCAGTGGAATATTTCCTATTGTGCACTTACAAGCAAGTTTTATTGTATATTTTGCTGGCATGCAATATGGCAGTTTTAAAGAATAAGTTTCAGTTTAGATAGAATATTAAGTAATGGCTGCAGGCTAATAACTGCAATAAGATTTGAATAATCAAGCATTCATTCATCTCGTTCTTAACTATGAATCTAATAAATGGACTGTTTATAGGTTGCATTTATGCCAGAAAGATATAATAAATATAATGGTCCATAATTATTTTTATAATGATATGCAAAAATCCAAACTATCAATTTACAACTGTACGTAATTGATCTGATTTTAGAATTTTTCCATTTATAAATTGTATATATAACAGTGTCGCAGGATGACAGTACTAACAGTAGTGCAAGGACTGCAAAAGCCACAACCGATAAGTTTTAATTACTATGAGAAATTGTTAAACACACGTAAGTGCTGCCTTTTACTCAAGGTATCATTTGAAGAAAGTAACTGAATTACAAACTTCTCTGTTGCAAATGTCAGCTCTTACAGACTGTCCAAAGTTTGAGGGTTTAATTTTTATATGGAAAATACTTTAATATTCACTATGGCATTCCAGTCATGCTGTCTCCCAAGATTAAAATGGAAAATTGCATACCTGTGGGTTTATGCCTGTACACATGTTTTGTGAAACATTTACACATCAGTTGTGTGTATACTTTGTAGAATGGTTTTATATAGGCTCATTCTAGATGCATTTCTGTAGTTCTTCATGTGTCAGGTTTAAATATGTTTTCAATACATGTAAGGCTGCATGTGGCCTTACGCCACTAAACCTGTTAACATTTGAAAAAACACCTGATGTATTTCGTGCAGGTTAATTTACTAACTGCATGCACAATCGTAATCCATTCTGCTATTTGAATTGCAGTAAATAAATGACTGAGTCCTACTGCTTAGGTATTAATTGGGGACATTTAAGTGCTTTTCATGGAAAGTGAGCGATACATTTCTTATTATGTGGAGTACCCTTAAGTCATAATGGAATGATAGTGGTTATGAAGGGTATTTAGCAGACGCATTACAGAAAATGATCCGCTGTTGATGAAAGCCCTGCTGTCACAAGTGGCCACACAATGGTTTCTCTGGGTCGCGTCAGACTGATCAGTAAAAGGTTCGGGCGGAACGGGGCCCTGCCGAGCGAGAGCTCCTGTCTGCGCTGCTCTCTCTCCTTGCGGGCACGGATGCGCACCTGGCGGCTCCCCCGGCGCTGCCTGCGCCGCTCCCGCTCCCGCTCCTGCTCCTGCCAGCGAGGCTCTGCGAGCGCAGGGGCTGCCGCGCAGGAGGGCTGCGCCTCTGGCAGCGGGCGCTGCACTCGGGAGCCGTGGCACGAGAAAACAGCGGCGGGGGAAGGTCCCGGCACATAAAGCGCCAGGATGATCTCTGCTCTCTCGTGTTGATGCTGTTTTTGAGCCCGAGTTGGACGCTGACTCCTGCCCTATTACAGAGGAGAAACAACCCTGAGCTGCAGAATGAATTAGTAGCTAACATCACGATTACTCTTAGATCTTAGCGCAAGTTGTAGGAGGGGGGAAAAATGGGAGAGGGAGGAAAAAAAATCCCCATTTAATGCTGCCTAGGGAGTACCGTGGAATTTAGAACAGATATCGTTGCAGACTAGCAGCATGCCTGACTGCACTTGACTTGAATCACTGGGAAGCAGCCTCATGTTGTATCATTTAAGGCTGAAGGAAGAATGGCAAAATAGTAATGGATTTTTGTATGGTGTTTCTGCATAAATGGAAAATAATATAAAGATGGTGGTATGTAATTTGTATTTTATTTTTAAGAAGAATTTAATCCAGGTATGTATGCTCTTTTTATTTCTGTCTAGTCTACATACAGTTTTCTGTTTCCTTTGTTTCCTTTGCTTATTTTCATTCTGAGTGTACCTCCCGCTGTTCTTGCTAATGCAATGCATTGACTTGTAGCTGATTTGCTTTCTAATGCTATAAT
This sequence comes from Donacobius atricapilla, assembly GCA_013397315.1. Taxonomy (NCBI): domain Eukaryota; kingdom Metazoa; phylum Chordata; class Aves; order Passeriformes; family Mimidae; genus Donacobius; species Donacobius atricapilla. The sequence continues at coordinate 442,210 of WBMY01004226.1, forward strand.
GTTGATGAAACTGTCTGGGCTTCTGGAATTAACACTTCATTAAAAACTGGGGGAGGTTATTTTGTAAGGTTAGTAACTTCACAGTATAAGTTGAGTTAGACAGTATGGTGTTGGATTTTTCAATGAGTTAGTATGTTTAAATTGATATAAAAATATAAACAAACTAATTATATGAATACACAATGAAAATTTAATATGTTTTGCTTGTTTATGTCAGTACCTTTCTCCTAATTTGTGACAGGATTAGTAATAAATTGAGCTTTACAGATGCTTATGTATTTCTGGGGCTTAATTAATTTCCAAGATGAACACCCTGCAGCTTTCTCTTGAAGAGGCAGCTTGCTTAGACTACATGCTTGCTTCTGTTCCCCAGCTAAATCTATGTCTTAGAATACCCTCTATTATGTACCTCCTCCAAGCCACAACCTAAAAAAACCCCGTAACTATTTCATGCATTTTTGTCCATCATTTTAGGTTCAAGAAGATAACATTAGTATTTTTCCTTCTGGAATTTCAGAGGCCAATAGTAGCTGAAACTAATTTCTTACTATGAGATTGATGGTTTGTTTTGCTTTAAGAGGAAGAATTATGTAGATATAAAAATATGACTATATTCTTTAGCTCTCACCTTTCTTTGGTCACTTGGCTCCTTTTGCACTTTCTTATTAATATTTTCTTTCAGCTGACATGTAATAAGTGAAATAGAACACAAAGCTATGTGCCCTTAAACTAAGGACACTGATAGTTGTCTTATAATGTCTAGTAAAAATGTACTAAAACACTTAATGCTTATTTGATTGGTCATTAGTCTTGAAATATCTTATAACATTCGGTTGCATTTCTAATTTCCATGCAGCCTAGCTAAAAGTAAGATTTTTTTTTTTTTATAATGTGTTGACCCAGAAAGGTTTAATATTAGTGCCAGCATCTTAATACTTTTGTTAACCCCTGGTTGACAGGAACTCTTATGCCTAGAAGCATTCATTGGTGTAACATCAATTGCTTTCTCATGTGAAAATAAACTATCTATAAAGTTGTAGCTATTTTTCACAGAGAGCATAACACTATACTTGTTTCCTCTCAGTGATTATACAAAATAGATGTCTTTCTTTAGTGTAATACACAACTATGATCTGGTATTTGGAAATGTAAGGTTATTTGACACATACAAATATTCTAAAAGTCAGTGGTAAGTCTTATCATCTAAATCGACATAGTGAGAAAAGCAGAAAGAGAATGTTGAGTCTAAAAGCTCTAAGAATGAAAAGTAGAATTTAAGGTTTAAAGCATGTTTCATTCATCACAAATTCCTTTTGTAAGGGATATAATGATAGAAATGGTGATTGTGAATTAAGAGTAGCTGTCATCTCAAAGAAAAAAGCCATGATGCGAGATAAATGACGGTTCTTGCAGGGGAATATACACAACTTGGAGAGTTGTATAAAGGGCTTCTGTCACTATACCATTTGCTTGATCCTGCAGTGATGTCAGCACATTACCATAATGACTATATATTGCTGTGAAAACACTTAGGAAATCTCAGGTGAAGCATGGGGAGTTTTGCACAGTAGGAGAATACTCATAGCTCAGAATATCTCCCAATTCACTAAAACATGGTTGAAGACTGAAAATTCCAAATTTTCCTTTAACTGTAGTGTTGTGAAAATCCAGGGAGAATGTAGTATAATAGCTTCTGCCTTGTGAGACCATTACAGCTCTGAAGCATAAAAATTCTTTGGCACCTAAGAAGGCTGTTACGCTGGTTTTGTTTTTCTCATTTGTGTCATTCACTTAGGTTGGTAGTAGAGGTTCTTGCTTTCAGGTACAAATCTGAGTATCAAAGTTGTCAGTATATTGAAGCAAAGACAGTAGAGGAGTGTTATTTAATAAAGTTTTTGCAGAAAATTTAGAAACATGTTTAATGTCTGCCATCCTTACCAATGAATGTCATTTCAGGTGTTAAGCATGGTTTCTGTCTGTGTGTGCCTACTCATCCCAGTGTATGTTGTTCTCAACAGTACTTGTAGTCATTTGTGCTTGTGGTATTTTTCAAATCATATTTTCACAGGTGATTGCTACCATTTATCAAAGACTGCTTTATCAAAAAGTTTCCTTCTTGTAACTTTTTGTTCTAGAAGTTTGATGTAACTATTTGTTTACTAGATTTTAGAAAATATGTAAAATCTATGTGCAGAGGAGTGGAATCCAGGAGGGCTTACTTTGCCCATATAAAGTTGTTCTCTTACTGTAAACATTTCACTGGGAATTCTTGTATGTAGTTAAAAAAAATTCTCCCAGACCCTAAAGAAAGAAAACATCAAAGCTGCAGAGTGATGTAGTGCACACGTGGTGGTCACAGAGTTCATGGTAAACTCTGTCTAAGAGAGATCTAATTCAGGGCACTGCATTGCCCATTCCAAGGCTCAGGCCAGTATAGTTAGAGGATTAAAATTCTTACCTGAAAGAAAATGGAGGGGTTTTTCTGTTTGGTTTTTTTAATTATATTAAACAAAACGTGAAGCAGTAAATTTTCTCACCAGGAAATTACTAATCCTAGCTTGCTAGGAATTTACATTTTCTTCTAAGCTAATCCAAAGGCAATGTTCCTCTATACATTACAAAGTAGCTTAATTGCAACTGTTTAACTACTGAGTTAATTCACTAATGCACAAAGTTCTATATATGACTTCTGGGTTAGTTGTTCTCAATCACAGTGAGCCAGTCAAGTTTAAGCATGTGCTATTTCCATCTGTTTTCCTTCAACTCTAAAGTTGTATGCTGACAGAAGAGATACGTAACAGCTATGAATGACCAGTCTTGCAATATGACTGTTAAATTTTTAGATTGGATTCTATATTGTACCCCAGGAATATATGTGCAGCCTCCTCAGGACACAGCAGTAGACCTTGTGGGTTAAAAAAAAGGCAGACTGTAGGCTCTTAAGACTGGAGTTTGAATCAGCAGTTTGGTAGATAGTTTTACTTTTTACATTTTCTTAAATAGAGAAGGCAGCATGTTCTTAGGGTGTTTAAATATGCATAAATATCAGAAACCATAAAGAGATATCACCAGGTAAATAAGCAGATATAGTAACCTTTCCAAATAATTTTGAAGACTAGGAACAGCTTCCTAGCCAAAGGGTGAGAGCACTGAGAGCACTCCATGTTCGTGTGAATGTTGGAGAGGCTGAAGGGAGAGGGCAAAAGTCTCCTGCTGTGAAAACCTGAGGAATTCTTGGGACAAAGAGTAATTACCTAAAAGAGAAAGCAGGTCTCTTCATTGCTCTTGTCCCTGCCTTGGCCAGGGACAAGAGCAATGTCTTTGGGCAGGTCATCCACACAGCATATGCAGTGTTAAGATAAGTGTCATTTTACCTCAAGAGACTCACAAATTACCCAGATTAAAAATGTCAGTTGTTAAGACTACAAGGAGAATTTAGGGAGAATATAAAGGAGCAGATAAGTGCTCTAAATTCAGTTTTCCTGAATTAGGTCATCTAAGATGATTGTCAGTATAATGTTCCTGTTATAGTAAATTAATGAAGCAATGTGGAGTGTACACCGTAACTCTTGTCAAAAGGAGGGGAGCATAGGTTTCACCCAGCAGACCTGAGGGCAGGTACATTTATGTCAAGATAACCTTATTCCCAGGCAAGCATAAGACTAGTAAAAGATCATAATTAATAAATCTCTATATCTGAATTCTATTATTGATTCCTTATGTTTCTGATGATAAGAGAATCTCTCTTAGCCTCAGTTTCTGCAGATGCAGGGTAGATTGTTTACACATTTTTTATGTTTGATCAATTAATTAATTTCTGTTGAGTATTTTGCATATCACAAAAAGACATTTCTGTCTGTAGACTCTAATGACTATTTTGGCAGTAATACAGAGTGGTATTGCTGCAGATGAAAACTTCTTGGTTTTGTTTTGGTTCTCCCTACCATCTTAGTTGCGAACATGAACTGTCATTGGGTATTTTATAGAGAGAGTGCCCCCTTTCAAAGCACACGCACCCCTTGGTAGTGGATTAGTAGTGTGAAGGCTAAGCAAGGCTGTGGTTCTGCCTGGTTCTTGCTTTACAAGAGGACAGTCTGCATCCAAAAAGTTACCTCTTATGGACAGAGCTGCTGCTCTGCAGCTTCATTTATTAGGGTCTGAACAGAAGCTGAGCAGTGATCTAGCTATTCTATTTAAATACTGAAAATATATTTTTAAGATGATTCACTTTTCTTTTTTTATAAAAATAAAGGGCTGGATTTGTTAAAATAATTTTTAAAATGAGGGTCTGATGTTCAGATATGTAACTAAAATACTCTGTTTGCATTATTTAAAAAGCTATCATTTCAACTCAGCCCACTCCTCCCCCCTCCTACCTGACACATTAGTTTTAGACTTGTAAAAAGATCCTTTATAAATGATGCTTCCAACATACATTTTTATTTTGACAATGCTTTATCAACAAATCCAGTTGAATATGCTTGAAATCCATCAAGTTGATCAAGACCTGCTATGGGTCCAAAAGTTGATGGGAGTGTAGTTTGTCCTTTCTTTATAGAAGGACCCCATTAAGAATTTATTTTACTTCTAGTCTCAGAATCCATAACACTTTCCAGTTTCCTGCTCTGTTACCATCTAGCATAAAGTCCATACCTCGCTGCTGTAACATTTCAACATGATTCCTTATGCCAAGGATGGGTTAACCCAGTGATCTTGAACTTCATCATAAAAATTGTTTTCATTCAATAAACAAGCAAAGTGAGAATTTAAAAAAAAGGAGATCATAAAGGTTTATTAGGAGACCTGGATAAAACAAGAAACTCTCCAAAGGACAACTTGCAGCTCATTCAAATAATTGACTTAGTTCTATGTGCTTCTTGGAAGACTGTTCCTTATCTTATGGAGTTTTAACCTTATGTGGATTTAAAATGTTAACAACTTATGCGAATCTTTACGAAGAAATGGGTGAGACCTGTAATGACTCAAACTTGATTCCATGTGTAGACATACTATTGTAGAAAATGAGTTTTTGACAGAGCAATGGTAGGCTGTAAACTGATTAACAGATCATATGACTAATACAGCTGAGATGGAATAGAACTCGCATGAGAGAACATAAATCTGCTCCATTTAGCAGATCTCCCTGTGTTTGTAACAGTACATCTCTTAATTCTCTATGGCGTTGTCAGAAACTGGGTTTAAATAAATTCAGTGCTGAATGTTCAGCTATTTGTAATACTTTCAGTGATCTCTGATAAACGGCATTGATTAGACACTGGATAAAACAAACACATATATATATATGTATATGGCTTGCTTAAGAAATCAAGATTCTTCAACAGAGAAGCATTAAACCTTATTTAAAGTGAATGGAAATGTTCCAAATTCCAGCGATAACTTCATTATTTCTTGATGCTTTTTAGACTGAGACAGGGAACAAGCCTTCTGGCTTGTTTATACACTCTTGATTTGAAGTCATTTGAAGAATGTCCAAGTCATGTAAGTGAAGTTTATATAAGAGGGCATTTAAAAATCTGTGGCTATGTGGGCAGAGGAGGTAGGCAATCACACTTCAAATCTCCTTCAATAAATGGTTACAAACGTTCAGTGTAAGAGCTGAATGGTTAACAAGTGTTTCTACATCCAGAAACATGCTTTTGACATTGAAAAGTGTCCCAAGATGGTTCCTTTCTCTTCTAATAATAGGTGAAAACAGGGCAGCCTCGCTCTAGTGAAAACTTCTCAATATTCTGAGAAATGTAATTTGCATTCCTTGAAAATTGCATGCAGTCTCATTGAGCATTCTTTTGCTTCCAAATATTGCTTGCTCTTAATTCACTCTTGATACTTTAGGCATAAGCCTAAAAGAAAAAGAAGTGTCAAGGACTAAGCTGATGTATATGTGATTCATGTCCCACAGATATTTCACCTTTTTATAAAATAATAAATAGCCACTTTGGGCAGAGTGAAGAATGTTTTCTATTTTTCTGCTCTCTCTGCATCCCAATTTTGTTATAACTGGAAAAGAAATGAGTCTGTTTACATCCTCTGGTCCAGGATTCCAGAAGCCAACCAGGCTTTCAGCAGCTTTGCCTTTGCTCTATGCAGCACAGTGCCTTTTGCTGCTGCAGTATTTATCAGGGTTAGTGTTTATTACTTACCATTACATATGTGTATATATGTAATGAAGAAATATATAGAGTGTAATAGTAAGGTCAATGAAGAAAAATTATGTAATGCAAAGACCAAATCTTGAGATGTGTCAGTGGACTGTGATCTTTCATAAAGTGCCAGCATGTTTGCAGACAAGGGCAGCTCATATTCTCTATTCTTAAGACACCACAGAGCCATTTTTAACCCTTCGTATACCCTGTATCTAAACAGATTTCTTATTCTGCCAAAGAATTTTTAGCTTCTTTAGAAACCAGAACAGCCATTTTAAGAACTTCTTTGATGGATGTTTCTGGGCTGATTGCCTTGGTTTTTTCAGCAGCTATGAAGCTGGGAGGTGAATGATATGCTTCACAGAAGAATACATGGACATGTTTAAAATGTATTGACTACATTTCTATGGAATACAAGCTTTTGTTTTATGGAATAGAAACTTCCAGATACCTCATAGAAGCTTTTAAAGCTTCTTTTAGATCAAATAGCTTTCCTGTTGTGATGGCGCCAGTTTATGTCCTGCAACGTGTAAACCATGCGGGGGGGGGTCTGTTACCAGAAAAATGTCAGATTTAATAACCTGGATGAGAATTTCCATTCATTGTCATTATTTTCTGTAATGTTTTATGAGTTATTTTCCTTTCACCTCTGAAAGAAGAGAAATCCAGAAGATAACCCCACTTTTGAGTCCTGGCTTATCATAGCATGTTAAAGTCTGGTAGCAAAGCAACTATTTCACAAACCATAGTCATGTACATAATTCAATCTCAAGATAGAACAGCACTTCATGGATGCAATACTCACTTGTACCTGAATCCTACGTTATTCCAGAAGACAAGGCAAAAGAGAACTTTCTACTTCTGTTTCACTAGCTAGCAACCATTTGTTACTCTGTCAGGTTTTTTGATCCTTGCCATATATCATATGGATCTAAATGGAAATGTCAGTACTCTGAAAGAAAGCAGAGTGCATTTAAACTAAATAGCTCTGTTAAATTCAGTGAATTAAACTGGATGAAGAAGCCTGGAAATAAGTATAGCTTATTAATTGTTGTTAACAATGTTGCCTAGAACTGTTTTCAGCTTCAATTATTCATGAAGAAGTCCATGCAGAGAATTATGGGGAATCGTCTGTATTTTTATTGTAACCTAGTTAAAACATTAACAGTATTATTGAATGATAAGTTTGCTTGGCAGCCATTGTAACGTCATTCCCTCCTTTTTAGACACTTCAAGAAGCCATGTGCAACGGAGCAAGTTTTTGCAAGACATAAAAAACCTCTTCAGGATTTTGTTTCAAACAAGCAGATATGTGATTTTTTTATATTTCTTTTTCTGTCACATTATTCCAAAGCATCAGTAGTTTTTATGGCTATAGTCTCCATTGAAACATTTGCCAATGACCCTTTTGGAGATACAAATAGTTCTCTGGATGAAAACTTGTGTTTTGTGGAAAGAGCTTAAAATAAATTACACTCCATGGTTTCTGCCCTCTTCAAGAGCCTGATCTCATCTTATATATATAAGATTTGCAAAGGAATGTTTACAAAGAAATCGGGAAATAGTACAAAAAGGAAAGAGAGTTGTCAGAGCAAAAAGGAACAAGACTTAACTCAGATTGGACAAACAAAAAATCCAAAATTTTCAAATACTTTAAAAAGCACTGTTAAAAAGATTGCCAAGTGCCCATCTGCTCGCAACTTATCAACTGAAGAAGAGGAAAGCAATAGAGAATTCTCACTTTCTCCAACATTCAGTTACAGAGTTGCTATTGCCAACGGACTGCAAAGGCATATTTTTGTAGCAAGCACTAATAATGAAGATATAGTCCAAGACCTGTCTTCAAATGATAGCTCATGTTCTGAGTCGTTAAGTGAAGTCAAAACTAACAGCAAGAAAAACGAATATTTATCCCACACAATGCCTGTGAGACGCAACAGGAAAAGCTTGAGCAGCCTCGCAGCCTCCGATGGAAGTTCGGATGGAGAACGCACTTTACACACACTGAAGCTGGGAGCCTTACGAAAACTGAGGAAATGGAAAAAGAGCCAAGAATGTGTCTCATCAGACTCGGAGCTAAGTTCGTGGAGGAAAACATGGGGATTAAGAAGTAAATCTCTGGACAGAACTGGCCGTCACCAGAAATCAAATACTCTTGAACCTGGCTTTAGTTCGACAGGTTGTATTAGCCAAACCCATGATGTTATGGAAATGATCTTTAAAGAGCTTCAGGGAATAAGTCAAATTGAAACAGAACTCTCTGAATTAAGAGGGCATGTTAATGCTTTGAAACAATCAATTGATGAAATTTCTAGCAGTGTAGAAGTTGTGCAAAATGAAATTGAACAATTGCGAACTGGATTTGTACAGTCCAGAAGAGAAACTCGGGACATACATGACTACATTAAGCAGATAGGCCATCCGGGAAACAAAGCAAGTCTTAGGTTTCTAAATGTGCCTGAAGAGCGGCTTGAAAAAGCTGAAAGCATAGTTTACAAAATATTAATGGAAAAAATGGGATTCTCAGAGGCACAAAGCACTATTAAAATTGAGTTTGCCCAGAGGCTCGGGCAGCAAAGAGACTGTCCAAATGCGAAGCCAAGACCCATTCTTGTTTATTTTGAGTCATCACAACAGAGAGATTTGATTTTAAAAAAGTCTTATAAACTTAAGGGAACTGGCATTGGAATTTCTACGGATATATTTTCCCATGAAATAAAAGATAAAAAAGAAAGAGGACTGCCTTCTTCTCAGACATATGAAAGCATGGATATGAAACTTTTAACTGTGGAAACAAAATTTAAAATGCATGACTGGGAGTCCCCTGACAGTGATAAGGACTTGGAATCAGATATAAATAAGAACAGTTATGCAAAAATATCTAAATCAGCACTTCACATAAAAACAGGCACTACAAAGGGGACTACTGAGTCCCCAAACACTAAAGACCTTGACAGAACTGCTGACAATAGCGCCTTTTCACACAGAAGAAGTTATGACAATCAATCACCTGAATTTGATGCTATGGAAAAACAATCAAAGACGTATTATTCAGATGTGACTCCATTATGGCATTTACAGAATGACTTTGCAACACCAAAGCTTAGCCGTTCAGAATCAGATTTCTCAAAATTGTGTCAGTCTTACTCAGAAGATTTTTCTGAAAACCAGTATTTTAGCAGAACAAATGGCAGTTCATTGTTGTCTTCCTCTGATCGAGAACTTTGGCAGCGAAAGCAAGATGATTCTCTAAACTGGTATGGCAGTTCCCAGGAACAGACTTTTGCCCAAGATATGCAACAGTATCCAGAGCAAAATGAAGCAGGGAACATAGAAACTGTTGATAGTGGAGTAAGCAATGGAATAATCTGTGTATCTGGAGACATAAACCATTATGATGATAGTCAGCTTTCTTTACAGGATGATCTTTCCCCATGGAAAAACTGGAATCAGTTGGAACAAGGGGCAGATTTGGGCCTAGACTCATCCACACAGGAAGTTTTTGTGTATGATATGAGCAGCCCCTCAGACCAACAGACAGATTTTGGAAAGGGCCAAAGTTCTGACCTCCAGTATGATACTGAAAGCTATGATTTCACTCTAGATGGTACTTCTCCATCATGCCCAGGCCTTGACAGCGAAACACAAAGTCAGTGGACTGGTCAATATGATGATTATCAGGAAACAAATTCTATCTCCTCTTATCAGAATCAAAACAGGTTGCCTATGATGTACCGAAGTCAAAGTGAGCTACCAAGTGACGATTCAGAGGAAACTGCCCCTAAATCATGGCACAGCCGATTAAGCATAGACCTTTCTGATAAGACTTTCAGCTTTCCTAAGTTTGGATCTACACTTCAGCGTGCTAAGTCAGCTTTAGAAGTAGTCTGGAATAAAAGTACGCAAAGTTTAAGTGGGTATGAAGACAGTGGATCATCTTTCATGGGAAGGTTTAGAACATTATCTCAGTCTACTGCAAATGAATCAAGTACAACGCTTGATTCTGATGTTTATGCTGAGCCTTATTGCTACAAAGCAGAGTATGAGGAAGAATTAATTGAGCCATCTGGTGAGAATGAAACAGACTATGTAGAAGTGATGGAACAAGTCCTTGCTAAACTAGAAAATAGAACTAATAGTAGTGAAACTAGTGAGCAGGTCCAAGAGTATGAACTGGACCAGTCTTTGTATGAAACTCCATATGCAATGCTACCAGAGGAGCAATATGACACACAGTTTGACAGTGTGATCAGTGAAGAGATATTGGAAGTTGAAAGTGATATGGCTCCTGAAGTAGAAATAAGGGAGGATGAAAATCAGAATGTCCCAGAAATGATTCCTGAAGTTACTGAAATTCCAAAGAAAAAAAGAATACGACCATCATTTAAAGAAGCTGCTTTAAAAGCATACAAGAAACAAATGAATGATTTGGAGGAGAAGATCCTTGCTGGAGGTAATAGTGTTTTAATACTGTCTTTTGAGTAAAACCTTGTTCTCAATAGATTTATATTGACTTTTGTATAGTACCTTTTCCTGCACCCATTGAATTTAGCAGCAAAAATTCTGCATATGTCTGGTTTTGTTTAGAGGTTGAAATAGTTTTGTAGAAATCAAAATATTAAATTTAACAGGTTTGTTTTTAAAACAGTTTTCTGAATATGTTTAGTCAGACATGCATGTAAGTAACTGTATTTCTTTGAATTTCAGTAACTTGAAAATTAAATTTCACAAGATTTAAGTCTTAAAAAAAGAACTAAATAGTACACTGTTCTTGGTTTTCTCATAGTTTTATAAATGTATTTATAGGAGTAATCCAGAGTGTTCAGATATTGCACTCTTGCTTTCTTCAACAGTTTGCAAGGCATGGTTGGTTCTGTATTCATCCTGATGGCCAGTGTTCTCTACCCCCTATGCAACCCATAACTTGTTATGTACTTAAAGAGTGAAAGTCCAACCTGATTTTATGTCTGTTTTTACTTTGATTCTGTCCTTATTTGTACTCCCAACAAGATTTCAGAGAAGTAGTCAGTCCCCGAAATGGGGTGAGAAGGGTGTGGAAGAAAGACAAGAGTGTAAATGGGAGCATCCATGTATGAAGAAGTTCCTTTAGTAAGGAACTACATTCACAGGAGGGTTTTTATGATTTTTATCTTTCATATTGTCAGACTTTAAAGCAGACAGTCACAAATATAACTTCAATAATGTACAAACTAATTACTAGTAACATAAAAGTCAATATTCTAGTAATATACAAATATGGTGATATTCAATGTAAATGTTAAGGGTAATTCTAATAACATTAGTTATAATATTGCATGTGCATTTAATTGGGAGCATCATAATGACTATATCTAGCCAGATGGTAATTGTCACCTTGACTGAATCTTTCCTTTATCTGCCTCGGAAAAATAATCATCTGAGACATTCATTTTAAAGATGAAAAAATATGCCTTTAGCCAATGATTGTATTCAGTAGTAAAAAGCTTGAGCTACTATGGTGTTTCTTTTGTACATGAACAGCTACTTTTAAATATGTAGTCAACTTGAAAATCAGTTACAAAAGCTTTTAAACACCACTAGTAGTAGAGTTTACTTTAAAGTATTTTACATTTAAATAATGACGCTTGTATACTTGAATTTTGCAGGTGTTTTTCTACAGTACTGTATTAGATACTAGGTGGTGTGTACACAAACAACCAGCTATCAATAACTAGGATTTTCATTAATTTTCCTGATTTTATGAGGCATAGGAGAGGGGAACCACATTCGCTTTACCTAGTCATTGCACAACAGGAATATAATGGTCTGAGGACTTAGCACACAAGGAAGACCTCAAGTTTTGAAACTCAAATTGATTCTACTATTTTAAGACTGTGAGTTTGTGTTCATTGGTAGATAACAGGTTGTTAGAAAATGAGAACTAACTCTGACACTTCCCATGCAATCCTTTCTAGGAATTAAATTTATGTTCTTTTTAACCCAGCAGGTGAAATACTTCTTTCAGTCTCTTACTCTATTGACATTTTTTCTCCTGAATAGCTGAAACATTTTTTATATTTACAGAGAATCCATTTGACCAGTTTATGAAAATGTGTTATTGGGTGCAATCTATGGGGCAAAGTGTCTGCATGGTTACCAGATGTCATATTAGAATCTCCACTTATGTTTCCAAAAATAAATTAACATGGAATATTATAAAAGAGAAGGGAAATAAAGGAGAAAGGGACTATGTCAGGAGGTTGAGGGGCATTTACAAATGCACTGCTACAACACACTACTTCTCCGCTTATTCTGAGAACAGTGTGCATTCACTCTTGAGTGGCAGTTCTGTTTCCTCTTTACACTCTGTTTTCCATGCCATCAAGGAGGAGGATATGCATTTCAATCAGAGATTCTGCTTCAGCAGTCACCAGCTGGTTTGCTACAAATGGATCTTAGGGTCCTGTAGCACACCTAGCAATACCTGTAGTCTTTCATGTTTTTATATCTAATGGATGAATATGATATTCTTACCTTTATGTCTGCAGAACACTTAACAGTTCTTCAGAATTTAAAACTCAAAATATATTTTCTAGCTGGAGTAGTCTACTCAAAGAATACATTACCTGAAAACTATTTCTGCTGAGTGATAGGTAGTATTATTGGAACAAAATGTTGATTTACTTTCAATGAGCTGGATAATGGATATTACAGACAGTCTATTATGAATTCCACAGGTGCGATGTCTGTCCTTGGAGATAGTCAAAATCCATCTGGACATGGTCCTGGGCAACCTGCCTCTGGGTGGCCTGATTTGGGCAGGGCTCTTAGACATTGCCTCTAGAATTCCCTTCCAGCCTCAGCTGTTCTGTGACGTGGAAATGCATTTTTGAATATTTCTATGCAGCGTTTGAAGAGGGATATCTTCTTAATGTCAGTTTGACTGCTAAGACAAAACACTTTCAATTTCTGTTTATTACTTGAATGGCACATAGTCTAGGAAAAAATATTTTGTAAATCAGTTCTTTAAGTTCTTCAAAACTCCCAAAACATATTTTGTGACTTCTCATTTTTGACAACCTGCCTTCTCTACTTTATGTGTATAATTAGTCCTGTCCAGAGAATACTTAGTTTATCATTTAAGCAAATAGTAGTTTAAGGTATTCAATCTTCATTTTAATATTTGCATGAGCAATAATAACTTTTTTTAAAAGTGACTAATATCTGTTCTAGGGTTTGCATGACTTTTATGAATGTTTCGGGGTTTTTTTTCCCTCTCTTAGCCCTGTAACTAATTCACAGTCAACTTCAGATTTCTTACTTTTAGATAGAAAACTACTAGAAAGAGAATGAGTTCTTTCATTAAGTCTTCATTATATAACCAAAGCATGACCTATTCTTCAAAGAATTGTTTCATTCCTCCATGTAAGCAGGAGTTGTTAGACAACGACCTGTCCAAGAAGAGATAGAATCATATAATACAGTAGTGTTAGTTCTCCAGTTTAATGCAAAAGAAGGGTTTAGAATGATATGATTTTCATTCTAGTAATGCATAAGGTAAAGTCAATAAATCTCTGTGACATAAATAATTCGTTAGTGCACAAGAACCCCATAAGATAGTCCTATTCTCTGTCACTAGCTGGAGATAAAAATACACTCTTGGCTGACTGCTTATGTATTATTTATTAAAAAATGGTTTTGGAGGCGTACTGGAATGAGTAGGTTATATGAATGAGAGGAGACATGAGCAGTACATGAATAATCCTCAGATTTAAAGTTCTGTAAGGATATACAGATACTGTGTGGATTCATGTATATTAATGGAGGGATTGATGGTTTGAAAAAAATCAAAGAAATGCTACTCAGTTGTTTGTTTCTTTGTTCACTGCAATTGAGAATGACTTATGCTTTTATTCATTGTTCTAGTCCTCACTTGTTATTTTCTAGCTTCCTTTTTCCCTAGTGGCTTCTCCATTTCATCCCTATCTTATCTTTTACAGGTGCCTTAGCATAAGCATGATTTTCTGTCCTGATGAAATTTTGCCTCTGGAAAAGATTCCAGAGCTGCATGCACTCTTCTCAGTTGTTTTCAATGATAGCAGACTCTATGGATAGTAGTTTGTGAGCAGTAGCTTCTTGATCCAGTTGTTGAAGATCTTACTCATCATTTGATATGTCAGATTTTAAAAATCATTCAGATTTTAAAATGCCTTTGGTCTGAATTTTCCAACACAGAGTTAACCTGTAGCTTGTTTATGATGTCAAGATGGGTGAACTCATCTACCTCTATGCATCAGTGCAGTGGCAACTCAACAGGGCAGGGAACAGGGGTTGGATTTGCCTCTCTAACAGTGGAGGGATGTGTTTCTATTGTTTTGTAGGAAGGATTTGTATTTCACTTTGTGGTCTGACTGAAGAACAGAACTTAGAGATGAGTATGAATACCCTGGTTTTGTTTATACTAACATCTGAAACCAAAAGAACCAGGAATGTATGACCTCACTGCCCTGGTGGGATGGTCATTTGATTTCATGTTAAAAAAAGCTGCTAGTAAAATAATTAAGCTTATTTCAATGCATATTTCAAACTCTGCCTATTCAAACTATGATTTTTTTTTAAAACAAGTACTTATTTTCTAATTTGAACAGCTTTTCTGGCCTTTTTATGAAAACTGTAAGCTTGAATTGCTTTAGCCAGCTGTATTTTCTGAAAGAGTAAAGGCTTTAGAAGTTAACCTAACCCTGTCTTGTTGTACTTGGACTTCTTTTTCTTATGCCTTACTTTCATCATGTTTGTTTTTAATGCACTTGCATAGGTGCACAGTTACTCATAACTAATAGCTATCGTACATAGTGTTGTACTGCTTTTGTTACATGAATGTGAGTCTTGGGTTTGGACTTGAATGATCCATTCTGTGGGCCAGATGAAAATCAATAGATCTGGTATTGTTTAGTAAATTAATCAGTCATTTTATAACCATTCAGATGGAAGTAGGTTAAAAAAAAACCTTACCTTGGCCATGAAAATTCCACTCTTTGGTCGTGACTGTAATGGAGAAATAAAAAGCCTGTTAGAAGTTAAATTGGTTTTTATATTAAAGAGTTCCTCTGCACACAATCTACATTAACTGTATTGGGAAGCGGGCTGTTAGAAAGGGCCACTGTGTGTACAAAGAGAAATGAAAAGTAGGTGTATATCCCATTTTATTTCTTAATTGTTTGGGGAAACTACATTGACTGATTAAAATATGGGGAGTTGCGTTTGGGTTTATGGGGGGCGGTTTCCATAAAAATAAAGTTCTTTCACAGGCTGCTGATGCAGACTGGGGAAGGAAAGGATGTCCTAGACAGATGGCAGAATTTTAGTTTAGTGTTTAAAATACTGAAGCAATTAATAAAGATAGAACATGTATATTTGTGTGTATTATGCCAAACTGAGATGCCTGTTCTTTCATTGACCAGTACTAACAGGTAATGCCAGCCGGTCTCGTCCATAAGATAGCATAAAAGGGGTTGTTGTAAGTCATCTTTTGCCTTTTTTAGTCAGTCTGCTTTTGTTACAATCGAAGTTACAGTTTTTCCTGTTTTGGGAATTCTTTGAAATCTAAGCACTTTCTGTTCTCATTACACCTTATTTCTTCAAGTATTTTGTTGTTAAAAATTAAATATAAATTTCATAAAATGAAATAAATAAATTCTAAAAAATTAAATCTAAACTGTCTTGAACTAATGCAGCTTTCAGCTGATATAGTATGGACGTACTTCATACAATTGAGGTGTGTGTTACTGTAAACCCAGAATCCCCCAAAAAGGCTTGAAGCTGAGTTGTGGCCACACTTGAGATTGCCTGGAAGTTTAGTGTCACCTTCTTCAACATAGGGAATGAAACACGTTTTTATGTGACCTCTTTGAGATGCTTTTCCTGCACTCAGCCCTATGGCATTTTGCATGTTTCTAATCTCAGGCACAGTCTGATGGGGGAAAAAATTGACTGAATAAATGCAATTAGTCTTTGCATCATTGGGAAAGAATAGTCCAGACAGAAACACTCATAGTTAATTAAAAGTAGCAGCAGTACCAAGCCTCAAGATTTTTTATTCAGTTTCAAAACATTGGAGCCACAGTATTTAGTGATACAAGGTTTTGTTTGTTTTTCCCACATCTCATTTATTTATGGTTTGTTTGGGGTTTTTTTCACAAGAGTGATAAATTACTTCATTAATATCAGGACTGGTTGTGTATTCCGTGTGGCTGATACAGTTCATCAGCAATGTTTAAGGAAAATTAATATATATTCACCTAATAGATCATCTATAAAGAGATGGATTTGGGGACAGAATACTTTTCAACAGCAGGTGATTAATCTATTGCTCTGCTCTTCATATGTAAATAATGTCAAAAGGCAGATTCCAGAGGGTTTTCATCTGTGTGACTTCCCTTCTCTGTTAACGTCAGGAGACGGTCACAGTGGAACAGACATAATGTGTAAGCAGGCTGGGGAAGAAATGGTTACTCTTGCTATACATTTTAATAGACGTGGTAGTGAGGAAACAAGATTACTGCAAGTTAAGGAATCTATTTTGGTGCTGTATTGGGAATGATAATGAACCACAGAAATTTAATAATCCAGTTTTTTCATCTGTCTTGGTTTTCTTTCTCAACACCGTGTTTGTGTCTCTCTCTTTGTCAGGTGAACAAAATGATGGATGTCTTTAATTCTTTTGGGGGTGGGGATGGGGAGGCGGTGCAATAAGAAGCTGTAATTGTACAAGGTGGGAGGAGACAAAATACATTTTCAGATGATGTTGGTAGAAACGGATGAATATTCCTGCACCCAAACTGGTTAGCCACAATTCCTTTTTCACATGTATATGTGTGCACTCTGAAAATCCTCCACTAATACTACAGGAGGTAAAACAGTGTTCTGAAGAATTATTAACCCCTCCATGAATTCAATCACGATGGTGCTGATGAACCAAGGTATATTGATTAGACTCAGCCTCATAGGCTTGTTTTGTGCACAGGAGAGTGTATGCATTATTTTCTTGCTACTGGTTTCACTGGAGTCAGGCACAAGTCTTTATACCCATCCCTTCCTATTTCTCTTCTGCCCTTTGATGGAGAAAAAGGGATATCAGAGACTTAAAACAGAAAATGGCAGTCTGTCCAGCTTGAGATTAACAGATTTGTAGAAAGGTTGCTTTTGAAAAATTATGGCAGGAATTCTAATCAGTTAGTCATAAAGATGATAATCCATCTTTTTGTCTGTGAAGAAAAAGCAAGTCGTTACAGTCACCACCTACTGTAAAGTTGGGGCTTCATGAAAGGATGCTCTGTATCCGTTGCTTGCTACACGTTCAGTCTGTACTTTTTTTCCTCTAGTTAAGTGAGTGAAAGAATTATTTAAAAACCTGTTGAATATATCTTCCAGGTAACATAATAGTGTTCTTCTGGCTTATTCTGTTTTAATTCTGTAGTTACAGCGTTTGTTCTTATCAGAAAGTCTTAGATTATAATACTGGGTCTCTTTGTAAACAGAATACCAGCCAAATAGATTGAAGTTTAAATTAAACCAACAGTTTAATTTAGCATAGTAACTCCTGCTAAATCAGTGTGCATTACATCAGGGAAATGTATGTCACAACAGCGTTTGTGTAACAGTTTCCGATTCAAAAAATTCTACTGTTATCAGATGCCTTTTCCTAAAATAGCTACACCTATTCTTTAAGCATAAAAAACAAATAAACCAACCAGGCAAACAAACTCAGACAAAACCACAAACAAAACCAAAAACCCAACCAAACAACAACAAACCAAAATAAACTACAACAAACCACAAACTCCCCAACATCCTTATTCAGTAAGGTTTAGCAGAAATCTATATTTTAATTGTTTAATAAAAACAAGTAGACAAACCAAAAAAACCCAACAAAGCAGACCACTCCAAAACTCTTTTGTTTAGAGAATGACTTCTGTTTTTAAGAAAAGTGATTTGGTAAAACTGTTGGTTCGCTCCGTAAATGAAGAAAGTCTTTGCTACTCTAATCCTTATGAAAACAGGAGGGCATTGAACAGTATTTTCACTGACTTTAGAATTAATGTAGATTGATAAATACCCATGCAGTTTATCTGCTCTTTTTAAGCTTTAACAGATTTAAAGCTACTAGAGCTAAGAGGAAAGCTGACCGTGAATGTCCATTCAAAGGGGGTTTTTATACTGGTTTTTCTGGGAAAATGAACACAATACTGTATCAGCAAGATTAAAAAATATTTTAAATTTTTATTTCCAAAATATTTAAGCATTTTCTTTAGATCATTGTGTTTTAGAAGTAGAAATAACACTGCATCATTTTTGAATGCAGCTTTGCGATAAAAGGAATCTTGTTAAAGCATCAGGCTGAAAAAAATATCTAGACATGCATTTTAAAAATGTAATGACTTGGAAAACATGAATTCATAAATAGGCTCAATTCTTCTTCTGGTGTATTGGTGAACAAGAATATTTCAACAGAGTGCATAAGAGATTCTCTGTTTTGATGTCAAAGGGAAATTCTGACTACTTCCATGGGACAGGTACCAGACTATTTCCCTGTGCAAATTTTCCTGGTGATCAGTGGAACACCTAGACAGTTCTCTCTCAGGAACTCTAGATAGAAGGAAATATCTGAAACCTCTCTAGTTATTGCTGATGCAAAAATATTGGTGATACTGACAGAACTTTGTTAACCATGAGGATTGTTTCCTTGAGGAGCTGAGAGTATTAGTAAGACAGCTTGCAAGATAAGTTTTAGTAAATCTGACAATCAAGACTTATGGTTGTGTTGCTGACAGAGCCATTTAAAAATGTCTTGGATGCTATGATAAAGAATACAGTGTGCAAAGGATACAAGGATACAAGTTAGCTAGAAAAAAAGTGCTACCGAAAATACTGTAATCTCTTTTCACTAAATAAGTGGTGGCAAAGAGCAATCTGCTGACTGACACTTGAGTAGCTTCTCTGGAGTAGATTATTGGAGCAGCAGCAAGTGATTTGTCAATGCTGTCACAGACCCATAAACTATGTATAGCTCTGAGTATCACCAGCGCAACTGCGGCCTCACCAAAGGAATTCTTGTCCTTCTGCTGCATATATACCAAGACGGAATAAGAACAGACAGATGTGATGGATGTACTTTTATTGAACGTAAAAATAAACCAGGAGAGAGAAATATTTATAAAATGGCTGAGTATAAACTAAAGTAGTTTTTAATCTTATCCTGTAGCTCTTCCTGTTTCATTTAGCATGAACAGGATGGGGCTGATGCTCCTCTGCATCCATAAGGCATGGAGGGTACTGCAAACATAAAGTAGTGGAATTTTCCTTAGGGCCTTTTAAAGGCATGTTGGGTGAAATTTTCTAAAAAAACCATGAAAGTAAAGGACAAGGAGACATGCCTTTTTCTATTAAATATAAAAAAGGGATTGAGGAATTCAGAAGGGTTTATGCATATCCTATCAAGCAAAAAAAGTCCAATAGTACCAAAAGTTGTCCTTTGAATCCAGGGTACCAGCTTATTGCTCTTAATATCTGTGTCTCTCTTTGGTGTTTAGGCATGATTATTCCAACTTATTATTTCAAGCAGAGTCAAAACAAACTTTAATTTGATTTTGAGTTTTCCTATACCATAAAAGATGACAGTAAAAAACATTTCTTAACGTTTTAATGCTAATCATATTATTTCAAGTATTTTTCTTCTTTTGTATCTGTTAAGCTAGTTTCTTATCAATAGAAAAAATCTGATATCTTTGTCTTATCTCAGTAAGTGATATTAGCTTGATGTCATCTTTCTATTTTGTGTGTAATTGTACATTGACTCATTTTTTCTTTCACTACTGTAAGTCTTGAAACTAGTTTGGCTTATCTAAATTTTTTAGTCTTCTAGTTTGGGCATTCTGAAGATAATGTTTGAAGTGTTTAAGACTATTTTAGGTAGTTCCTAAACTTTATCTCAGGTGGAAACATCTCCACAGGAGAAGAAACTACTTTGTGCCAACAGCAGCTGTGACTATCATACCCTGTGAAATATGTGACTGTTGCCCAGACACTAGGTCCTGATCCTAGCTGTACATGTTATTCTTGCTCTTTAACAGTGGTATATTTATATGACTGATGGGTGTGCCACCATTAGCATTTTATTTTACAACAGGGTTACACTTTTGAAGCAAATCTTTTTCTTCCCAATTCGTCACACTTGGTTTGATCACTGGAATGGCTGAGTGGGATCTGTGTGTTTTGCTGATGGAACCAAGCCAGATGTTACTCTTCAAGATCACATCTGATGTGCTCAGCAGCTAATGGGCTTTCAAGTCATCAGGGCCAGAAATGGAAGTGGTATGAAGTAAATACCCCTGGAAACATTCTTGCTGTGAGCACTTGTGTCTTTGTCACCAACTGCTCTGACCTTCTGATCCGCTCTTACGGCACTCGGCTCTTTGCTGTTGCACACATGTTCTCCGTGGCCCAAGGTGAACAGCAGCTCACCACTCTGTCCCAGGCTCCCACCGAACATCCCTGCCCTACTGTCACTTCTGCCTGCGCTATCAGGATAAACCAGCTTGCATGTCTCAATGCAATCCTCATGTTCAATGCAAAAAGAGCCAAGGAACATGGTTTTTGTTTGTTGGAGTCCAGAGGAGCTACTCTGACGTTTGTTGAACAACCAGGGGGCTGTTTGCTTGGATTTCTTTGGAAGTAAACCAACTGCACTTCAGCTTGCAGCTCAGACCGTGATATATTGATCCAAATCAAATGCTTTGTGGCATTGTTAGCTGTGTGATGCAGAAAGATTTGCAAGAATCAATTATCTGTTTGTTTTCACAGCAAATAATCGACAACTTCGTTGCATGTACTGTTATCACATATATTGAGAGAGATAAAATATGCCTTTTCATACTTTTTGGTTAATGTATGTCTTATCATTTTAGTGCTTTCTGAGGTCAGAAGAGAGTGCTTAAAATTCATACTGACTTGTACATCCTACCGTTACCCTAAAAGCCAGAGATTGTCAAGAGAGCCCAGTCTTCAAGAGAATGGTAGTGTTTTGAGCTCACCACATTCTATAATCAAATAGTTCTCTTGACAGTCTATAACTTACTCTTTTAGAGGTAAGTTCTAGAATTTGGTCGAAGTGCCTACTAGCTGTGGAAAAACAATAGAAAACAAAGCCATTAGAAGTCTAATGGGACTCAATTTCTAAACACCAGAGATGCGTTTGAAGCATGTCCTTTTGTTTCAGATTTGCAGACCACTTTATTAATAGAGACACAAATGCAGTTTTCATCTTCACCAAACTGACCTGCTGTTTTGACTCTCCATGTATCCGCTAGTAATTTTTCTACATCACTGCTAGTAAAGTGCTAGCAGCATTTCTTCTATTTCTCCTGTCAACCAAGCTTTATTCAAGTTTGACCTTCTCTTTGTCAGACAAGCATCACTCATCTCTTGTGATGTACTAGCTTTAATATTATCTTTCAAGCGTTATACACTATCTCCCTAGAATAAGCTTCAGCAATACAACATCCTCTGGGCTTACAGAGTGTAATGTTCTATTCTGTAGTGGCAATAATAGCTTCTAGGTGCAGCATTTATTATTTTAGCATGGCTTAATTTGTGTCATTGTTTTGGCCAATCTATTTCTTTAATGTCTTTTCAAACCTGGTTTTCATCTGTTATTTCCCTTTCTTGGCAGTACACGCTATGAAAATTGTCCACCTCAGACTTCAAACTACTTCTGACTGAGTACTTTACACATGTTATTTTCATGGAACAGCTGTATTGTTACTGAATTCCAGCAAGTATTTTATCTGAAGGTTTTGCTTCCAGGAACAACGTAACTATTAGTTAGTTTGGCATTCTTGCAGCCATTTTGCAGAAATAAATATAGAAATGGTACTTTGAGAGAATAGTGAACTGTAATTCTTTTTCCTATTTGGTGTTGTGCAATAATGCACACTTACAAGAGTGGAAAAATCAACATTTTGATTAATTTTGATCCTACAGTTTCCTAACATTTTAGATTTTTAGAACCTTGTTACATTTCTTGTGCTATGGCAGGAAGTGGAGAACAGAATTTTTGCAGTCATTAAAGAAAGAGGAGTGTATTGGGACAATGTTCTGAAAAGTGCAGAAATTAAATCATGACACAAGTCTTTTGAAGGAGCATTATGACCCGGGGGCAGAATCGCCTGAATCTCTTTGATAGAAATACTTCTGCTGACTGATAGAGACAGTTGTATTTCTGGTGGTGCCACAAAGCCCAAAAGCAAAGGTCTGTCTTGACTTCTGTATCTTCAATGCTTATATATCTTTCATGCTGGAAGACTCTGCCTTTTCAGTATCCTTTATAGACTTTTTTTTTTCCTCAGATGTTTGGGTATAGAAACTGGTTGTCTTGTATGATTCATTTCTGTTTTGTGGGAGAAGTTACAGATGGCAACATTGCTAACAGAATGAATAAATTGGACCACGACCATCTGAAAACCGTTGATAACAGTGTAAAGTTAAACTTTTCTAAAATCTGTTAATTTTCATACCAAGTTTGAATAGTAATTATGCAGCATTAATAAATACTTGTTGGAAATTTTACTTAGCCTACATTTAAACTGATAGGTGGATAGAAAATAACCAGAGGGCTTATTTGAGGGTACTGAAAAAAATTACAAGCCACTCTCACTTCATTCCCCAGCGATCCCCATACGTAAACCACTTTCAACAGAAGCCAAGATTTAGTGGCTATGCTGAGTATTTTACAGCTTTTTAATACCTGGAACTTATTAAAGGGAAGACTAATTTTATCTAATTTCCTGCTTATTTGTCTTATTTGACTGCCTTAAACAATAAAAAGGGCTTGTGAGCATTTTCCTTTTGCCTTCGATATTTGATATTAGTAAAAAATAATTCTCAGTGGTATGCAGATAGATGACCACCCTGCTCTTCATCGTTCTGCTACACAGGTTTGTGATATCAATGTGGACTGCACTGAGCTGAAGTAGCAACAGTTAAGGAGCAAAAGGATTTTTCCTATAATCCTAGTAAAAAACACCCTCTGCTTATCTGAAATGGCCTGTGGTATAGAGGCATAATATGAAGGCTACTATTGGTATTTTATAATGTAGTGAATTTCCAATTGAAATAAAAATTTAAGGAAAACAACTAATTAAAGTAAGAAGAGTTAGCTATATGCTCCTAGGTGCACTCATTACTTTTTTAGGTTAGTGTTTTGAATGTGCAGATGACAGAAGTGAGTTAGATGAAGATAAGCTCTTTTAAGTAAATCATTGTCATTCAGCAGTATAATCTGAGATGTCTAGCTTTGAATCCCTGATTTGAAAATACATTCGGTGGCCTCTTACATAATCACAGTTCATTTCTTATCTACATCAAGGAATGTTGCTGTCTGTTCTGGTAGCCTAACGACTACCTAAAGTGAATTGCTTGGTGACTGTACACTTCCTGATTTGGTGCTCTCATACACACAGAGAGCACTTCCACAGTTCAGATTATTTCACTCATGGTAAGCTCAGAAGAAGCAGTAAACAATGAAGTTTTCAAACCAATTTTGTCTCTGAAGATGCACTCATTTGTTACAAAGAGGAGATGTTCTTAAGATCTCTTTTTTGGGAAATCTGCGTCAGTTGTCCGCTTTATGCAATTTCTATTGAGAAAAGAGACTATTAGATGGGTTCATTTTTCTTTATATGTAGCAACTACAAAGAAGAACAAGTTAAACTAAAAACATACCTTTCTTCCTTCCTAATTTTAATTGTCACTCTCCTCACTAAATTTAGGCAAAATTAGGTTCCAGTAAAGGAAATGTAGTGAAATTAGATGAAGTTGGCTGAAAAAAAGAGAAGTAAAAACATTTTATATATCTATCTCTCATGCCCTGAAAAATTTCATTTTATGTAGAAGACAAGTCTCAACAATTTTTAATGTAACTTTTTAAACAAGTGAATTAAATGAAAAATTCACCTGGTTCTTTAGGCATCTGATAAGCAAAGTATCTGCAAACTATTTACTGAATTCCACATAAATAATACTGAGATTTATTCTGCGCCTTTATGTGTCAGTATTACCAGTTTTGTTATGATGAGATATTCTAGAAAGAAGGTGCTGTTTGCAGGAACAGGTTCTGGTGAGGCTTCTTAAATTGCAAGTAGTGTCTTGCTTAAAACTTCCCTCTGTCCCCAGATTTTTCTTCACCTTTTGGACTCTTCCTCTTTTACAAGTTTGAGAATTGATGTCTCTGTCTATCCTGCTCTGTTGGTACATGCTGTCATGCCTTTCCTCTCATTGATGTCCAGATGCTGCTCCAGACCTCTGGTTTTAACTCATCTTTTCTTTAGGCCTCATAAAATTTTACCCCATCCTGTTTCCATGGCCAGCCCAGCTTACAGTCACCTATTTCCTCCAGGCTCTGCTCTCACCCTGCTTGTGAAGTGCTGTAATATTTTTGGAGTGGGGAAGTGAGATCATATTTTTGTCCAAATATTCTTTATACACTTGAAAGAGTAGCCAGTACTATTTGATGTTGTTAGACAAATACATTTCACAAATAAATTTTTAAAAATAGAATATTTAAAGAATAAACTCATTTTCATAAATCTAGTCAGTTAAATGTTGGCATTTGATCATGTAGGCTGCCTCTAAAATTAGTTGCAGAATAGAGCCTTTTAGTTCCCTGATTGTCACTACTGTACACTGCAGCTTTACACTTGCAAGTATAGTTTGGATTTATGTGTTTGAATATGATTTTTCCTGTATATAAATGGGTATAAAAATTAAATGTGGCACATGTTCAATGTGTAAATTGTTATTTTGTAATGCATGTAACCTGAGATACCTCCAAACATCCTGAGACTATCCAAATTATTTAAAGGGTGCTTGAGCACTCCCTTTGGGGAAGTGGGAAGATCAGTAAGGTGACAATTAAAACAATGCTGTTTCATGCATGCATTGTACTTTAAGTGCAAATGTGGTAAGACAGGAAAATGAGGGTTGCTTTTCTGTCAGCAAATTTCTTGTGTCTGATTGTAAATATTCACATTGTGCTCTTGCATTAAGCAATTTAGAAGGATCTATATATATATGAAATATACTTTCACAATTGTTGGCATTTGGGGAGTAATTTCTGTCATTGTATGAGTAGCTGTGATAGAATAGTTACAGTTCAGGAGTTGGAGTGGGGAGTGTGGTGTTTCTATCCTTAGAAACACTTCCCTTTTCCTTGCAAATAGAGCATTATTTATTTGAACACTGCAACTATATTAAATATATATTCATTATTATTAAATATATATATTTTTAAAAAGCAATAAAATTTGAAATCACATGGAGATGGGGTATAGTATGTGAATTATATGCTATCCACACCGTCCTTCATAAGTGGGAGGGGTTCTTGTCTACCAAGACCATGGTTTTGTTTATTTAAAATGTAGTGGCAGTGATCTTGCCACGATTATACAGCTAAGCGCAGGTGTTACTTGGATTCTGGCCTACATTAAGAGATTAAAACACTGACAGATTTTGTAGCATACGATTTTTTTTCAGAGACTGGTTTTTCTAACCTGTATTCCCCTTCTTCCCAATTCTCTTTCAGATAGCGGTTCTGTGGATGAAAAGGTTTAATATCACCTATTTGCTATAGGGATCATGTATTTTGTTGATGTTTGTTTGTGACTTATTTGACCTGTTTTGTTCCTTCATTTTAGTTGTGAAATCTGCATGGTTTTTTTCCCAGCTTTCCACTCTTTTGTTCTCCTTTGATTGTATTGCAAATGTGTTGCATTTATATACAGGGTTACCCTCACTGTTGTGCTTACCATAACTGCCAACACAGGGGTCTGCTACTGTCAAACATGATATCTGGGTTTTGCCTCTAATTATCACCTACCCTGCATTCACTGTAGGATTTAAAGGGCAACAGAATTTGGGAAGCAATACCTTACCTTCCCATGGGTCCTTCCACTGTGTGTCACTAAATGCTGAATGCTACCAAAATGTTTCCCAAAGGAACAGTTAGTCTAGCTTTGGCCTGGAGCTGACCCTGCTAAACATTTTCATATGTCTTATATGTTTGATGCAGTTAAATTCTGTCCAAAAACCACTAAAAGCAACCAAGTAACTATACCTATTTTGATCTCTATTAAAGGCTCAGTTAGTAAGTGCAAGTTCCTTGGATGCTTCCAAGCTTTATGCAGTCCAAGCATTTGCTGGGTAAGTAAAAATATAACAGAATTTTCTTATTTGTATCTGCAAATTAGTCTTACAACATTATAATATTTTTTCCTAAGCTTTTTGTTTTAAGAAATTGCATTTAAAAAGGAAGATCGTTTCATTGTATAGGTCTTCCCCTTTTAATTTTTTTAATTCCTTTTTTTTTTTTTGAGAAATAAATACAACAATTCAGATGCTGAGGTCAGGTAATTTTTTTTTTTTTTTACCTCTTTGCATATAAAATAAGTGTCCTTTGAAGCTGTAACACAATTTTGTCTTCATTCTGGTAAATATATGGTAATGCAATTCTAACAATATAATAGCACTCTAGTACTTGAAATTAAAAAGTCAAGGGAAAAAGATCTTCCAGTGGCTGAGAGTGAATGTGGTACAAACCTGTACATTTTGTTTTGTGGTGTCCAAATATAGTTATCTTGCACCCAGTTTTAGGGATTCCTTCCTATTTTGAATACTTCCTTATTATTCAAGCTAGAAAGGTAGTGAAATAAAAGCCTTTGGTAAAATTTATTAGTTATATTAGTTACCTAATTTAAAGGGATATTATCCTCTTGCTGGTGCACTCTGTCAGTACTTTTTACTATAATTACAATTTATTACAAAGACAAGGCTATGAGATTAAATTAATCATTCATCAGTTTATATGTCTGAAAAGCTGCACAATTGACACTGTGAAGTTTTTCCTGTTTAGATTCCTACTTTGAGGGGAGGTAGGTGTTGCTAGAAGGTAGTTATGGCAATAATTTGCTTAATATTATGCACGTGCTTCTATGGAAGGTATACTTAGGGTAACATTTGTCCTTACTGCTAAACTTTAAACAAATTTATGAGTGATCTACAGCTTTTTAGTGGTGTAGGTAGTTTCCATATAGTTTGTTGTACCTCCAAGTGTTGTATTCCTGCCTTTTGCAGCTCCTAGAACCTTCAGAGTTGCTGTAAGAGTGTGAGGACGAATGTGACATTGTGCAGGATTAGTCACCAAATGTAAACCAGAGGAGAAACACTATAACACCTGGTTATTGTGTAGGTTAGGACAGAATTTTGTAAGCAGACTCTGAATGCAGGTACTAACAGCCAAGTATTGTATCTGTGCCTGTAGGAAGCTGCATGTGACTGTACTGTTTTGCTGTATGTACTACTTTCCCTAGCCAGTTGCTTAATTACAATTTCTTAATAGATGTAGACCTTTAAAGAGTAATGTGGAATTCCTGTTTTTTGTGGGTTACACACAAAAAGAAATCTTATCGGTGTAAGGAGAACTTTTGCTGCTGACAAGGACTATACAGACTGAAGCTGCTCTTTTTATGCCCTCTCTTCCATTCACAGGTGAATAAATTCAGATATTGAATCCTCTGAGAATAAGTTGTGCAGACATCCTGTAAGCACTGCATAGGACTACTTCAAATGGCTGACAGTAGTTCAATAATAGCTCATGTTTTTGGATTAAACATTTCTTCTTTTGCTGACAAAGTTTAGACCTGTCCTTGCTGTGCTGTGCTCTCCACAGTATCTTTATTCAAGCTCCAGTTTCACTAGGCCTCCTTAAAAGCAGTTATGCAATTTTCATTTAACTTCTCATTCAGGCAAAGAATTCTGTCATTTCAAAGACATTTGTGGCTCTGTTTTAATCACACTTCCCACTCTACTCCTTCTTGCAAAAATGAATGCTAATTTCTGGGATCCCTCAGTCTTTTTACTGCCAGCATAACTCACTGCAGTGAGCTGTAACTCCTCCCTCTACTCTCTCCAGAAGGTGTTGCCATTTGAAGTGAGAGAGGAGATTGCTTCCCTCGCGACCATTGTTATCATGCAAAAATACCCCAGCTGACTCTCTTCTGCCTCAGCACATGCTGTGCACCCACCTCATGCGCCAGTGCTTCCCAAGTCCATGGCAGGGACTGCAGCTCTCCATTCTCTGCAATGAGCTTCACTTGGTTGCATGAAACGAGAGAACAGCCCAAGACAAGAAGTAAAGGCAAAGACCAAAGACAGCTTTTCTGGGTCTTCTCATGCAACTTCCCTGTTAAAAGGCAGAAGCACCACCTGTCCTGGTTTTTCCATACCAATATCACATAATATCTTCATTTTATTTTTCTTCTCTTTCTTGAAGATGAGACATTTTAGACCTCATTATTTCCATCTTTTTAGAAAGTGAAAGGAATTCAGCTGGAGTTCTCATCATGGATATGGATCCTGGGTAGTACTATTTTACTTTTTCCAGAGACTTGCTCTTGTATTAATTTACTTGCTTGCCTAATGAGGAGCCAGAGACTGATAATTTTACCACATGGTCTAATCCATTCTGAAATTCACTAACGATACACAGATGGCGTTGCATGCAGATGATTACTCCTTTCCTTCAGTGGCATGTTCTCTATGGCAAAACAAATCCAATTTTTTATTTTCTCTGACAAATTTAAATAGATTACTGTTAGGCAGAATATTTCCAGAAGCAGCAAAAAATAGTCAGTGTGAGAATGATAACTTTCATCAAATTATTATGATTCCACTTCATCATCTTCTTCTGTGTCAAGTTATTGTTGAGTTATAATTGGAAGTAGGGAGTAGGGGTAGAGAATTTAATGTATAACTTACATTAAAATGAAAAGCTTTTCCCTTGCTATGTTATTTCTTAATGAGTAAAAGGCATTTAGTAAGATTTTAGTCATATTTTTATGCTATAGAGTGGAATAACAGATGGAAATCCTTTTACAGATACTGTCTCTATGTTAGCATAAGAATACCTTATATATGATAAGTTTTATTTACTGCTGATGGAACTGCTCCTGAGTAGCAAAAAGCCCTGAGTTTATATCCTCATTTACTTTTCACAACCTCAGAAATGTTGTTTTGTTTCTCTCACACTTTTGCTGGATTTTTAAGTATGTCTGGAAGCTGCAGTTTGGGTCTGCTTTGATCTTTATGTTATTGAAAAAAATTCTAGTATCACAATCTGGATTGAAAAACAGTTGTGTGAAAATATAAAGGAATTGCATAAACAGACTATGAATTCTTTTCCCTTTCTTAGAGAATGGTGTGGGTTCATCAGAAGGAAGTGAAAAAATCTTCACTAATTTTAGTTACATTTTTTTTCACAAAATAATTGTAACATGCATAAATAAATTTAGGGCTTTCAGATTATAAACTCTTTGTAATGAATGTAGTTTTCATATACACAGAGATAGAGAGAAATATAAGAACTGAAAAGGATGTTTGAGGCAGTGCCAAACTAAGGACCATGGAAAGGAAAACGTTGGGTCTTGGAAAATCTGATATCCCCACTTCTCTGAGAATTTCCAAGTATCTCTGAATGATAACTGACAAGGTATATAGAGATCTTTCAAAACCCTCTGTGGAAAAAGTACAGGAGGATACCTGTGTTAATTGTTTGGAAGAGTCAGAGAGAATGAGGCCAATTTGTTAAACAGATCAATATGTATTCTTTTTAATTCTGTCGGTATGCCAGCCTTTTAGTCTTTGAAGTGGCTCCAAGTTGCTCTTTGTTGTTGTTTCCAAGTTATATGTGAGACCTAACTGGGCTTTGTGTGCTCAATGAAAAAGCTCAAACCAGGCAAGAGAAAATAATGATGGTTGCCATGGAATAATTTTAAAATGTGACAAGTTCTGTTTTCCACAGTCACACGGAGTTATTTGAGATGTGATTATGTATTTAGCTAGATATTTTAAACTTTGTATCAAATTTAGTACAACTATATTAATTCACATCAATGATGTTCAATATGTAATGTTGGGCTGCATATCAAGTACCAGATATACAAGAACTTATGATGGAAAGCTCTTCTTATCATTTTTAAATCAATGGTAAAACAATTTTAAGAGATATTAAGCAAATCTGCTTTGGGTGAATGCCAGACGAAAACGCGCCAAAACACTCACGCTGTTTTTTCAGTTGGAGCACTTGGCTTTAGCTGATAACTGCTAATTTTGAATTTTTTAACTGTAAATAGAGATATTATAAGCAGTTCTTAAGGTTGTAGTCCTATAAGCTCCATGTTTTTATTTTCTCCTTTGCCTTTTTATTTTCTGCAGTCGTGGACTGTATGGAATTGACAGCATGCCAGACCTGCGAAGAAAGAAATCTTTTCCCATTGTTCGAGATGTGGTGAGTAACTTCTGAAACTGTTGATTTGTTTGCCAGTTGTGTAGGTCTTTCTTGTAATCGCTACTGTGCATCTGAATGACTGTTTGCAACAATTGTTTTATGGAAAAAAAGGAGTCTCGAGGGAATGGATTGAGGGCAGTAAAAGTCAATGAGGCAGTTGCTATAATGTACTAGATAAGTCTGAATATCTCATTGGATATTTAGGTATTACTTGTGTAATCAAGTACTGTGCATTTCATGCAATAATAATCTACTCATTTTCCACAAACATGCCATTGAGTGTTTGGGATACTGTTTCACTTGATTTATTTTGATACTGAAAAAGAGAGAAAGTTCCTTTAAAAAGCAGACCTTTTTCACTATTAATATATTAAAGATTTATGCATACTTTAGGTATAAGGTGAGGTTCTCAGTTTTCAAGTCATTGTAAATAAGAATAACTAAGAAAAGAAATTTCAAAGTGGAAAAAAGAATGGCAGTTCCTTTGAGATTTATTCTGGCTTCTAGTCTAAATAAGATTAAGTACAGTCTCTCTGCTCCAAAGAATTTCAAGTGCTATTCACATTTCTCTTTTTCTTTTCCCGTAGTATAGAATTCATAATTCAATAAAATACATATTTAGTCTCTGATGACGGTGAGCCCCCAAACCAATTTCTCACTGTAAAGTGAGTGGTGTTAGGCTAAGTAAATGATTACTATTGCTGTCATTACAAGATCAGACTTTGCCAGTTACTGCTCCGTGTTTTCTCAGTTTCTGTGTTCAGTTACTCTATGGTGATCCACCACACTGTCTGAGCAGTCAAAAAGAGAAAGCACAGCAACCATTTTAGAGTAGAATTCTTTCTGACATTGATGAAAAGCTGTACAACATAGTAGAGCCTAGATTCATTTAAACCATCTTTTTGACAGCAGCAACTCCACTATTAGTTGTATTGAGTATAATCTGTTGACCTCCTATGATACTTTAATGCATGTTAAATGACACCCTGCTTTATTCTTAATTGTTGGAAGTGCTTACAGAAAGGTATAGCTCAGAATATATTAAGACATCAAAATAAATGTAAATGATCCATTTTTATGCTGTTTCAGAAAAAAACAGAAATAATATTGTTAGAAATGTGTGCTAGACTCTTTTGATGCTGACTGAAACAAATATCATTTCTTTGTTGTGCAATAAATCTGAAAAATTAATATTCTTTATCATTTCTTTCCTATCTTGTCTGGATTTTTAAGGCTATGGTAAGTATTTTTATATTTATAAACGTTCTGAAATGATCCTAGTAACTGTTATGGATTCCATTAATGTCATGCTTTATTGTGACCTTCTATTGGAAAGTTAAAAAATTATTCTATGACCAAGAATTTAATCATAAAGGAAGTGGTGCCTTATATGAATGTGTTCTCTGTATTATGAATTCCAAAATAGTTAGAAAAAGATTATGTTAAAAAGTTATCAGTATATTTCAAATGTCTTTTCTGATGATACAGACACAATGTTTAGATCTCAAGCATGAATCATCTGTGCTCTAGATAGGAATAAAAAGCAAATGATGTTACACTTATGCCCAGTAATGTTTGTGTAGTGGAGCTGAACAGTTATTTTTTCTATATCTGTTTTCTGGGCTCAATATGCAGTTCTTTGAATATTTCGGGATTGGACATCAGCCTTTTCAAAAGAAAAATTATGGGGCAGGGCTAAGTGATTTCCCTCAGTATCTTACTTCATCTCAAATTATTTTTTCCTCCATCCTACCCTCCTCCACCCCAGCACCCCAAGAAATGGTACAAATCAGTCTTCCAAAATAGTAAAGTGGAGATCCCTCGAATGACGTACCTTTAGTTGCTAAAAAAGAAACAGTTCTCAAATTGTGCAAGTTTTAAATGCTGTAAACAGTGACATTTTTGTCACATTCACCTGTAGTGGCTAACTTTTACATCACATTAAAAGTAATATCAGCATTTGTAAAGTGATAAAAATAGGTTTGTCTTCAAATTTTTTTCCGGCTGATAGGAGTCTGTAGATTTTTTTTTTTTAAGAAGAAATGAAAAGATGATCAAGAAAACTGAACTCCTCTGTAAAACCAGAGGAATGAGTATAGCATGGCACAGCCAACAGTCATGAACAGTTACGTGAGCCTGTTTGGTTTCCTCAGATTTCAGCTGTGAAAGACACAGCTTGCCTATTTCATTGTGATAGAGGATTTCTCTCTCTTTTTTTTTTTCCTCAGAACATTTCATCATTTAACATGTAATTGTAGTTTAAGTCCAATTTGCTTTTACTTAGAGTTACCATTTTTCAATGTTTTTTCCTAGAACGATTTCTAATTATACTAATGTATTTATTTAAGCTGCTAAGGCAAATTTGGAGGTAATAAATTAGACAGTGTAGATACAAGTTATTAGGTAATCTAGAAGGCCTTGAGCATAAAGGAGATTAATTTATTTTAGCTCCTGTACTAGGGAGTTGCAAAACAAATTAAAAATTAAATAGATAATGGTCTGCTTTATCATCTTCTCTTATTGTTTGGGGTCTTTGCTAGGCTTTTTGGTTTTGATAATTTTTTTCATATGTTTATAATTCAACAGTACTTAAGATCTTTATGTCTGCTGGTCAAATTTTTACCTAAGGGAAGACATGAGGTAGTATCTGGACATCAGTTTGCGAGGGCAAACAAGTATAAACTGCCGACAAGTTCTGTGTCCTGTTAAAGGAGAGGGGTGAAACTCTGCAGGTTCCTGTTGCTCTTCATATTCTTTTGATGCTCTGACCTTTTGGCCCTCCTGGAAGTTCCAGCTGATGAGTTGCACTTACCTTTCTTTCTTTCTTGCTGCTACTTGAAAACAGAGAGGCAGTAGGGGAAGAAGTTTTCTCGTTACATTCGTAACCTGTCACCTTGTTTCCCGTAGATAAATCTGGCAGCCTTTTCAGCTTTCTCTTTCCAAAAAGCTCACACCTCCTTGTTTCATTCCATACTTAAGTGATACTGCTATGTGTTCAGTGCTTCATGCTGTTGAATTATCAGCAGTTGCAGTGTTTTAGAACAGAAGCATTTTATGGGCTTTCTCTTGTTGATGTAGTTTGTTCTGGCAGTGGTACATAAATGGAAATAATCCTTGTGGGGTTTTTTTTCACTGAAACCCCTGTGAATTTAATCCATATGACTGTTAAAACTACTGGTTTATCACAAATCCCCCTAGGTATCACTTTCTTCCAACATGACAAACACTTTATTAAGAAGAGCTTAATTATCTATTTCCTATTATGTTTTGTTATTTTATATAGGGCACTGTGCTATAATTTTAGACATATTTCTGATTAAGGAGCAGAATAGTAAAGCTCCATGTTTCCAAGGACACTTCTTGGGAGAACTGGGCTTGAAGGACTTGTGACAGGGTCAAATTTTCTTTTTTTTTTTTTTTTTTTTTTCTCACAGGAAATAGTATTGGTTTATTGAATTACAGTGGTAGCATGAAACTGCAGTTCTGCTGCCTCAAGTTCTTTGGTATTGCTGGAGGACAGAGCACAGCAGCAGTCACTGCCCTATATTTGAGGTTAATGTTCTTATGCCCTTTGTGCTCTTGTCCTGACAAGTTGTTCACATTGCTCTCTTGCTTGGAATGGCTAGGATTGTGCAATTGAGACCTAAAAGGGTCAAATCCCTTCCTAAGTGTAAGGGACATGAAAACTATAAAACTAGTATAGTGCAGGCAAGTAAATCTGCATGGGTACTTGGCAAGACTTTGAGAAAAAACCTGTGCTTCAAGAAGGATCAAAAGGCTGATGCTTCTAAGGTACATTGTTTTAACCCCAAATCTCTACTGATTATCAAAATTGTTTCTTTTCCTCTTAATTATCCAAAAGCCTTTTTACTTGCCATTTTTAACTTTGGTATGTGGGTCTTGCAGCATTGACTTTTGCCACAAAAAGTGTGAAAAAACAAAGCTTGAACACTGTTTAATCTTTACTGTGACTTTGTCAATCTTACTGGCACACACTCATGGAATTTCCCACATTAACAGAAATAGAATGAAAGGATGGTCACAGAGAAGTAAACAGAATTATTTACTTAATAATAACAGAATGGAAAATCTGATGGTAAATTAATGGCATAGAGTTGGTAAATTGCTGAGTTTAAAAGCGAAAGAAAAAAAGGGAGGGTTCTTTATAATAGGAGAGAGATTAATTGAATACTACTAAGCCAAGGATGATTTCTTACCCTATAATTGGTTTCACAAGATTAATAATTCTGTGTCAGTCTGCAAGTTTAATTATTATCAAGAGAAACTTATTGAAAATTGAATCAGGAAAAGTGAACATTTAGAATTAAAATTGAACTGTCATATAAATAAATAAATAGAAATCCATTTTAAATGCACCAGTGTTTAAAATAATATAATTGGAAGAAATTGGAGTTGTCTTTTCGTGCAAAGATTAATGATGCAGTCCCTTTGCTGATGTAGCCTAAATTGCTCCTGGCCCTGTATGCATTTCACAAAAAATGTCACATACAAAGTATCATTTAAACTTCTGCTCTGATAGTTCTGTAATGATGGACTATGGAGACTGACTTCACAGTTAGGTGAAAATCTGTATCCTCACAACAAAGGCAACAACAGACTTACGGTTAGTGGGTGGTATAATTGATCCACACATTGCTAGACTGTGAGGGCAGCAAAGCATGACAAAGCAGATAGGGGATGACAGAAGAACAGAGATAAGGCACAAGTGTACAAACACACTTGGAATGATTTAGAATAAGGGAAACGAGGAATGAAAACAACACTGCAGGTGCAGTCCAGTAATATAACAGTGTTATGGCTGATATTGTGCACAGTGGGATAAATCTCATCTGTTTCTGTCAGGCTGAAAGGACTATTGATAGCAGAAGTGATATTCAGGTTTGAAATATTATTTGTAAGACACACAGAGCTCATTCCCCCAGGGTCCTTTCTGATCATTATACTTGCTAGTAATTTCTCAAGGACCCATTTAAATTTCTGAGGTGTTGCAATATTGAATATAAAATTTCGTTATTTATTGTATATTAAAATTACTTTATTTTCAGTCCCTTTGTATGTATGGTACTAGAGCAAAAGAGTTCATCTCTACAACCATGGGATTTGTCTTCAGAACCAGAAGTTGTCAATGTACCAATAACATCATTTGGCCAAATGAGGACAGATTGACAGAGTTCTGGTCTCTTTTCCTGTCTCAAAAAACCAAAGTATTTCTCCATATAGCTATCCATAGTACTGAATTAATATTGTCTTTAAGGAAAATAATACTTAAAGATTTACTGAGGTTTTTTAATTTAAGTAGCATTTTATATGCATACACACCATTTAAAAATGCTCAGTGAGTTACAAAAATTATCCAGACTGACAACTTGAACCATAAGACTACTGAAAAATGATCTCCCATGTTGCTGCAGGCACAGTCAGCTTCCAAATTAGGGCAGGATGCCTATCCTTGTACCACATTAATTTGGTTGGCAAAGCGGAAAAACAGTGACAGTCTGTGGTTTAAAAATACTGAGTCACAAACCTCTGAATAACAGGTTTTGTATTAGAAATGGCAGTTCAGCTTGGCACTGCTGAAAGAAACAGTAATGATGATGGAAAGTGTATTTCCATTATGTACTGAAACCCTAAAAATTGTGAGCTGCAAACATTAACTAAAAGGGTTTTTATCTTTCACAGTTTTGTTTCCATCCAGTAGCATAATCAAGTACTATTTGCCTTCCATTAGATTCAACAGCTGGTGTTACTTGTATAATTGGTAACTTTTTGCATTTGCCTTAAACAGACGCTTGCTGCTCGAAAATCTGGTATTTCCATGGCCATGCTCATCCGGACCTCCATAAACACTGATGAAATGGTAAGTGTTTTCAATGACAGGTTTAAGACTTCTCAGCAACAGAGAAATTTTTGTTCAAATATCTCTAGAATTATTTCAGCCTTAAACACTCCAAACTGGATGAAATGGAGTGTTTCCATTTATTGTGTGGAAACTTCCAGGGAACTTGGGCAGAATTTGCTGCCTGATCCACATTAGCAAGACCAGGTTTGCTTCTGCTGACTCACATCCATGATGGTCCAAGGGGACTAACCAAGAAACCTTTTATTTAAAAAACAGTTATCTGGGGAAGCCTTTTGTTTTAAATTGTCCAACTGTATCATGTTTACCTGCAGTCTTTCATCATATTTCTGCCTTCATCACACTGTGAGTGTAATTAGAATGACGGGTTTTGCAAGATGGGTTTTTATGATAATTTTTTCCCAGTCCTTGGAATACTATTTGATTTTTTTAAAATGTAACATATGTGATTCTAGAAGCAATATTTAATTCATACAAGAAGTAACCA
Source organism: Donacobius atricapilla (assembly GCA_013397315.1). NCBI lineage: Eukaryota > Metazoa > Chordata > Aves > Passeriformes > Mimidae > Donacobius > Donacobius atricapilla. Next base: position 479,112 of record WBMY01004226.1, read on the forward strand.
CAAGAGTCTTTTGAAAAAGCAAACTGTCATAGCTAGTAAAATGCATGAGTTCTGGTTTTCCATAGCTGATTTCATTTTGATTTGGCAAAAGACATTTTTTTGAACAAAAACACAACAGGTTCCATTTTCTTCAGGAATACTTCAATTGTGATGCAAGATTTATATGACTGAACTGAGCAAAAGCAATAATTTGAAGAAATACAGGCCCATTTTGTGTTCCTCAAATTGCTAGTGCATTCATAGTCTTCTAAAATACTTCTTCTTCTGAGGAACAGAAGATGACTGAGAGTTGAATTTTTCTTACTTTGGTGTTAAGGTCTGTAGCAGAAGAATGGGAGAACAGAAAATGCTGACAGGTGTTCTGGGAACTGGAACACATAGCACAAATGTTGAAATCAATCAGTCTTACCTGGTTTATTGTGAACTTTCTGTGCTTATATGGTAATCATAAAGTTATGATTTGGTGGTGTTCAGGGATGGATTGCTGAGGTAGAAAACATTGGGTGTTTGAAGGGTGTTTGAAATGTTTTCTCATGAGGGGCAGTAGTTATTTTATTCTGTTATCTCAAAATAGCAACAAAGGCTGATAGGATGGAGAACTGTGGGATCTTAGGGAGTTCTAGGCTGAGGGATAATTATAGAGGAAAAACTTATGGCATCCAAGTGCTACAAAATAAAGGCTTTTTCAACTTTGGTGTAGTTTGTACCAAAATAGCTGAGTTCAGTAAAAAACACTCAAATACTCCTTGTAATTTACTAAAAGATGTTTACTAAACAAACAACATTATGTCTAAGAATTACTACCTTTTATGACAAAAAATACAGTTTCATCAATTTATTTATTTGCACCTTCTCATGTAAAAACTACCAGGCTGTGACTTTGATGGGCTAAAGTTGCAAGTTTTAGAGATAATATTAATTGCTAACAAATTCAGGACAAGAAAGAATAATTTGGACTGCACTTATAGATTCTTACATAAATTGTCCTGTTCAGGAGGAAAGAAAAAGGCAGCAAATCCCAGTGAACAGCTCAGTCCAAACATGTCTCCAGTGTTTGCCATCAACCAGAGAAACTACTGAACTCTGATTCAGGAGAAATTGAATGGGGAAATTCATTTGAATGTGTTTTTATACCTCTATATTTCTTGGCCTCCGTTTAAACCATGCCAAATGAAAAACTGTATACCAGAAAGTTATTTCTTAAGAAATCCTGAAATAAAAATGTAAGTCCGAAGGCAGAGAGCAAGTGTACTTTAGACACATGAAAGTTCATTTGATGAGAAAATATAAAAAGCTAATTCAGAATAGAGGTGAATAAGAGAGGCCAGTCCTATGCCAGCCCTCACTGCGCATACGAAGGAGCAGGGAGTGCTCTTTCACAGACAAATATTAGGGTACAGCCAGTAAAGCCTCCTGCAAGATATTCAAAACAAAGGAAAAGCACTACTTTTCTACTTCTCTAAGTAGCCAGCCAAACTTAATAACCTAGGGCATCATTACACTGGGCAGAGCAAGATTTGAAAACAAAAAGGGCAGACATTTTCAGGCATAAAAGAATTCTCCAGATGTGCTCCACAAAATCAAGATGTGAAATGCAGATGAAGAAATGGAGTCACCAATGAAAGTTAAGGAAAAAACTTCCCCTTTGAGCAAGTAATTTTTCTGATTAAGGCTTTTCTAGTTTTTACCCTCCCTCAAGTTTTTCTGGAGGGAAAATTAGTGACTCTGATGGGTGTGGGTTATTTGGCTGATTAGATTCAGAACGAAAAATCTTTGAACTAATGCCTTTTATTAAAACTCAAGCACCACCTACTCAAAAAATTACACCCTGAGGTTAAGGTTTTGCCACCTGTCACAGCTGTTCTTCTGGTACAACACACTCATGACACAGTGAGTTTGTGTGTTCTCAAGCACAGATCCAAAGACATTTTAAACCATGTAATACTTAGATGTGTTCTTTCAGTTGAGCACCCATTTAATTGCTCTGTTGAACAAAACAAAGAGCTGCACATTTTTAAAAATTCTACATCAATGACATCGACAAGTATTTCAGATAGTATATGGCAGAAGTAAATTTCCCTTCAAAGGATAAGCAGATAACTAAATAATTCTCCTATGTATTAGTAGTGCTAAATGTTGCCAAACATGTTATTAGTTGTATAGTTATATTGGAAGTTATTAGTGCTGTGTTTTTATGCTCTGTAATTCACATAACAAAAACATTTAAACAGAGAAGAGTAATAGGAATGAAAGCCTCCAGACAGTAAGAGATATAAAGTTCTCCTTTGTAATTTATTTTATTAACAACAGGGGAAAGAACATGTTCAGCAACAAAACCAATCTACAAATTGTGTATTTCAGCTGAAAACTCCATTTAACCTAAATGTTTACTTTAAGGCCTGTTGAGGGTAAGCTTCATTACTTACTAACATTTAGAAAAATTTAAAAGTTACTGGCAAAATTCTAGAAGTATTTTAAATGTGAATAACATTGCAGCTGAACAGGGTGAAGGGGCAGGATTTGTACTGAGGCTACATGAGCTCAGGAGTGGAAGAGTGTAATCAGTGGTGTCTGAGAAACACGATTCCTCAGCAAGCTGTATAAATTCATTTAGGTTGTTTTAAAGTTTCTTTTCTGGTCCCTGTAACACGGAAGGCAAAAGTGGAGTAATGTACAAAAATGAGTTCTCCAGAATTAGGTGGCCATTGCTATCACTCTTCTTAGGGTCTGCCAAATCAGACTGGTGAACACCTTTGCTTGCTTTCGGGGAAGATATTAGGATAGGCTAAGAAGCAATTCAGTATTTGTTTTAGTCTTTTCTGCTGTATCAGGTTTTTTTCTTAGTTCAGTTCTTCAGTGTTCTCAGATGTGCTCAGATCAAACACCCATGAAATGTCTCACCATATCGTCAGACTTTACAGGACGGATTTTGTTTTCAGCAGTAGCTACTAATTCCAACAAGAGCTTTTGTAACCTAAGCTACCTAACATTTGGGTTTGTTATTTTTTGTGCTTGACCCCACGTATCAGTGGCAGCCCTATGGCTACATGGTACTGGTTTTCCCATGGTAGCCAAAGTCCTTTGATGACGCTGTGCAACATTATGCAGAAATGCACACAAAAAGAATTTTTGACTTTTATCAGACAATCTATTATTAGCAGAATATCTCACAAGTTTGCGTAGAGATGCAGGTACATAAAACCAAGAATATGTCAGCATATTTTTTAGAAAGGTTAATATCTTCCATTTGGCATACAATTACCACAGCTGAATATTAAAGGTAAGGGAGTGTTAACAAATGCTTAACTGAATAAGTTTGCCTTGCTTCCTATGCTGTCAGAACTGTGGCAGTGATGTTAAAACAAAAATAGGCAAACCACACAAATTCCAAAATGTTATTCCCTTGCTACAGCTGTATAGCTGGCATTAGAGCTACCTTGCATAATATCCACACCAGAGGAGGACAAGGTAGGACAGACAGATTTTCAGAAATATCCCACTGTGATACGTTTTATAATCTGGTTTCTTCTTTCTAAAAGAAACAATTATTCATTTGTAAGAGAACGAATCTAGAACTAATACATTCATGGCAGTCACGTGTGTGTTTAGTGAATACCCACCCCCTAAAAAAGACACAAGCGACCTAAGCTTGGTGCCAAGTGCTGCCTACATGCTGCTGAGCTCTTCTTATTCCCAATAAATTGCCTGGGCCTAGAAGATGGGGGTGCCTGAAAAAAAGCTCAGATAAACAAACCAGAGCATTGTGCCTGTGTTAGCCAAGGTCTTGTGTGCAAAACAACAGGGACTACCTTGTTTTCATCTTATTAAGCACTAAGGAGCTGAGACTGAAGTTGTTACAGTACTAATCAGTAAATAGCCAATAACTGTTCTTGTAGTAGAACTAGGCATGGGTCCTAAGCTAAAACAGTACAAGAAATGGGTTTGGATTTTTGAGAGTATGGATCATTCTTGTCTATAGTAAAAAGAAACTTGCTGATTAAAAATTAAGTAGAAAGTATGCTATTATAAAACACAGATAAAATGGAACCCTACAATTGGCTTGCTTTTATTTGATGAGATTATATAGACACTTGGTATTAGAGGATAGTGTTGTACATAATCAAAAGGCATTTTGTGCAGTGTGTCTAAGTCCCTATAGGAAGAATTTAAATATTCAAAATTAATGTTAGGTAGCTACTTATGATACCCCAATGAATGTAATACTGCTTGTTTTTTATTTATTTCTGCCTTAAAATATAAAAATGTATATATAAGACCTTGTGTTAATTGAATAACTTGATTCCAACTTAACTCTGCTGTTTGTGTAATCAGACAAATCAGTCATGCAGAGTTCTTTTCAAAGTGTAAAGTAAAATGAGTAAATCAGTACTTTTCAAATTATTTTATACTTCTATGTATATTCTGATATTTTATAACATTTTAAGTGTAAATGGCATATACTTTAGAAACAGTTCACTTGTGTTCAACAGTAAACCTGAAGTACTTTTTTTCTTACCCAACAGAAAATACATGTCTTCAAGAAGACCCTGCAGGCTTTGATCTATCCAATATCATCAACTACACCTCATAACTTTGAAATTTGGACAGCTACAACTCCCACATACTGTTATGAATGTGAAGGCCTCCTTTGGGGCATTGCCAGACAAGGCATGAGATGCACTGAATGTGGTGTCAAGTGCCATGAGAAGTGCCAAGACCTCCTAAATGCTGACTGTTTGCAGAGTGAGTATTTCATAACAGCTGAAGTGTTGTTATTAATTCACACCTATTGATTTTGTGTGTATGCTCAGCAGTATCTTGAAATGAGGGACCAGATCACTCAAAATCAGTGGAGGTATGTTGATGCTCCTCAATTCAGAAGCTAGCCAGAAGCTTTATGGAAAACCTAGTGTTAGTTTTGCTTTTGTCCTTGAAATCTGTCAGATGTTGCTGGGCATTACAAAATAATGCTTGCTAACATCACTGAATTATTTACTTTCCACTGCCTATGGCAATATCTGAAGCAATTTATTATTTGACAAAAACCCTCTTTGTTTTACTTAACTCAAAACACAAAAAATGTCGAAGGAAATATTTAAAAAATATTCCTACTACTTACTATAGTCATACTGATGTGCTATATATTAGACAAAAATATGGAATAGTAAGTAGGATCTTGTCTCTTCAAAATATTAAACCCTGTATGTGAAAGGGAAAAAAAATTAGTAAGTCATTTAGCACTAGAATTAAGGCATAAGGTTTTCTTTGCGTTATCATTGCTCAGCTTGGTTCCAGCCACCATACATTCTCCTGTGAAAATATATCAGGTGTATTTAAATGATTCTTAAACTACAACACAGTTCTTATATGAGATTCTAAGCAATAGAAAATAAAGAACCTGCAAGTTTTCTGATATTCTGATTTTGAAATGGGCTTCCATACTCTGGAGTTATTCAACGCTGTTCACTGTTGATATGTTCCAGAGCTTCTATGTGTAAGAAAACAGATCTTTCACTCAGTTCTTCCTCCTTTTCACTGTGTTCTCTGTGTGAGGAGCTGTCACAAGGGTTGGATGCTTGAGGTTTGTAGTGCTCAGGAATTAATTAAAATTTTCCAGAGTAACTGACCCCATGGAGAATAAATCGGTGATGAATTTCCAAATCTAACTTCCTAACTGTGTTTAATTGTGATTCTGCACTGTGGTGGCATCTGGGCTGTTGCCCCCTGGCCCTATCACCAGCACAAAAAAAAAAAACATTAAAAAAATGGTTCAGAGCACCATTTGATGAATTTTTACAGATCCATATGGATGGTAAGTCTGAGAGCATGCAAAAAGAAATAAGATTGGCAGTCATTTGTGGTGTGAAATTTTTGAAAACATTAAACAACTGAGTCTTAAAAGAGCAAAACCTCTAGAAGGCAAATTGCAGGTAAAAAATTTAACATGCCAAAGGGATCCCTTTCTTCTCATTAGTAGGCAAATATTTCTGAGCATCCTGTCATATTTTTTGCAACAGATTAATTGTTCAGTGTTCATAGTACACTACTTTGAAAATTTCTTGTTCCTTTTTTTAATTGAAAAAATTAATTGACCAATTGTTTAAATCTCAATTTCTGAGAAAGCTGATGCTAACAGTGTCATAAAGTGAAATGTAGTTGTTTTTATCATAGTCATCCTTTTGGTCATCTCATAATCAGTAACATGTATTGGCCTTCAAACCTCTGTGATTTATTGTTTTTAATATATAATGATTTCTAATGTAGACTGTAGAAATGAATTCACATCTCAAGATCTTTAGGGTCAGTATATAAACTTGTTCTAAATTAGATTTGGAAAAAAAACAGTAACACTTTCATTAGCTTTCTCATCTTCAATAAGATATTCCTTTCTTGTACTAGGTGCAATATTAAATTAGAATTGATTTCAATCATGTTGAGTTTGTATCAATCCCTAGAATGAAAGGAGCTTGTTAGATTCCTATACAATGTAAGTTACACTATTGTCTTAATTAGTTTGATCAATACTGCATGAAAAAAGTTGTTGATAGACAGCAGTAGAGGTTGTCAGCAATATTAAAACTAATTGCAATAAATGAGTATAAAGAGAAAGGTATTTACTTAAAGGAAGTAGTATTTTAACACATATTTCAGTTTTATCTTCGCCGTCTCAAAAATAATCATGGTTTCTAACAGGAATATGCTATTGCCATTCAGATTGTGCCCAGGATTTATCCTTCAGTTGTTGTTGCATTTCTACTTTTTAAGGAAGGGCAGAAAATGAGAGAAATTTTTTTTTTAATTCTCCACTGCATCTTCATGTTTTCCAGGCAGCTCAGCAACCATCTCTTTTGTAATAAAATCACTAGACTATTTTTAACTGGTATTTTTGTTTCATGGTAGCACATAATTGTATTTCTACTAATTCCTAATTTTTCAGTCTGGATCATCTTTAATCACTAGAATTTTGGTCTTCCATATTCAGAAAGATTAGGTACTCTGAGCAAGAGATTTTCAAGATTTCTCAAGATTTAATAGCCATGGAAAACTCCTTGAAGAAGCCGTCTAATTCAGCCTTTTGGCAGTCTGGGGTCACTGGTATCTGGTATTTCAACCGATACTTTTCCAATCTTACATTATGCATCCCCACTTTACATCTCTCTATATATAGATATCAGTTGCCCTCCAATGTCCTAAGAAACCTTCAGACACATTGAAAACAGAAGAAAACAAAGCACGTGATATTTGGTTTGTAAGACTTCACTGAAATATTATGCTGAAAGGTGACCCTTTCCAGCTCTATAGAGTTGATAATTTCTTCTTTAGCCATTGCAAGCTGAGTGCCTCAACAAAAATTCCTTCAAAAGAACATATTGGTGTTTGAAGGTATTGTAAAGAAGGAGCTCTATGTTTCTTCAGCATTGAAATATCTGAATTATAATTGCATACCAAAGTGTTCAAAGTTACTTTGTTTTAATTTTACTAACCCTCTAAAGGGAACAATAATACTTTAATCCTCCCAGGATTTGAGGATGGCTAGATGGATGATGTCTTCATGACTTTTTGGAAGAGTGGAGTACTTACTGCTGCTAATGATAATGATGATTCTGGCATTCAGTGCCACAAGCATTTGAGTTGCATTTAACGTGAGCCAAAATTCAGCAGTGCCTATAGCAAGTGGCAGTGTGTCATTGATTATAAATTTTTTATTCTTTTTCTATCTTGTTTTATACGTTAAGCTCATCAAGAATTGAAAGAGCCTGTTTAGCACTGCAGGAATTTAATTTTTGCTTCTTACCATTCTGATCATACAAGTCTGATGTTTCTTTTCTCACACTCAACTGCAAGTCTGATTTTTGGGGGTTTTTTCAAGAGTATATTGTAGAGACATTGGTCAGAAACCTTTTCCCCTGACAGAAAAAGGACATTTTATAAGGTCTTCTTGACTTTGTTTTTGAAAGGACCTCTGAGATCAGCTACATTTGTTAGAGAAATCTCTCCAGAGCACTTCTGAAAAGAACTGTGAATAAGATCTGCAACAATTTGGTCTCCTTAAAATCTTCTCTTTTTTTTTTTTTTCAATTTAAAGCAATAAATGTTGTAGTGTTTTTGATGCCCCCAAAAATTACCTATTTTCTGCCTGACGTGCCACCACAGACTAACACAGTCTAGAAGTATTCTCACAAAGATAATATCCCTCGATCTCTTCTGCTATCCTCATATACTGACTGAAATTATCAGTAATGACCATTTTATTGGAGAGGGGAACCTCTCTGTTCCATACCTGTGATATACTATTTTCTTGGGTAGGCTGTCCTTTCCATAAAGTTTCTAAGTTTAATACCACAGGTGTGCTGTCTGATGATTGAGTTTTGAGGTCACAAATTTGTGCTTCTGCTCAGTACATATGTTGAGATGTTCCCACAGTACTGATTTGCGCTGAATAGTATTGTTTTAATAAATAATTTTATATATAACACATAACACTGATGGAAGCTGAATATTAACTCCTCATGTTAAACTAAATCAACTGATAATTTTAGATACCATGAAGAATATATATGAGGTATTATTCAGGTGAAAAGAAAATCTCCTTCAGGTACTGCTGTACCAAGAGTTGACTGGAGACCCTAGAGGATAAAAAGAAGTTAATTTTCAATAACAATGGTGACCTTTTCTCTCATTTCAGGAGCAGCTGAGAAAAGTTCCAAACATGGTGCAGAAGACAAAACACAGAATATTATTAGTGCTATGAAGGAAAGAATGAAGATTAGAGAGAAAAATAGACCAGAGGTGTTTGAAGTGGTCCAGGAAATGTTCAATATTTCTAAAGAAGATTTTGTACAATATACAAAAGCAGCAAAACAAAGTGTTTTGGATGGAACATCCAAATGGTCAGCAAAAATAACTATCACAGGTAATTTTCTTCTGTTCTAAGAGCTCTTTCTTTCTTATTCCCCTGGCTCAGGAGTATGATTTTTTTATAAGTAGAGCTGGATTGTGTGTTCAATTGCAGACTTGGTGCATCTACAAGCAGTTGAATTTATAGGATGTCAAGTGCAAGAGTTGAGTTTTAAGTTGCCAAAAGCACTTTATATTCTACTGCTCTAGGAAGGAAGACAAGTAAAATTAATGTATCTACTCTACCTCTTACCAATATCTCCAGTGCCAATGATGAGCTTTTTGCCACCAACTTCAAGAGTTAGTTCAAGTTCACCAAAAAATAAGGCTTTGAGTGATTAAAAATCACTTGAGCTTGTAATTCCAAATCTCATTGGTTTGAAACTTATTATCCATTCACATTGCCTGAGTAAGGGTGTGTTCCATTTTAGTGATGCTGATGTTGCATAATTCTGCTCACACTGAACATATTCCAGATGGCTTCCAATTGCATTAGCCTAGTTGCTCGTGAAGATTTCCAGGTCTTCTGACTTTGCCATTTCAGGTTTTGAATTAAAACCTCAGCATAAATCGAGGCTATTCTGAAGGCTGAGAGGTGTTGCATGAAATTCAGAAGAATAATTGTGGAATTTTGGGACTGTCACCGAGCACTAGGGACATATTTAATTCATATCTTTATTTTTAGTTCTACCTCTAAAGGATACTGAAAGGCTGTCTTGTGCTCAGGCCAGTATAATAAATACAATTTAATCCTTGAAGACTTTTGCTAGGCTGTCTCTTAATTCTACTGCATAAATGGGAGAGGGATAGTTCCTTGCCTTCTAAAAGTTTCCCTGTGGATTTTGAGTGAATGGGGAAGACAAAATATGCTATTCCGTTCCTAAGAGTGCTTTCAGAAATTGGATGTGTTAAAGACTAACAGAATTTTACTTCTTTGCTTGAAGTCAGCACATACAACTGAACCCATACCAAGAGCAGGTCTGCTGAGCCAGGCGCCGTTTTTAGGTAATCCTTTTTCTGAGCATGCCAGGGGAGCTTCATTATCCAAAATGATTGGCATTAGAGAATGTTAACTAAATGTTACCACTTAAAAGATTAAAATAATATGTGCAAAATAACTGCTGCTGAATGGTAAGAGCCAGAGAAAGCATTTTAGCTGCAATTCTCTGGTAGGCTGCTCTTTGACGGTTCTGCTTTCTTCTGAGATTTCCACTTTTATGAATTATGATGGAAAATCAAATTGTATGTATTTATATTTGCCACTAAATTCATATCCATTAACTATACACCCACATTAACTGTCAGAAAGGATAGCAAATACATAAACAGTTGATAATAATTGATCTGAACTGTCACCCTCTCTGTAATAGCGTAGAAAAGTATTCCAAAAATCGTGGTTCATCTCTTCAGAGAACAGATGACAAATGATAGCCATGCCCCTCATGTTTAGTTCCATAAGTCACAGGGCATATTTTTTATATTATTGGAGGTTTTACTTTGGAAATGTTAGTCTGGATCTTTGGAGAAATTTTGGAAATTTTTATTTCTTTATTGGGGTGCAGAGAACTTTAGGAAACTATCAGACTCGAGAAGTTATACAACATTCTATTCCTTGCTATTTTGATTAAACCAAAGTTTGAGAAAAGTATTTGAATTATGTGTGAAAAGTATTTTTTTGGTGCTCAGTGGTGAGTCTTTGTATTTATTACTCTATTAAACAATATTTTAAAAAATGGTAGAGTCCAGAAGGGTAGTTAGACAAACCTTGTCAGTCTCCAGAGTTGCAGACATTGGGAAAATATTCCAGAAACCTTCCTTGCCAATCCCTCAGAGGCCTTTGTTTCCTGTTGCTGTTTTCACTCTCACTTCTTTCTTGACAATAAAGGCGATGAGGGCTAAAGCACATTTCTCTCCTTTTGTCGCAGTTCTTTGTGCTCAGGGCTTACAGGCTAAGGACAAAACTGGCTCAAGTGACCCATATGTTACTGTGCAAGTTGGCAAAAACAAGCGAAGAACAAAAACTATTTTTGGAAACTTGAATCCAGTATGGGATGAAAAATTCTATTTGTAAGTATAGAAGATGCTTTTGATATTGCTTTTTTAAAATCTACTTTTAGGTAGACTTAATTTAAAAATTTGTTTTGTCTGTACTATGCGTATTCATAGCATTATGAAATTAGTGAGTTCTGAATGGAGAGGGAATCAAAATTTATTGTGGTTTTGTCTTATAGTGATCATGCAGCTTATAATTAAGTCTTTTTTGGGATCTGTTGGTGGTGTCTAATTATTCTAATCTTTAAAGGGAACTTAAGTAACAGTTTTCATACTTCATCTTTACATACCAAGTATTGTCATTAGAAATGCTTTCTGATGTGCCAGGTACCGACCATGCCAGGTAAATGTGGTTTGATTTGACACTGTGATTTTCCAAGGTGTAACTGGAGAATTTGGTAGTAACTCATGTGCTCCAGACTCAGGATTGGTGTGTTTGTCATGTCCATACTTTTAAAGGACTGAGTGTTGTCCAAAAGTCAGATGTGGAATGTATGGTGTGATTGTTTAGTTTTTTCTCATATTTCTTTCTTCCTATAAAGAGGGAAGAAGTTGTCACAATTCCTGTCTACACAACTCTGCAAACAATTTCTGTGAGGGTTCAGGCATTTGAAAGATAGCCCTGTTTTCTTTGAGAGGGTGCAATGTCATAACATGACAGGTTACCTTCTTATTATCTCGGACTTCCCTGCTTTTTGACCAAAATCTGCCACCTTATTGAGGAGGAGGTTTATGATTTAGTAGTTTTTGAAAGAGTCTTGGTCCAAGGCGCTGCTTCTATTTGTCTGGAAAAGGTACTAGAGAATCCTGCTGAATTAAACTGTGTATGCCATTTGGTTCACGGTTTCTTCTATTAGAAATAAATGGGTAATTTCAGAGAAAACAGACACCTAGAAACTTTTTACAAGCTTCTATTAGCTTTACAATCCAAAAAATGTTTTCTTTCTCAGTTAACAGTGTTATTCTGGTACCAGTTGAAGTGTCATACCTCTCTGAATGGCTTCGAGTGACCAAAAGTAGGAGATTAATTAATTTCTTGCATTTTAATTGTAGGAATTGCATAGTGTCAAAAATAAGATGAGCAATTCAGCAAATTTTGTAGGAAGTTTGTTGAATGTAGTTTCTCAAAGACGTGAGCAGAGCTACAATAAAATCCCTGGAAACTTGAAAATATTTTTTTTTCCTCATCACTAAATATTGCTATCATCTGCTGCCCTAGGAATAATATTTATACCCCCTCCCAAACCTTACTATAACATGAACCTCCTGAGCAACTGTTTTGCACTGAATATGTTTTCCAACATTTTTATAGCACCTGTGCTTTCTGAAATAATCTCCTTGAGTTATTTAATGCTTTGAATTTCAACTGAAAGTATATGAGAATTTCTAAATTTTATTAAATAAACTATAAATGTTTAACCAGAAGATTAAATTAAATCAATATAACTGTTTCATTGACTCAGGAAGTATTATTAAATTGGGCTCTATTAGTGGTAATTGATATTTAAATCCTGTTTAAAATCTAATATTAACCATTATTATAACTTTAAAATGATAAAATGCAGAAATAAGAGGTCTCAAAAATATTACAATCTTATACTTACTTATTATACCAAAACATGTTTTTAAATCTTGCCATCTGTTGGACTTGGAATAAACACTGACTCCCCACTGTGCTTTTGCTCTGTCATCCCACATGGGGTGCGGGCAGTGCTCTAGTTCTTGGAACCACACATAACCCAAATATGATTGCGTGGTAACAGTGAGAGAACGTTCCTAACAACATGTAGTCTGCCCCTCTGCTAAATGACCATGGGACACTGGCATAGATTTTAACAGGGGACCTCATGGGGCATAACTAAACTAGAGCTTTTTGGTGCCAAGGTAGAGAAGTAAATAGGCCAGCAGAGGTCCATTTAATGAATGTAGTATAGATGCTGAGGGCTTCGATCCTTTCTCCTGGCATTATTAGAAATGAAATGACAGAGAAGTTTTGGGAGCTTTGTCAATGAAACATCAGCGATAGGAGAGTTTCTTTCGATGCCAGAGCAAAGGAAGAGTCCTGCAGCTATCACCTTCTCTTTCGGGTTGAGTGTGGCATCAACCCAAAAATGGACTACATTTTCATTTTGTCTAATTACAGGAAGATATAACTTGGCGGTATAGTTTTCAGCTTTGTAGAAACCTTTAGATTGATGTACTATAAAAAAAGTCTACTCTCATTCTTTTCTTGACTATTTTCAACTGTTGGTTACTAAAATACAGAAATCTGTTTTTTCTGGAAGTGTTGTCTAGGCTAGCACGCATCTCCAGATTGCCCTGCTGACTTTGCAGGTACCACATTTCCTCTGACCATTCATAAATACCTGAGATACAATTGTATAATACAGAGGTCTTTCAAATAACTGGATGATTATTTTACATTATTTATTTTTCCTATTTTGGCTGTGACTAAGACAGCATAAGGGCTCTAATAAATGTCTTCATTGGGTTTATATTGCTACCTTCAGTGCATGAAAACATTTGCTCGAACTGATTTCAGGCATCCAGTAAATGTTCTTTCTTTAGCATTACTTTAAAGCATAGCACTTGCACATTATTTATTCTGAAATAAATGATTAGTAGATTCATTTAAAGCAATATTTACTATCAGTGGCCAAGAGGACTTCACCAAAGTCCCTTTCAAGTTTTTTTTATACATTCTTGATCAGCTGAACTGACTTCTAAAAAGTATGGTCTTCACTGTACCTGAAGATTAACATCATTGGTTAACTGCTTAAACGGTGCTCCCGTTTCCAGTGATATCTTAGCACAGTTTTGCCAGAATTGTTGAACTAGCTCAAGGATTGCCTCCTAAGCAAGAGTAACAGAGAACTAAATTACAAAAAACCAACTGAGTAATAAAACCTACACATTAGTTTACTAGATTCATCCATTCTAAAAAAATCTTCAATAATCAGCCAAGTTTCTGAGAGACATTCTGCTAATTAAAATAACTGTATCTCACATCCTCAGCCCAAATTAGGAGAGCAGAACACCTCTAAGAAGAAATTCCAATGATAAATTGTTTGTTCAGTGATAAGGATTTTAGTTTCAGAGTACAGCATGCATGGTCTGAGTCTTTTTTTGCAAACTACTGTCAATACAGATTAATTTTATACAACTCTCTTTTTGTTATGACAGAGTAAAATAATGCAAGAAAAAGCATAATTAGTCTCATTCTACTTTATCAGAAAGCATGGCCCGTGACAACACTGCTAAAGAATTGGGACTGTCCAGACTAGAGAAGAGACAAGTAGCGGAGGTAAGGATGTCTTTAAACACATCCTTTCTCCTGCAAAGAGGAAAGGAATAATCTATTTTCCATGCTTACTGTTATAGTAGAACAAGAAGTAATAGCCACAAATTACATTTAGAGAGGTTTAAATCAGACTTCAGAAAAAGTTTGCCAACAGTGGGGCTAATGAAGTTCTGGAAGAGGCATCCTGAGGGACCATGGAACTGTCTGTGAAAAAAGAACCTAAGAACAAAGTGGACATAGCGCTGGTCTGGATCTGGTTCTGGCTTGCAGTGATGGCAATAATAATAAACATGAGGGGTAATAAAAGCACTAAGTGGCTTCCTGAACTTACTGAAGGTAGCACATATCACTTAATTGTCATTTTAACCCTCGTGTAGATCTCTTAGAGGAAATGTACAATCAGGTCATGCCAGTGCATCTTACATTAAATTTGCATTGGGGTACTGTTGTAAAGATACTTTATTATTACAGTTCTATTACTCTAGCCATTAGAATATGCTGGGATTCTTTGAGGATTATTTCATGTCTGTGTGGCATTCTGGAAATGCAGAAGTAATGTAGTATCACCAGATTGTTGGTAAATTATTAAAACTGTCTCTTCTGTCTTGCATCTCTGAATAAACTGCAACTTCTCTAGTTTTCAGGAGCATCAGTACCTTCATTCTCTGTGTGCTAGAGAACAATTCATTTTTCATCTTCCTGTATCACACTTCTGTGAATGCTTTTACTGAACACACAAAGCAGAGTGGCTAGAAGAGGAACACTGAAACTAGCATATGTTGTCTAGCCTTTAATTCCCTGGGCTGATTTTCCTGGAGTAAACAGAAGTAGGAATTACGCCCAGAGCTTGTGGACAGATGTTAGCAGTGATAAGTTCTAAAGCAGAATGTGCATGTCATTACAGTAGGGCAGTTTCTGAGGCTGGGCAGGTAAGTAGGATCATTGAGAGACAGCTCTGTAACTTTAGCAGTAAATCTCCCTGCAGTCACACTGCTACAGGGCAGGCCAGGAGGAAATATTTGATCATCCACTCTTCAGTTTTTAAGCACAAATCCATGCTGTTTTTGTGGTCTTGCTCAAGAACATTGCAAACGTAGCAGAGCCGACTCTGTGCTGAAGTTTTGACACAAAGGTGACCACGAGTTAATACATTGGTTGTGCCAGGTCTCACTACGTTTCACTAACCTAAGATTAAAGGAGAAAAGGATGCTGAGGACAACTAAGGATATTAGGGAATAGTACAGTCATCCTGACCATCTGAATAAATATTTCTTAATCAGCCACGTGTATGTCAGAGGGAAATTCATGTTGTCTCAGGAGAATAAAAATATAATGTTTGTGCTGAAGTACACAATGACTTTTTATATGCAGCATCTGCCAGAGAATTGAAGCAGGAATAAGATTTCTATTAAAAGCATGGTTATGGTGATGAGGGTCACATAAATACCTCCCCAGTGATGGATCTCCCGATGTCGCTATAGAAATCCCGTCAGTTATTTCTGTTGGGTGCACAGCTAAATGCAGTTCAAGAGTTTAGCAATGTTAAGCAGTAACTTAGAGCTACATTTCAGGAGAATAAAATGGTTTCTGTATTTAGCTTAGTTTCTTAATGCAGGAATGTTTATTTGATCCATCTCTATCTTCCTATATTTGTATGTCCTTCCCAATAGCTTTTGAATTTTGTGATCAGAGTCAGTCAGAGAAATTTCACAGATGGCCTAATAGTATGTCTGTCATGTTCTATGAAAATATGTGGTCAGAGAGAGGTGAGATCCTAACTGTCCTCAGTATGAGTTCACCCCATAACAGATACCAGGAGTTGACATGAAGGGGCAATTTATGAAAACCCCAACTATGGGAGAAGATTCAATAGGTGATTGTGGTTGGTTGGCTGTCAGGGAAGCCAGTCATCAGACAAAAGGAAACTGCACTTTATTCGTTTTGCTAATCACAGAACAATGTGCATGTTAATTACCAGAATTATCTGCAAAGTTAAAATCTGGAATACAGAGAGACACAAGGATTTCTGTGACACTGAATATCACAGTGTGGCAGAGTAAAAGCTGTGCATGCCATTTTTAGTGCCTGATTGGCCTTGACAGTAATAATGCCATTTACAGCACTTTATATTTCCAAAGCCCATTACCACCACTAATTAATTCTTAGAATACCCCTGAGGGGTGCTGCTTGGAAGATAAGTTGGAGTATTACTGTTTTAACACTGAAAACAGAGACAGATCACTAAGCAGTGATAGTGCTTGGAATAGAATTTGAGTAAAACCTCTTAATCAGTGCCAAAGATGCTGCTGAAGATGAAAATTTGCTGCTACGCTTCAAAGTCATATTTAAAGATAAACAAAGATATGTAATATATAAAATATTTCTGTAGCATTAGTGAATGGATATTAAAAACATACTTTGTGTGGATCCGTAAGTATAGTATGGATTTAACTGATGTCAGCTCTGTACTAGTCAAACATCAGCAGAAAGTTTTTCCCTAACCCAAACCTCTGCAGTCAGTGTTGGGATATTCCAAATAAGTCATCAAAAGCTATCACCAATGAATAGCAAACAGTCCTTATTGTGCTTTATAGGACTAAGCAGTAATAGAGTTTCTTTTCCATTTTTGTGCAAATAAATGCAGGGTGCAGCTGGGAGTAAAAATTTTTATCCACTGTGTACTCTGCAGATTGCAAGTGAAGCCACCTCATTCCCTCATACATCCAGCAGTTTCTCAAATCCACTTAACCCAGGAGGGGTTAGTAAGCCACTTCAAATTTACAAGAAACTTTTTAGAACATGGCATGGTCCCAACTCTTTCTCCTTACCAGGGAATGGAGGTCTTGAAGAATAAAAATGTATCTTTTAAAAAATCCAATACTTATTTTCCTGGGTTTTTCTGATTGCCTTTCTTTTCTTGCTGGGATATTTGTGCATACTTCTTGGTTTTTAACAAAAGCTTCCTGACACACGCAGGAAATATACTTTAATTTTTTTCTTGCTTTTTGTATTATTCCAGACTACTTTGGTAGTTCACTGTATGTTCTACGTGGCACTCCTAAACAAATAAACCTAACCTAACTCTATCTTTCCTAAGATATTTGTTAAATAATAGCATCAATAAGTATGAATTTCAAATTAAAAATTTTAATGAGCAGTTATGGACATTCCTAAATACAATCTCTATGTATATATAATTCAATCAAGTTACTGTTTTTATATGTAGTAATTCTAATATAGAAAGTAATTGTAGTTTTGTCCCTGGCAGTCTGGGATGGCCTTTTATTCCTCTGGATGTTGCAGGTTGTTTGTGCTTTGACATCTGCTGTGGTTAAGCCAGTGTGTGGAGATTGAGTTTAATGAATTAGACAGCAGTATAGAGTAATATGGTTTATATATCACTCACATTTTGTGTTCTATTTTTTGTTTTTCCAGTGAATGTCACAACTCTACAGATAGAATAAAAGTAAGAGTATGGGATGAAGATGATGATATCAAATCTAGAGTAAAACAGCATTTCAAAAAGGAATCAGATGACTTCCTTGGGCAAACAATCATTGAAGTAAGAACACTGAGTGGAGAAATGGATGTATGGTATAATTTAGGTATGAGTCTTACTGATTTTTTAAAACAAATTTAGGTAGTGTCTTACTGTCTTTAACTTTGTGACTTCAAATACATACCTTTGATACCAATGTATGACTTAAAATATTAAACATTATAGGTTGATTTGAAAATGAACGATAGAACCCCTACTGCCCATCCCCCTGTGCCACTGGCAGGGAAAGGGTAGAGAAAAATCAGGAGTGAAGTAAGCCTGTGAAGAAGGAATGGGTGAGGGGAAGGTGTATTTTTAGATCTGGGTTTGTTTTTCATTATCCTACTATGACTTCACTGGTCACAAATTGATTTTCCCCCAAGTCAAGTCTCGTGTTGGCCATGGAAGTAATTGTTGAGTGATCTGTTCCCCATCTTTCTCTCGGTCCATGAGGCTTTCATTAGATTTTCTGTCCCCTGTCCCGCAGAGGAAGGGAGGTGATAGAGTAGCTTTGGTGGGCACCTACTAGAATCAACCCATCACACTCAGAGTAGTCCAGGTTGTTGGTAAAGTCTTCATAACTAAAGGAAAATAATAACAATTAGCACAGATTTCAGGTAGGAAATTAAATTTCAATTGAAAAGGGGAAAGTAGTAAATAAACAGCTGTGCAGCCTTGTTTGAATATTGGAGATAAAATAAGAAAGATTCTTTACTTCACAGTTGGATACTCTATTTTGTGCCTGAACCATATGTGAGGTACTGAAAATCATTCTCATTTTCAACAGCAGGACTCCCTGGCTTTAAAAAGATTAAACTAGAATGATTTATGAAAGCTTTTCATATGACATAGATGTGTTCTTGGTAGTTACTAATGTGGTATTTTTCCACTCTTCAGAAAAGCGAACTGATAAATCGGCTGTCTCTGGTGCCATTAGACTTAAAATCAATGTCGAAATTGAAGGAGAGGAGAAAGTTGCTCCCTATCATGTGCAGTACACCTGTCTGCATGAGGTATGTTGAAGTTATAGTATATCGTTTAGAAATTACTCTCCAGATGTTGCATGGATAAGGAAAAAAAGGCTACAGAACATTAGAACACTGAAACAAATTACTGCTGCTGTACTTCAGGACAAGTTTATTTTAGATTTCCATTCTGTATTGCTGAGGAAGTATCAGCTTCAGAGACAAGGGTAGAATAATGACATAAGACCAACAAACAGATCATTCCTGCCAGGAGGTGTTAGAAAAAGAGGTTGAGCCAGATAAACTCTCCCTGTACTGTTTTGTGATTTAGCACTTTGATACATGATTACTAACATCAGGAATATACAAACATTTCTATATATTACAGAGCAATACTGTAAAGGATTTCTCTTGTTTTTACAGTAATTCATATTTTGGAGAGTGAAAAAAAGGAGAAACACAGATATTATAAAATCTAATTTTCCTTTTATCTAGTTTGCTTTTGTCAACATTGAAAAAAATCATCACTGATAAATAGGTGTGTTCTGAAAGATTTTCTTCCTAAGATTACTCTTCCTTCAAATAGTGATTCATGTAGAATTCTATTCTGGAAATACAAGTAGTTTCTGAAAGCTGATAGCTAATTTATGGCTTAAAGTTCACCACTAGCATGTAGCCACAAAATCCCATTTTTCACCATTTGTAAAATCAGATATTTATGGCATTTGGGCTGATAGATTTTGACCTGAAATTGCAAATGTTGGACCTATGATGTAAATGACAATATTCAAATGCTTTAAAATAATCCAAGAGACAGTTGTGGGCTAATTAGCAAAATTTAAAGTACCTTGAAGTTTTAGGGGATTCTTTCAATCACTGAAAATAGGATATAAAATCTGTTGGATTTTGTGGATACATATGGAGCTAGGCAATCTGAGCAGCATTCCATGCCTTGAATGTTAAATCCTAGCTTTGCTCCCAAGGGTACTAAACCTAAGCTTTATTGCACACCTTGCACAACTTGAGAGGCACCTGCAGTATTTCTGTTAGCTCCCTGTAACTTAAAGACTTAAATAATGAATTTGAAATTTATTGGTCACAGATAGAATTAAAATTGAAACACTCTGTAATTAGTATTACAGCATCACAATTTCATTCATTAAGGGCACATAAAAAGAGAAGTTTCTGCACTGTTTTATGTTGCTGTCTTTCTGTGCCAATAAACTGACAGGACCTCTTATCAAGGAGATACAAAGTGCTGAATCACAAGTCTGCTGACTAGATTGAGCCGGTCATTGGAAAAATAAACAATTAAAAAACTGACTAACAATTAACATATTGATGACTATATGTAGGCTATATTTTCAGAATGCTTCTTAAAAGCCAAGATTTTGTGTTTGAAACATTTCTTACCTTTAGAATCTCTTCCATTACTTGACGGAAGTGAAGTCTAACGGCGTGGTGAAAATCCCCGAAGTGAAAGGCGACGAGGCCTGGAAGGTGTACTTTGATGATGCTGCACAAGAAATTGTGGATGAATTTGCAATGCGTTATGGAATTGAATATATTTATCAAGCTATGACGTAAGTATTATCATGGCTGGCTTTCTGCTTTGCTGTCAACAACATGTTTGAGGGAAGTAAGGAATTTCAAGCCTCTGTGATTTCATTCACCATTTCTCTTCCATTCCTGACTTAAAATTCTTATCATTTTTGTCCATCTGATTCTCACTGAGGTGCTTCTCATCTTCAGTGGCTTTAAGATATAAACATTTTTATAAGCTGTGACTGGTATTGCTCCTAATGCATTCCTTAATCCTTATGATACTGATATATAGCATGGTTCAGAAAGACTTCCAGTGTTCCAGATGCAGCCAGAACAGGGTTCCACAAGCTCTGTACTCTTTTCCAGGACTACAGAACAACAGCAATGGCTATAGTGAACTTCCATGCTCACTATATATGTAAATAATTAGTGCAAACCATTTCTAACAGTACTAAAACTTATTACTACACTGCCCATTCTGAAGTAGCTTACGCCTTGGAACATAGCACCATATAGCTCAGAGGCCTGGAGGCATGAGAGATCTGTCATGTTCTCAATTTATTCATGCAGCAAAATTGAACAGGACTAGATTCTGCTGGAGCTGTAGAAAAACAGGGGACTCCAGAGGAGTCCTCTAAATAAGAAAATACAGATTTTTTTTTTCCATCTAGAAACCTGATATTGTGGAATTTTTAATCAGAACATCTCTCATTTTTTTGCATCACTTTACCTCCGAAAAACAGTCTTATAATGTTTGAAGGTACATAAAATTCTGAAGTTTTCTTTTTATTGCAGAATATTTTGGCACCAACTGCTATTGCAATTAGCTTATCTTTCACTTTATGTAGCAGTCTGTGAATTATTGTATTGTTCATCTGATAGAAGGGTAGGGAATGTATTTTGTACTATACACATTTTTAATTATCTTCCTTTAAGGAACTCATACAGCATTGCACAGAATAATTAATGAAATTTGAGAGTTCCTCTGTTTTATATTTAAGCTACATATGGAGGGATTTGTGTGTTGACTTTCATGAGTATTTGTGTTTCTGTGTTTAGTTCCTCCCTAGTTCTGTGTGATTGTAATGTCATTTATTAACTTATCCTGGTATTGTAGTTTTATTACTTGATTTAAAATGGTATGGCATTTTTACCAAAATGTTAGTGATAGAGTTGTTCCTGCTGTGTGTATCAAAAGGAATTCAAGGTTTGACAGAAATGAATTGTTAAGAGTTATTAATGCCAAAGGAGGGCTGTTATTAGTGATTTGCATAAGAAATCAAGGACTGATTTAGCATTACTTTTGTCGTAGCTATCACCCCCAGTAGTTGATTATCTCAATATAACATGGCTGTATTTTTGACAGACAACCTTAACTCTAAAATTATTTTGAATATTGTTTTTCTTCATCTCTTGATGTATTAAAGCACTGCAAAATTTTCCAGAAAAAGTTTGAAACTGGTTTTAGAAAATCAGATGTTGCAAAAGCAACATTGCAAAAATAGCAATATAACTGATATGAGTGTAAAAAATCTTGTTTACTTAAAAGTGGTAGAAATTGACTGGTTGTATTTTTATATAAAGAAGATGCTTTATTTTTATTTCCATAAATAACATGAAGTACAGATATTCATGAAAAGTAAGAAAATTTAGTGTGCACATCTAACATGGAGCTGGACAAGTACTCCAACGCATTTTTCAAGAGTCCTTACTCAAAAATTCTAAAAAAAACATTTTAAGTTAATTGACCTATTTTGCCTTGTTCTCATTTTTTTCTTGCTTTCTTCTATACCTCTTCCCCCAAATTTCCTTGATGTTGTTGACTGCAAACGAGGTATCTGAAGGCAGATGTATTGAGAAAGTGAATTCAATATTGATAGTCACAAGAAATAAAAGCTAAGGTTTCATTGCCCTCATACTCATATCCTTGTATGTTTTCAGATGTTGCACGTCAATAATGAGCACTGACTTTTTGAGGGGACAGCCCCAGCCTGTTTAAGTTAGGAATAAAATCAGTGATGAATGTAATTTCAGGTAATACTTGGACACGAATATATATTTATATACATTGTTCTGTTGATTCATCTGCAGACACGTCTCAAAACATTCAGACTTTGGGGAGAAGAGTAGTGAGGACACTAAATCTATTTGTCATGAGGAATTTTCTTTTTGACTATTATCTGCTGGTTTTATTTCTTTTTATGAGATTACCTTTTTCTTCTGGAACAGTTTTACTGACTGGAAGAAAATGTACAGCTTCTTGATTTGGAAAATAGAATTATCAAATTGCATTTGGTTACAAAGATCTCCTACTAAAACAAAAGCAATTTTCTACTATATGGCAGAGAGAGAATTTGAATGTAATCACTTTGCCCAGAGGAATATTGTGTAAGCGTTTTTTGCTTGAGAATCTAGTTGCAGAGTACTTCTACTGCATGTCTCATGATAACATTAGAAATTCAAATGTTTGTGTTTGTAAATGCAAAACTGACTAAGCTTTAATACCCCAGGATCCAGACCTCAGAGAACATCTGCACTTCATCAGGCTGTGAGAGTTTTAGGATGCTGCTAAAGAGGTGCTCCTTTTGCCTGAATGTAGTCTTTAGTATTTATATTTGTTTTAAAGTTAGATATTATATAAAGTTTTGGTGCCACTTAATGTTAGTCTTGACCCTTTTAGGTATGGATAGATGGCATATGCTGGAGTAGGAACATATGCCTTTCTGTGTTTCTACACAACATAAACCTTATTAAATAAACAACATAAGCCTTATCTAAAGTACCTCTGTCAAAAGTGATTTGGCGTCCTGGTCTACTGCAGCAATAAACAATCCCATTTCTGGTTCATGGTGGTGGCGTTGTCATCTATGATTCCTTAATAAACCCTGAAGATTTCCTTCTGTCTTATATTTTTTCCTTTAGAGCACCGAAATAATATTTCAAAAAATTAGTCTTGATTTTCTAAATACAGTGAATATACTCATCCTGGCATGTGGGAATCAGCCCAGAAGATATCCCACAGGTGGTTACCTGTCTGCTCTATTCATTGTCCCCAGTGAGACCTTTCTCATCAAGCTTAGAAGGAGAATTAATTCAGGTGTGGTTACGCCTCTTGCTGGAGACAGAAACGTCTCCGCATTTTTGTGGGATAAATGTAGACACTTTTTCCCCCAAAGATGCTTTCTTAGAAGGGGTGTTTTACTCTCAAGACATGGATTGCAACTGCACAGTTCCTGTGCAAGGAAATCTACTTGAAGTTACCAAATGTGGAATTCATGTGCATGGAAAAACAGCCATCAACCCAAACCAAAATACAACAAAAAGACTGATTCTGTTGCAGTAATTGCAGCTCTTTGATGTCTTGACTGTATAGGTTACATAATCCACTCTTGTTTCTTACGATTTTTTTATTCTTCCATTCCTCATGGAGTCTGTATTAGGAAAAGAGAAGCGAGGCAATTACACCCATTATTACATGGTTCAGATGAGAATTTTTTGGTTTTTGCAATGAATAGCAGCCAGGCAGACACTGTTAGCCACACAACTGTTATGTGTAAATCCCACAGGTACAAGCATGGATGTGAGACAATAGGGAGGAAAATAAGTGTCACAGAAAACAGGAAGAAAAAGTAGAAAAACAGCACAATGATCCAGCTGGCCTTTATTTTGATGATTGTGGTGATTGATAGCAGTTTATGCTGTAAATCCAATGTCTTGAAGGAATCATACTGGAACTTTATTCGCCTGCGCATACTAAGCAACACTCTGCAGTGAAGAAAAAGTAACTTTTTTCCTGTCATTCATCTTTCAACATAATTTATTTCTCCTTAGAAGGCAAAAATCCAAGCACGTATTGAAACAGTGTTTGACTAGACGGTGAAATTACACATAATATCAGCCACCTGAATTTACTATGTAATAGAGTCAAGTGCAATAAAAGCTCTATTAAGATCTTTATTTCTTACTGGCAAGAGTCACCACAGGTAGAACCTAATGATTCTCAATCAGCAACACAGCTCTCATTCCAGCAGGTTAATGGGCATTAACTATGTCATCTTGTTCTCCTGCTAGTTTTCAATTAATGTGGCAGCATTACAAAAAGCACACAAATCGCCCATTAAACTAATTTTTTATTGATAGCATTTGCTTACTGATGAGTACAGCACATCAATTAGACTTCTTTCTTCGCTAATTCATGCTAGCAGAAATATTGGAAGAATCCCAGGCACTCTCTGTTGGTCAGGAAATCGCTTAGTAAGAAAGTTGGAGCAAACAGGCCTGGTTCAGACATCACTGTAGCTTAAGCAGTGCAACCTTGCTCTAAAATGTGTGATACTTAGCACACGTGCGCTGTGGCATCCTGTGCCCACTAGAAATTGTTAATAACTCAGGCTATTGGCTGCTGTTTTCAAAGACCTGCAAAAACAAGGGTGGGTGTTTACTTTGATTTATTCATTTTGGCAAGCAGAAGGAATCCAGGTATCTTGCAAGTAGTCATGACCCATATTGTGTACTAAATAGGTTCTGTGAACATTAGATTTTCATTAAATGATGGAGAGAAACAAATATCTGTCACAGATGCTTTATCATAATTTTCACTAAGCACAGTACAGGTGAAACAATGCAGTGATACAACAAGGACATAAATTATGCCAATTGTTTTAAATTTTCCTTATGAAAAATTGGTAGTTTAGGTCTGTACCAATTCTTCAGGATAAGAATTCAGTACAGGTCATGGGTAGCACATTGTGAAGTGGTAGAGGAACCTGTGGAAGTCACCTAAAAAGTTGACCCAAACAATATTTCCATGTTTTTCTGTCATGTTCCCTGAAGGCAACTGAGACAATCTCAATGATTTCTCTGCTGCTGACTGCTCCTTTTGCCCACCTCCTACCTGAGCAGAACGTATGTCACAGGTATGACTCTCAGGCCAGTGGGGTTATTAGCGCCTTTTTATCTCCAGATTGATGTTACTCGTGCACTAAGTACCTTTAAGTCCACTAGAAGACTTTTGGGATTTAAAGGTCATCAGTAAAAGTATTAATTATTTTGTCAATTTTTTGAAAACTGGTTGTGATCATCCCTACATATACTTCCCAAACTTACTCCTATATAAGGAGGTATTTCTATTAGCTTTAAAGGTTACCTTTATTGGTGAGAACCACTTGACATCACTATTGTATTTTATTACAAAGGAAAGTATTATTCTTCTACTTGACAGAGAACATGTGATAAATAATGAAAGATTTTTCTGAGGGGTAGAGAGCTGAGTTGTTCTTTTGTTGAATTCACATTCCAGTCTTCAAAAGCACTTTTTGAAAATACTGGCAATGAATTAAAGGTTTGGTAACACTATTCTGTGAGCACATAGCTGGGATTGCTGGGTTCTAGTCCTGGCACATGTGATTGGTTTCTGTGTAGTTTTGAGCATTTTCTCTCAGTTAATGTAAAATGCATATAATAGCACTTAATGATTGCCCCTACGGGAAAATAATCTTGAATGGTGCCTTGAAAAATGATTTGGGTAGTGACAACTGTTAACGGTCTTTTGGCTAAAGTTCAACAGGAGAGTTCTACTGTTCCTTGTGTTAATTTTTTTCTTGGAAGGGCATTAGTGCCCAGGTGGTTCAGGCCCAGCACACTACTCAGCCTTATGCTCCTGAGGAGGAACAGGAGAGAGGAGCCAGAGACTCCAGCTAAGAGGAGCATGTGGCCAAATCAGGACCTTCAGTCACACTGGAGTTTCTTAATCCTCTTCTGTTTCACTGTACACCCATTTTTACCACTATCTTTTCCTAATCCCCCTCGTTCTCTTTCCTACTTTTGTACATTTAGTCTTTATCCCTCCCAGTCCTGCCTAATTATAAATCTTGAAATTAGGAATTTATATTTGCAATGATGATGTTCACCCTCCTCGTGTCAGATCTCTCGTTCATTTGTACCTCTCATGTTTTGTTGTGTTATAAGCTCTTTGTATGCTACCAGCAGGCATCTCCTGTTTCGTTAAACAAGTAAACAGTGCTGCTACATTGCACCTCTGGTTTTGACTGATTCGGGTTTAACAGACTGATCACCTGTATTTTACTGCCCTGGATTGAAGTGGAACGGTTTCAGTTATGGCCTAATTCAAATCAAGGTGAACCCAGAAGCTGCTTGAAGCACCTTTCATTAATATTGTAGCATAAAATAAAAGCCACACTAAAATGCTGGTTTGAGTCTTTTTGCTGGCACCAATTAAATATTCTACTGTAGATGTCTGTGACTTTCTGTGATGATGAATTAGTTTGCTTTTTAGGTTTTCTTTAATAATGAATGTTTTGCTTAATAGCAATTAAAATAGTTAAGTCATGGTTTTGTGTTTAGGATTAAGAGAGGAAGAATTGAATGAGTCTAATGTGGCCAGTTTGAAAATATCAGTGTGCAACAAGTGGCAATTATATCAAACATGACTATTTTTTCCCCATATGCATCTGTACAGTTTTCCAGGAGGTAGCCTAGAAGTTGCATCTTTGGAGTTAGAAAGAAATGGTAATGGGAGGAGAAGTAGATTCCCTACCATCTTTAGTAACCGTTGGTTTGTTTGAATTGCAGGCACTTTTCCTGTCTCTCTTCTAAATACATGTGCCCTGGTGTTCCAGCAGTTATGAGTACATTGTTGGCCAATATAAATGCTTTCTATGCTCATACAACAGCAGCAACTAATGTATCTGCCTCAGATCGCTTTGCTGCTACTAACTTTGGGGTAAGTAGATATTCTTTTTTAATAGAGTTCTAGTCCTCTTTTTCTTTTTTCCTAGTATATTCCATACTAGATTCTACATTGATTTCTTTTTTTAAATTGCTCCTTTTAAAGAGTTAGGGTTGTTGTTAGCTTTTGAAAATTTTACCCTGAGTCTTTAAAATCAATCTTTATTAAAGCCAGAGAAGATGCTGCTCAGCTTCTTGTGAGGCATAGAGGGTTGAAAGTACTGGCACACATTCACAGTACTAAAATCTCCAACAAATGAGTTTTTGTTTTATTACAGTAGACCTTGCAAACTGCTAACTGCATTAGACTAAGTATTGGATACTTTCTTGGGCTGGGTCATCAGTGAACTCATGTGAACTTAATGGATATAGCCATAACTGCTGCTCTTCTCACAAGGATCCATAATAATGGATTCTCTCTTATTTTTGCTGAAATTTTTGTTGGTGCATTGTCCAAGTCTTGGATCTAGGTATCAGGAATTTTAAGAGGAATAATAGCATTTCAGGATGTGGTAATGCTTTTGTTATTGGTAAATTTTCTTCTGTGGGTAAGTATCTCACAGTGTGGACTTCTGAGTCTTTGAATATGATAACAAATAAAGATACATTCACTCTTTATTCTGGTTTCTTCACCTGTCATCACAGGAAATTGAGAGCAGGAAGGCAGAGCAATAATTCAGAGAAGTTGCCTTCACAGCTCTGGTATTACACATGATAGAGAGAGAGAGTGCAGACACTTAGCTGAAAAATTAATTTTGTCTTTCCTCTTTTTTAGTAGGGCTTTTATTTTCAGGGCTGATATTAAAGGTATATTTGATGTAACAGTTTTCATAAAATACCATTTATTGATATGAAATCAAATATTAATAATAATAAAATTTATCAAATACAAGTAAAATTCCAAATTTCAAATTTTATTTGTAGTAGTGTTAGAGGCACTAGTACTCTTCTCCAGCATTAGAATAACAGAAGAATTATGAATTTTGGATTTTCAAGATAAAATTATGAAATTATACATTTGGATGAGTAAACCAATTACTTAATATCTTTGTTGAATCGAGTCTTCTCTTTCAAGTCTTCTCTTTCAAGATCTTTGATGCAACTCTTGAAATTTAGGATGGTTTTTCTGGGGTTTTTATCCTTTTTTTCCAATGATCAGAACTACTTTTGTCATCAGACTGGGCAGAGATTAAGTCCTTTCTCTGATGTTAATGCCAGTTTGCCTTTGACGCAATTCCAATCCAATTCATAGGTCAACAGATGGGTGGGAAAAGAGTAGTAGGCATCACTAATACAGATTTGGAGCTCTTTTTTCAAACAATTGACTTATAGGCAAAATATTAGATTATTCTTCTCTCCTGGGTCAAAAGGCATTTGTTAGTGAATAGCTGCACATCATTCATCAGAAAGAGCATCTCAAATTCAAGTCCTCAGGCTACAGCTGGGAATGATTTGGCTGACTGAATATTTCAGTACAGATTTATAACATGACAAAAAAGTTGTCTTTTGATTGATCCCTTAAGGGAACTGTGCCAAATTAGTGGGGTTTGGTGCAGGTTAGAACTTCACTGATGAGAGACAGTGCACAAAGACTCTATTTTCAAATTACTGATCATCACATTTGAGGGATGGTGCAGATATAATCAGTGAAGCCTGAGAGCTATTAGCTGCTTCTTCTTCCAGAAGTCTGCTGCTTTCACGTAGGCTGAGATTTCAGTTTTGTGCACTAGCCTATGGAATATATTCTAACATAGTAATTAGAAACTCTCATTAGTATTACTTGACAATGGCACGACTCAGCTGGAAGTCACACGGCAAAATACTTTCTCTGCTCCTTCATCTATCAAGATAGCAAGTTAATCTTCATATTTGAAAGGAAAAAAAACAGTTGCATTGTATTAGTACTACTTAACTTATTCCTACAAAAGCCACTGTTTCAGAAGTATAATTTTCAATCATGCTTTTGCCCCAAATTCTGTTGTAAATGAGCATCATTTCTTGTTTACTAAAGGAAGGTGGAGGTGCTTTCTTCAAGAGTTTTATCAGTTGCAAGACAAATATAAGACAGGAAAGTACTGCATTGCGAAATCTTTGTGACCTCACTAATGTATTGCACAGCTGCGCCGTATTTAATGCATTCCAGATATACAGGATAGATAGAAAGGGAAAATAAAGTGAAAGAAGATGCATCGCCTGGCCTTGAAACACAGGTATTTCTAACCATCACTTGTATATGAAATGATGGAAAAAAATTTGATTTTAAAATAACTTAAGAGTGGAAAGGAGCGTTCTAAAACCCCAGCAATTACAGGAACCTGCAAATTCTAGTGCAACTTAGTCTTCTTTTCTTTTTACAGAGAGAAAAGTTCATAAAGCTGCTGGATCAGTTGCACAATTCTCTGAGGATTGATTTATCTAAATACAGGGTATGTACAACGTATTCCATCTAGAGCCAACATGAGACCCCAAATCATTTGGAAGAAAAAATTTATAGAATTTAAGCTGTTCAAGACCAATGTTCTTCCAGTTTGACAAAAAGAAAAAGCTTAGTAATTTCTTTCCTAAAGCTGAGAATGGGTAAAGGGATAAGTATATATCCAAGAAAAAGTAGTATGCAACAAATTTGATTAAATTGGTCTATACCTAGTCTTCAGTCAATTAAGTTAATTCATCTGGGAATTACCTTCACTGACTCAGGTAATGCAAAGTGAAGTCACATTTTTTTCTGTGAGACTGACATCTTCGCTACAACTTGCATGCTAATATTCTAGTAATGTTGAAAGGGTCTTGTGTCCCTGTTTTTCTGTGTGGTGGAAAGTTTCACTTCTGCCTCACAGAATCTCCTTCCTCTGAGGTAGGCTCCAAAGCCAGCCTTTCAGGAAGGCCTGCACTGCATACCTGCCAGTCACCCTGTGGTTCTGAGCTCCCTCTCCTTCTCCAGTCCAGTCCAGTATTTTGGACAATACCTATGTTAGGGCTTCATCACCTGTAGCTCTCGTTTCAGCTTCTAGGAATGGCAGCCTCCCTGTCAAGGATTTCTGGGCTCATCTGGCCTGCTCTCTAAAACTAGAGGAGAAATGGAATGTTTAAAAGAACCCCAAGGCATTAAAGAAGAGTGCAAGTTGCACATACTTAGTTTTTAGGACCATATCCTTCATGAAGGAGATTTGTTCATCCTAAGATCTTTTCATTTTGAGGAATGCTATCCAGATAGTCTCGTAGCATAAGGTTGATGTTCCATTAGTAGTAATTTATTTAAATAACACTACTTCACATCAGTCTTAACCTATAGATAGTAGCAAAAATTTAATATATTTCTACGTTAAGCTTACTGCTGCATTTATGCCTGCAAGTGATGTATGTGCTATGTAAAACCCATAAATTATTTTCATTAGCAACAGTTTCCAGACTTCTTTATTCATGTTTTGGGAATATCACAATATTTTAAATTATTGATATTACAAGTGCAGGAGCATTATCAAAGGTGTGCCTACTCATGTCCAAGGGATATTGATTCCTCTTTAACTAACTCACAGGCAGAGTTTGGGTAACATGAACATCTCCAATCCTTCCAAGCAGCACCTTATTTTTTCTTTGAGGGTTTCTAACTAGTTGTTCAAGGTCCTTACCTATAACTCAAATTTGGCACAATTTCTTCTTTCCCTGCTTCCAGGATAATTTTCCTGCCAGCAATTCTGAAAGACTGCAAGATCTGAAATCAACTGTGGATCTGCTAACCAGCATTACTTTTTTTCGGATGAAGGTATTGTCCTTTACTTGCATGAATAAATCTCCTGAAGGAAACAAAAAATTTACCTTTTTAATTAGTTTAAAATCAAGTCACATAAAGCATACTTAGCTGAACTCCTTAGAAGTCATGCAGAATAATGGTTTTCTACTGATATAATAAAATCACAAGTCAAACGTCAAAATAGATCTGATAACTATTCGCCTTAGTTATAACCTTATTCTTTCCAAAGGTTGAGATCTAAGTGGTCAAGTATGGAAATATTTTTGGAATGGAATGGTAAACATTGATATTACTGAATGAAAAAAGAGAAACACAAAGCAGCCTTTGTCATAATGCATGTCATTCCTTTTCATTAGGCAGCCACATAAAAAGAATTGAAATAACCCATTAAGTTAAAGTTGGAATTAATGTATCTTGAAATGGAGTAAAAAGATTAACCCTTTGCTTTAAATAAATAACTTCTGTTTGGCTGATATTCTCATTCAAATGAAAGCACATAATTAAAAGGTTTAATAATTTCTTTAATTATTAAAAAAAACTTACCAAATATAAACCCTAAGATGTAAAGATGTTAACTCTTTGGCAAACATGCCTCTTTCATCATATAAATATTTTAATTCAAATAAAACTTAGTGATGAAATCTAATTTCATGGAACACTTTTCATCCTGTATAACAGAACTACATTCAACAGTTGGATTTTTTCTGTTCAATCTAACTCTGACATTCTCCCATTTATAAAATATTCAATTAGGTCCTGGAATTGCAGAGCCCCCCTCGAGCCAGTACTGTGGTGAAAGATTGTGTAAGAGCCTGCCTGGATTCAACTTATAAATACATTTTTGACAATTGCTATGATCTCTACTCCCAATTACTGGATCAGGTAAGGTCAAAATGAACTTCTTTTGTGCTATTGCTCATTCATTATTCTTAGTTTGCCATTAGTAAAAGAAAGCCGTCTGGTGCTGCTTCATATTAAAGCACTCAGATTTTCATTTTATTTATGCATGGAGGAGCAACATACCATAAATACACTCACAGACAGCTATGAACTCTAAAATGTTTAATGTGAGTTTCAAAATGGACGCATTAAGTCATAATGTAGTCATCAAGTCAGACATGACTGTCAAGTTGTCCAGTGGTTTGGAAGAAGATGACATTTGATTGATTACTGTTCATTTAAGATTTGTAACAGGAAAATAGTTATTTAAAACCTAACTTTTCACTTCTGTAGCTTCAGAAAAAAATTTAAATTTGCTGAAATTTATATATAGTTTTTCCAGCCTTATATTTTAGCATCTATGATGCATACATGGATCCAAGCTTTAGTAACTGCTTTAAGAAAGCAGAGGATAATTCTGAAACATTTCTTAATATTAATCTGTCAGGTTGAACTGTCAATGCAAAATAATTATAGCATTTGTTATGTTCCAAATGTCATGCAATATGTCATTCTATAAGTAATGTTAGAATTAATTAATGTCTTAAAAGAGCATCACTTCTTTATCATATTACCTCCTGTACCTTGTGTTTGTGTTCTGGACGGTACACTGAAAAAAATGATAGTTCTGTGACTTTTCCAGCCTTGAACAGGATTAGCTAAGTTCCTTGGCAAATGCACTTTTTTTTGTGTGCATATAATTAATAAGATCATTCATACTGATGATATAAGACTTCAAATGAAATGTATTTGAAAGCATATTTTGCTTAAATCCAGAATATGAATTCCTGTATTTTAGGAAAGGTGATGATATTTGCTATCTATTCAACATTTCTGAAATGAGAATTTATTTTCTCATGTTGGATTCCTGTTATGTGAGAAAACTTAACTGTAGCTTTGAATGTAAGAATTTCTCACCAGGACCAATAAGCACTCCACGCTTAGTGCTGATGTGTTTATCCTACAACAGATGATATTGTAAGCAGAGTAGGAGTATAAATTAGTGGAAGGAGCAGCTTCAGGCATCACATCTATTTACGTCACAAACTGTTCTGTTTTCTCGCTAACGTTTACTCTGCAGCAATTTGATCTTGTCTGGTAAATATAATATGAAGTGCTGCTAGACTGGGTATTACATAAGTCTGCAGTTTATCAGTAGATTCTAGTCCTCAGCAAACAGCTAAAAGTGATGAAGTCTTACCTCTGCAAAGCATTGTGACAACTGCAAAAGCTTATCTGTATTCAAAAAATTCACAACTTTTTAATGTGACTCCCTACAGCCATTTAGCCTGTCTATTTCAAAATATGGTTTTAAAGTGCAGGGATATTACAGCTTTTCTGCTTGGTAGACAATATAAAACTTGCTTAAGTAAGGGTTCTCTCCAAATTATATTTGGGGCAGAATAGGCAATGTTGTTATTGTATTTTTCTCTCACACAACTCTACTTAATAGTGGAGAAATAAGAAGTCCTGAAATTTAAAAAAAAAAAAAAATCCACAAGCATTCACTTGGTTGGAAAACTGAGTCAACTGCATTTTTACACTGCTTTAGTTCTCCTTCACAAGATTTCCAGGAGGGGCAGTTTTATGTGGAAACTTTAGACAGACAATTGTCCGTACAATTACAGTCACCAAGCAGTGCAAGTAACTTTAGTGAAGGTGTGTAAAAAGAAAAAACTTAAAATAAATGGATTGCATTCAAAGTGCTTCATTTCCAAGAGCAAATCACATCAACCATCAAACAAAAAATTCAAGCATCAGTCACATATAATCTTAATGCCAGACAGTCAAACATTGTCTCACAGATGGTGGGAGACAATTCTGAGAAATATAACTGGTCTGGCTTTAATAGAGGTATTAGTAAAATTAATTCAAATTACTACCTAAAATCTGTATCAGCTCTTGAGTTGTCCAAGGAGACTTTGTTCAGCATGATCCTCTTATGGTTTCCTATCAATATATCCAGAAGTGCATTTGGTTTTAGGAGCACCAAACTATGCAGCTTGTTTGAACCTATAGCTCTAGAGGCTTTCCAGTGAATCCAGGTGGCTTGTGGTACCACTTATAATGAAGCAGTAACCAATATTGTAATTAATATTTCATTAGCTTTGTGTCCAAGCCCCTTAGATTAGACCAGATTCCACCCTAAAGCCTTCCTCAGTCCCATTCCCTTCTCTCTACTCTCCTCCTCATGAGGTTAGGTCTCCTCCCCTCAGAGGGAGTGAGTTCATCCTAGCACGGTTCTGCAGCACAGGAGGTTCATGTTTTCACCGCACAGCTGAGCTTTGAGCTGTGGGTACTGAGAACTGAAATCGATGAGGCCCAAAGCAACAAGAAATGGTTCTTATGTAGGTCAGCACCTGCTCTCACTCAGGGGAAGGACTGGCAGCTGCCGTCCTGCTGGCGCCCCTGCATGCGCAGGGTGTGTAGCTGTGTGTAACTCAGGGTAACCACCTTGTGCAGTTGCTTTTGGCTGCAACCTAAAATTCTCAGAGATGCCTGCCACAGTATTTCTAGAAAATATGCTTCAGGTCTGATTGTGTGGGATTGTTTAAGTTTGGGGTGAAAATAGAGAAATTACAGTTAAAATTGAGGGCAAACCAACTGGAGTGTTTGGATGTTTGCCACTATAAATGCAACAAGTAAATCACAAAATATGCTCAGCAGTCTCCAATTTCTCTTTTTATTACTCTCTACCTTTGTGTCAGACAGACAATCACCATTAAAACGCAGCAAAATATCACCCGAGGATACTTCCTGGGGTGAAGCATTGCAAATGCTAACACTATGCAAAAATGTCATACTGCAATTCCACACCACAATACAAAGAAGAGCTGATGGCAAAAACCAATGACTACCACAGACAGCAGAACATGATAGCTTGACAGTCTCACTGACATGTATATTACCATCCTGATTATTGGAGAAAAAGCCCTCTGGTGAAGAGCTCTAGTTCCTCATGCAACACATGCAGTATTTTCTCTTTTTAATTAACAGTTATCTGAGTGAAGTGCTTAGCTGCCCTATGTTAAAAAAATATCCTGAAGAAGTAGTTTAGGAAGCACTTTGATAGCTTTCTGACTCAATTTACAGATATGTCACTCTTTCTGTTTTCTTGAGAAAACAAATTTTGAAATCCTGGCTAATACTCACAGTGACTGAAGTCCCTTCAATAATTCTTTTTGCATTCTTCTCCACTGAGTGACACCAATGAAACGCAGATCATACCCTTCACGTTATCTGAAGAGCTCTTGATCAGTACAAACAATTCCATGACTGATAGCACCAATGTACTGGAATAAAACACTGGAGTACTTTATATTTGACACGAGCTCATCAGAACAGGCCTGATATTCTACCTGATGTTAGGGACCTTTACTTGAGTCTATGCTCAGCCCTGCATGTTGTCACAGCACAGCTTGGTGCAGACAGCAGGTAGCAGAAAACAACTGACTTGTTCAGGAGCCAGGTGTGGTACTGCTGCAGCAGCACAGTACTCTGCCCTTGTCATTTAACTCTCTCAGGGGCACAGCACCTTGGGTTGAGTCAATAATGCACTAAAATCATCCCAACTCTGAGACTCAGAGCTGTAGGTGAGCACAGGGGTGCGCCTATGCTTTGAGTTGGCTCAGTTTTGCTTTACAAAGCTGTGAGTCCCTGGTCACTTTTCCATTTGGGATTTGGGCATCCAAGCCTAATAGCTGTGTTTGAAGATGCACTTTTTTCTCTTTAGTATAAATGACAAAAAAAAATTGTTAGATTATTAGTTTCTTACAGAAATACTGCAAGAATTGAAGCATGATTGTGATCTGTGGTTTTCACACACATTCAGAAGTATGAAGTGGGAAATAAAGTGCAGTAGCAAAAGCTGTTTACTACAGAGGATCCTATTTTTCAGGCAATGAGATTTCAGTGTCAAATAATACTTCTTGTGAGGCCCTTTGTTATATTTACATATTGCTTTAGATGCACTGAAAAGATTCTGACTTCTTCAAATCCAGCATACAGAGGGTACTTAGAGATCTCTCCTTGTGTTACAGCATTGTGCTTGATGAGCAGCATGTTAACCACAGTAATAGAAAAACATTTGGTAAATTACCTCAGAACAGAAGGACTTTGTGCTATGGTATTTCCAATGCTATTCTGAGAATTCCCTGTCAGAGGAAGACCAAATCTTACAGATCCTTAGCTGCTTCTTAGCAGCTTGTCTAAGAACACTGGTTAGAAAGTCAAAGAGCTTGCAATAAGTGAGGGGCCTTTGGTCTTCCTCCACCTATTCCCTGCAGAAGCAGAACACTTCTGAATGGGTGGGTTAGATCAAAACCACAGCATCCCTTGGCTGGCCTCTGCAGAGAAGCAATGCATGTTACCCTCTCTGAGCAGATAGACCACTTCAACCAGCTCCATTCACATGCCAGTCCTTGAAGAAAAAGGCTGACAATTCTTAATGAGAATTAATCCAAAAGAATTCTGTTCCACTTCAGTTGGTACTGGAGAATAAAAGTAAAGTTGCCTGGAGAAGGTGTGGGTGTCCCATCCCTGGAAGTGTTCAAGGCCAGTTTGAATGGGACTCTGAGCAACCTGGTCTAGTGGAAGGTGACCCTGTCCACAGCAGGAGGATGGAAAAAGGTGATCTTTGACATTGCTTCCAATGCAGACCATTCTGTGATTCTATGATGATTCTTCAAATAGGGTTTCCGTTTTAAATAAGTTAATGGTTTGGGAGGTAGTTACTGTGCAACAGCACTGAGCAGGGAAATCCCTCCCAGGTTTAGAATGCATGTCTGTAAAGTGGTCTCTGGATTTAGGCTCTTGAGTAAATTCTGTAAAGCCAAATTTTCATTCTTTTAGATGTTAAAAATATAATCAAAAATTATATAAAATTCTAAAAATAGGCAGATGTAATATGTGAATGTCTACATATGTGTATATTTTATATATAGTGCATATTGTATATTTGCTGGTGATTCTACATTAAGTAATATTATATGTAATATAAGTAAAAATATGCAGTTTAAAGTATGGAAGCATTATTAAAATTAATATTTCATTATCTAAGCTTGGTCTATAAAATTTTCCCCTGTAGCCTTGTGCTGATCAAGGCTACTGTGTTGGTTTCCATTGAGTTCCCACTCTGTCATTATTTAAATAGAAAATACTTTATCCTGAAACCTAGCTTGAGGCTTGCAGCAGACAGCAATATGTAACTTTCTGCTATCATAGGATTCAGTTTATCAAAGTCACACAGATACTAATGGGTATTGATTGCATGGAACATAACAAAATAAAAACAAAGAAAATTAAACCAGACATTCATCCCACGATCTGGTAAGATCAGTGATAAGAGAAGTTGAAAGCCCTCTGTTTCTCAGACCAGGCTTTACAAATTTGTCTCAGGGTAATATAGATGTAGATTTTAATCTTGCTTCACACTGTGCCACAGATTGCTTTCTCCACCCTCAGCCACTTTTCTAGAGTACAAAATGTTTGCTTGTCAACAGTTTAGCCTTTTTTTTCCATTAAACTCAGAAAACTCCCTCTACATTTTTTTTTTCTTTAAGAGAATATCAAAACACCAGTAATGATTTTGGAGGCTCTGTGCTGCATGATCCATTGCTTGCATATGAATTCAGGTAACTAGGATATTTCACAGTAACAGAGAATTGAGAAAAACATGATTCAGTGCAAATAATTTATTTTGATTCGTATCCTATGAAAAATTGCTCTTACACACTTCCTCTGTCTGATTTTGATGTCTTATGTGGCAAAAGACAGAGTTATCACCTAGTTTGGATGTTGCATTAAAAAAACCCACAGCGAATCTCCAGTACTTACTGTATTTGTGAATCTTAAGTGAATAATATGACTTCTCTTTAAAGACACTTCTCTTATAAGGTGTTTGCTACCACTCTAGGGTGATATTTAAGACAAGTACCCAAGTCAATTAATATGAGAGTATAAAAACCTGTCTTGTTGGTGAGATATCATCTGCTCTTCTTGCTTGTTTCATTTGCCAGCAGAAGCCCTTAGGAAATCATGGCTGTGCCTTTGGCCGGTCACTTTTGGAGCTTTGAAGTGTATGACATCTTACGGCATTTCATGGTTCTGTGCACGTGGGCAGCATTACTGTCCAGTGATGTTACAGGAGGTCAAGATACTTTAAATAGCCATTCCTATGTGAAAAAGCTCATGGAAAATGAAGTGATTCTGTTAACTGGCAAACTTTCATTCATATCAGTATTTGGAAAGGTCTCTTGGTTACTGGAAGAGCAGCCTGTGATTTGAACTTGTGCAGTGCTGTCTCAAACAAAAACAGAAGACAGGAAACTTCAGAGCATCATTTATTTTCAAATTAGGAACCACTAATAGCATGAGTTCAATTAATCATTTTTTCGTCTTGCTATATCAAGAGGTTTTGTTCCTCTTGACCTTTTCAGTTGTATTTTTAAAAAATTCTCATTGTTATCATCCTCTACAATAATAAGTGGTATTTAGGGTCTCCTATATCTTCTCACTATATTTGTGCCAGTGTGGCACTAATTGGTTATATCAGCTATTTAGTTCATGCTTTTACACTGACAGTTTCTATCAAATGAGTATCATGAGAGTGAAAAAAAATCTGGATTGAAATCAAATTTCCACCACTGTTTTACAGCACTGCACCTGCCAGAGCTGGGGAAGTATTTGGGCAGTACTGTCAAACACACAGGGTGGTTTTGGACATTGCTCTGTGCAGGAATCCAAGAGATGGACTCTGGTCCTTGTGAGCCCCTTCCAACTCAGAGTATTCCATGCTTCTACAAAGGCATAATAATAGTGCTGAAAATTATAAGGTAAAAAGAGCTTGACTGATTCTGAGCATTTCTAACACACTAGGTAGATTTTAGGATAAAGAATGGAAGTAACAACTAGGGATGGGCAGCGTATGCGCTTCCTTTTCAGGGCATAAAACTGCATCTGTAATGTGAGACTTCTTTAAAAATACCTTCTCTGGGACTTTTGAAAAGGTCATATAGATTTTAAAGAGATTTCTTCTCCAGAAAATTTTCTGTAGAAAGGACCTCCTTGTGCAACTATTACTTTGTAAATTAGCTACTTTTTGCTATCTGTGTTAAAGAACAAATTCTTGCATTCTGTGATTCACACTCAAAGCCATGAAAAGCTGTCTCAACTACCTGTCACTTGCTGTGAAAGAGAGTTCTTGGATAAGATGCTGAGCTACATATGAGGTGGCTTTGTCTTCTACAGCTGCCTTTCAGGTAGTTTGATTTTACAAACTTCTGAGGAAAAAATGGTCTATTAGACATACATCTTTCATATAGAAACAAGGCCTTTTTAGTAAAAATAAAATGTTTTCCAGGGAAAGCCCTTGTGAGTGACTTTAATTGCTCTTATGTTCATTTCTGTTTTGAAAAGCTCTCTCATTTGCATGCACAGTTGTTAATTGTTTGTGACACCAGACCCACCATGCTTTGACCTGCTTCTGAGCTTTTTCTGTTGCCTTAGACACTGAGGTGCTACCCTTGTAGTTCAGCTGAGTATATTGCAGTGTAATTAATGATACTTGTCTAAAATACTCCACAGCGGCCACAAAAAGAGTTTCAAGTAGGTGTTGTTGAAATTCCCTTTCTGCCATTCTAAATGCTATTCATAGATAAAAGTTAATTGAGGTTAAAATAACTTCTAATTAATTCATTGTGACACTAATACGGTGTTAGGCATATTCAAAAAGATAACAGGTTCATTGAAGTGGTTATAGTTGGACTGGAAATGAGAAGTACAGGGAAAATATGTTTAAACTTGTAGGATCACAGGCATGCTTATTTTCTGACTTACTAGCCAAGACCCCTTTCAGTCTCACACAGCAGTGTAGAAGAGTATGTGTAGATCTAGCATGTGCGGACATAGCTCTGTGTAGCAGAAATTATTCAGGTATGTGTCCGTACAGAATTAAAAGTATTTCTTTTCATATTTGGGTCCCTAGAATGAAATTATTTATTGGACATTGATGAGGAATCTGATCCTTCTGCCAAAAAAAGAAATGCAAAATATTTTGCCTCAGAAATTGTGGGCTGTGTTCACAAATAAAACCCGTAGAGACAAAATCTGTCTGTAAATGCACATTTTAGTGAAATAAAGGATATAAAATTCTCTGTAAAATAAAGGGAAATTCAACTGCCTCTTCACCTAGACCATACATCATAAGCAGCTTCTAGGACAAATACCTTCAGCATATAATTCAAAACAAAACATTAAACCATCCTCAGCATTGATTTTTTTTTTCAGTCTTTATTGTGTTGGGTACAAAAGTTCTGCCTCAACAGATGATTCTACCTGTGCTGAGTCTCAGCACAGCAAAGAATTTAATAATGTATCTAATTACAGGGCGAGCATGCACTAAAAACCAAGTCTCAATTGATCTTCTTTGCTGACAAGAAAGTCTTTGCACTACGGTTCTTTACTTGGTGCACAGCCAAGTATAGTTTTTCATGCATTTTGCTCTGTTGCTTAGCTAGTCTTGGTCCAAAATTTCTAAAGATTCTTAATATGTCACTCTTCCCAATCAAAGAATAATCTATAGGTGGAACTCCTGCAGTATTTTCTGTAACAAAAATATATTCAATCTCGTTTTAACAGAGTAAGAAACAAGAAGTTCCTAAAGAGGAACAGGGACCAACAACAAAGAATTTGGATTTCTGGGCACAGCTGATTACTCTGATGGTCACCATTATAGATGAAGATAAAACAGCATATACACCAGTCTTGAACCAGTAAGTAATTACTTTCCCTATAAAAATTAAGAATCATGGGTTTATTAAAATAAGGATAAGAAATACAGCTGAATCAGAAGTTGTATTTTAAATTGAATCTAGGTAGAGATTTTTATACAGAATGTAGCATTGACATAGTTTGATAAAAACTTAGTGCTCTGATAATGGCACTAAGTTTTGGAACATTTTGGTTTAGAAACATTAAAGACAGGTGGTATATGAGTCATCTCAAAACTATAAGTAGCAAAATATTCACAAGAGATAAATGGGTGGAAGGGAAATGTCAGTGACATTTCAGCGAAGGGAATTTTCAGTGCGATGGTATTGATGGTATGAGAGTATCATGGCACACGTGGTGTTCAAATCATGCTGAAACTCTTTTAGGTATGATTTTTAGGCATGTAATAGTAAAAAAATTAACTTCACAAAAAGACCCTCTCTGAATTGTAATAGGTTGGACAGACTGATTTGAAAATGTATAAAGTGGAGAGCTTTATCCTGGAGATGGAAGTTGACTTTTCAGAATTGATGATTTAGCAGATGAGGGAGGTACAATCAATAACCAAGACAAGTCAAATAACTTAAGGTTGATACATGAGTAGAAAGGAGAGAAACAATCGATAAACAGAGAAAAAGAAGGCAGTGCTGGAGTTTGAGCATGAAATACCCAGAAACAGTGCAAAGAAACATGTTTCACATATTACAGCTGGAGAAACAGGCCTCACACTAATTGAAATGTGACATGATGAGGGCCTGGGGAAATGTTTTATCTCTTTTAGCTCTTTGGAGCTATTTTACAGAGAAATGGCAGAAAATCTGGGCACAGTCTGGCTGTGATGACTTATGCAAAAGTTAACATTGGAACCTACATCTGTATTATGACTAAACAATTAATAGAGGCTTCTGCCATTGCATTTAATTGAATGTTCTGAAGGTGTGCAGGAACAATCTGGGTTTTTCAGCCAAAATAGGGTAGATACTAGAAGGCAACTCCGTACATTGAGATGTGCTTGTCTGTTCATGAAAGGTACCATTCTATTTATGGCCCCACAGTAAAAGTGACAAGGAAACCTCCTGGTGATAATGAGAAGCTGAAAGATATTTCAATGACTTCTGACTCCTTACTTTACTTCTTGCTCCTTACTTAAATAAAGTATTCCTTCAGTCCTGGATAATAAGCATTTCTTTGTTCAACCCCCTGTTGCACTGACCTTGTTAAAGAATAAGTTCTCACCCTATAGAGGAAAGAAAACACTTTTGCAGTTTACTCCATTTTTATGCCATAGTGTTGAGTTTCTCCATTAATGAAAGCTCAACCTTTTGTCTGACAGGCTGTATAAATAATACAGTCATTGTAAAATATCTAATTGAGACAAATACATATATGTGATTCATTTCAGTCTCTTCACTGAAGTTGTGTAATTGCATGTTAATTATCCCAAAAATTGTTCTAGCTGTATTTTTATACAAACATGAGGGAGATGGTAAAGACCTAAAGAACAGAATTCTTCTAAGGGGATTAGTAGGTTCCCTGAAGTACAGATGAATGATTTTGTAAGATGTGTAAAGAATCAGGAGTGGACGGAATTGGGACAGATTAAGGCAGAGCACTTGTGTCTCTGACTTCTCTCTGGTTTTTGCTGTTGTTTAGTAAGTGAAAGACTGAACACAGGGAATAATATGTCTTTTAGAAGTAGGAGACATCAGAAATAAAAGATGAGGCTGAGGTTGTAAAAAACTTGAGAAACTGTTCAGAGTTGCTTTGGATACATTTTTTTAAAAGAAAAGCTTCTCCTAACACAAAAGCAGAATGTAAAAAACTGCTGAGAAAAAGTGAGACAGCCTTTTTCCCCCTGTTTACTATAGAAAAGAAAATGGATTAAAATAGATGAATGGGAAATATAAGTTGAAAACACGAGAATACTGCAAAAATATGACTCTTTATTAGAAATATATGACCATGCACTGTCTCAGTGGACTAGTCAGGCCTGCATCCATTTGAATCTTATTTTAGAAATGAGGTAACCAAAGATCCCCAGGAATGCATTTTGATTGAAGTTTTCACAGTTGTATAATATTGCTCAGAATTCTACTCCCCAATCAGTTTTGGAAACCCTATTTTTGTATCTGCCTTAGAGGCAAAAATTATGCTGTGATGGAGTAGTTTGAACTGTATCAGATTATGAATCCAGATGAAACATGACATGATGGCCTCAGCAAGCATTGCAGCCTCTGACAGACTGTACCAGAGCACCCAGTGGGAGTGTGGGGGCAAGCTGCAGCTCTTACATGACATGAGAAACTTGACAAGTTTGAGGGAAAAACATGGTCTGGTATTTAAGTTGTTAAATCCTCATTCTAGTAGTTAAACAATGTAAAATGTGTTTGAAACCTGATTCACAGGCAAATCCAGGGCTTTCTGGCACTTTTAATATGCATTGTATGTGCTGTGAGACAGGAGAAATTGCTATCAAAATAAAATATCTATTCTAATAAAAGGAACATCAAATCAAGAACAAAATCTCCAGCTCAGATATGCTTCTGTATTTGGAAAGCAAAATCTAAACTTTGGTCCTCTGCACTTTTTATTTTTGCACATATACTTAGAACAGTCAAGTTGTCACTGTAGTATAAATTTAAGAAACAAGGCAGTTCTAGTGGGACTTTTAAATTTGTTCTTTACTTCTCCTTAGATCATTGCAATGTTAGGATCTGTTTTCTCTGTGGTCACATTGTGTTCCACACAGTGTGGAAAGGACTAACGCATGAAATCTGCAGGAGCAGATTTCCTCAAGCTTCAGGAGCTAAAATGTTTAATAACTCTGAAAAGCTGGGGATAGTAACTTATATTGTAGAAACAGCATAATCGTAACCTACATATCAGTGAGCTGTGAAACATAGGTCAGTGGGAAAAAAAATTATAGAAAGAAAAGGAAAAAATGAGAGTACACTGTATCATGGATTGGACTGTGTCAGCCTAACTTCACAATGTTTCTTTCACGATGGAAAGTGTATCTGATAGGTTTTGTGTCTTGATCAGTGATATTCCCTGTTATCAA
Organism: Donacobius atricapilla; assembly: GCA_013397315.1. NCBI lineage: Eukaryota > Metazoa > Chordata > Aves > Passeriformes > Mimidae > Donacobius > Donacobius atricapilla. The sequence goes on from WBMY01004226.1 coordinate 522,678, forward strand.
TTATACTTTATTCTGTGGAAGCATATGAATTTCACTTTTTCATTGAGCTTGTGCGCGTGATCCTGTGCAACAAAGCTGTTCTCATTCTTTCACCATACCCCCTGTAGCCTCTCATGTAACAACATAACACTGACAGACCAGATTAGTTGTATAGACTATATACAGTACCTGTGTTGCCCATTATTTTTTTCTTCAGGGAAAGGAGTGTTGAAAATAAAGCTTTGGGCAGATGAGGATAGAGCACAATGTAAGAATAAATGAGCTCTTAGCTCACAGTTTAAATAGAGTACGTATTTTCCAAATTCAAATAGAACTTTTGTCTGAAGGGCTAGTGAGGCAGTGGCCATGGCCAGCACTCCACAGATGGTGGGATCTCTCCTCTTGCTGCACACACAGCACAAAACTGAATGTATTCACCCCTAGGACTGGTGAGATTTAGCACCTGGATGAGATTGAAGCCACCAAGTATGGAAAATGAGCTATTCTGAGAAGATGCATCTGAGGTTCAGAGACTCTGATATTCTCAAGATGTAGCAGACTGGAGATTTGGCAGCACAAATTAAGAAAAAGCTTTTTTAATTTTCATGATAGAATTTTCTGACTTTAGGGTTGAACCAGAGACATGCAGTACTGTCTGGGATAAATGCCTGCAGGGTTATATATGTTTTGTTTATACACTGATTCTTTTCATTTTGTTTTAAGCTGAGTTCAATTTGCTTGCATTGATCTGTGGTTTTATATATAGCCCTTCACTAGAACTAGCCAATAAGAACTGTTTTCACTATATTTTTGCCTAATTAAAATCAATAAAGGGAAGTCATAAGTGACTGTCTTGTATATGCAATTTAGTATTTTTGGAAATACATGGGTATGGTCATGTATGGGCAACATAACTCTTCTGGATAAACTGAGATTTTATATAGTTCCAAGAATAACATAGAAATTGGGAAATTATGGCCAATGGGCCAGAAATAACTGTAGCAAGAGCAAGCTAAATGACTGACAGGGCATTCTGCTGATTGTCCATTTGCTTCTCTGAAAAATGTGAAAATACATGGCTTTTGCAAAGATTAGAAAATGTAATGTGTAGAGATTTGCATGGGAAATTTCTCTGATATTTTGCACCATAGGGATCAAAAGCTGAAGTAGTCTGAAAAAGTTTTCTTACCTAAAAATAAGGTGATAAAATACAAATAATGCAAACTACCATACTTATATAGATGCTTTAGTATTTGACCTTTGATTATCCCTTCCTTTTAATAAGACAGCTGCTTCTGTTACCATTTAAATTTAGCATGAGGAATCACATACAGTAAACTGCAAGGATACCTCTGGTAGTTCCCTCATGCCTGTGACTGACAGCTGTGCAGTGCCCAACAGTCTGAAGTATAAAAAATGTCACCAATTTTAGACTTCACCTAACTGAAGCTAGGTGGGATGTGTTGAATAATTTAAACAACACTGATAATTGCAGTTTGCGTGTGCATGTGTTTTCACAAGTTAAAATGCATAGACAAATCTATTTATCACTAATCAAACAAGTGCACTTTTATCAGACCCAGCCTTGCAATATGCTCAAAAGACAGTGTCAGTATTAAATAAGCTGTTAAATACTTCCTCAGAGCAACACTGTCAAAGTTCAAGTCTGGTGCTAAGAGAGCATTCAGAGTGGACTGGAGGTAAAAAAATTAAGATAGCTGAAATGCATTTCAGCTTTTGAACAGAAATTGATTTTGTATTAACAGAATTAATACGAAGATCTTTAATTGAGCTGTCATTAGCATAAAGAGGGCTCAGTGATCTGAGCCAGCAACTGCTTCCTATTAAAGTGGCAGAGCTAATGAGCTGTTTAAGTACTTTTTCTTTGCAGATATGATCAGGGTCAAATAGGTCTCTAAAATGAATACATTACGTAGCTCATACTGCTACCACTTTTAAGTTGCACATAATTATCATTCTTTCTATGTCAACAAGACCTTTATAAATTCTTACATTTTTACAGAAATTATTACAGAATATTTTCTGAATTTGATAAGTGCTTTAGTAAAAGGTCAAAATACTTCAGATCCAATTCTTTTCTAGTATAAAGAGTAATAAACTCAACACAAAAGCTACACAGCTCTGTTTGTTTCCTTGTTAATATATTTCCTTATTTTATGTATTCCTGGTGAACTGTGGGTATATCTGTGTGGCTCTCGCTGCACCCCTGTGCTATAAACAACTGCTTTACCCCACTGGGTGATTCTGTGTTCTTCTTTCTGCTCTTCATCTGCCTGACCTGCCTGGCTCTGCTTCTCAGCTCTGAGAATGGCTCTATTAATGTCAGTTCCACACCTGCATTAAGGACAGCTCTGTTTCTAAGACAAAAAACGTGACAAAAAACACTGTGTTGGTCACTAAAATGCCAACTTTTGCTAGTTTCTAGCAGTGAAAATGGTAACTCAAAAATTAAGGCCTTTCTTTTGCATTGAATAAGAGGCAGCAGGGATCTAGGAAAAATTTGTGTAAAAATATTTGATTGATAACAGCAGAAAGTATCTAAAAGGACTTTCTCAAAGATGACATGAAGCATGAGACCGAAACTGAAATTTTGAATCAAAATCTGCATTTCACTACTTGTTATATTCTTTATTATTTTATCCATACATCAAGGTGGAAGTCTTCAGTGAATTGGATTCTATGAACCAATATAGCTTCACAGACAGCGACAGTCTTTTCCAGTGTCACACTGTGGCTGCTAAACTTCTGAGCCAACTGTTTCATGTTCTTCATAAGCCATCTGATTTACCTAAAACTGAGGAATCATTTGCAAGATAGATAAATGTTTTTTAATTTAAAATGTCATGTAAGGGAAGTTTTTATTTGAAGGTTGGGTGGTTTATATAATTGTTACAAAACATAAAATACGGTAAGTGCATAATAGGGGAATTATTTTGTGGAAATATTTGCCTTTTTGTTGTGCAGCTGTAAGCACCATTCCTAGCAGCAGGTGAACTGATGTAATGTGATTGATTGCAGGTTCCCTCAAGAGCTGAACATGGGAAAAATCAGCGCTGAAATCATGTGGACTCTGTTTGCCCAGGACATGAAATATGCTCTGGAAGGTAATTAGAGCAAACTATTAATTACACTAGTGAGTTCACCAAGGCTGATTTCCGCTGCAAGTAATATGATACCTGGCATCAGACTTCTGCGTGTGGTTAAAGCTTTCTGGTGTACTTGTTTAAGATGCTTTGTAAGTTACTGAAAAAGAAGGGTTATAAGGAATCAAATCATTGCACTGTGGATATCTGAAGTTATCTGTGAAAGAAGAACACAAGAGAATTGTGACTTGAAATGTTGTTTCTAAGATCTGATAAAAATCTTCAGTGTCCAAAGAGATACACATCTGCTTGCTAGAGAGAGCATTGTAGACAATCCAATTTTTCTCACTAGCTGAAAATTGTTAACTTGCCCATAAGGAACATTTGCAGAATGAAATTATTGAGAAGGCATACACTTATAATTAAATCTTTTTGCGTTCAAAAGGCAGGATGTATTCATTCTAGTTCCAGCAGAATCAAATGAAGTTTCATTTTATCTCTCAAGATATTGTGGTTAGCCATTGTTAAAATACATGGGTTTTTTTCTATATAGCAGATTGTCTCCAGCTAATGACTTCAAACAGAAAATAAAATATGGTTATTGCAGCAAACTGAGTAAAAATACCTTGCATAGGTGGCATTGTCTTTAGTCAAGTCTGCTACTGATTACAGAGCAAGTCTGCAAAGGGTGAGAAAAAATATATGAGATTGAATTTAAAAAACAATGCCATTCAACAGGCATAAAGGATTAAAAAACCCAAATATTTGAAGATACACTTCTATATAATTCTCTCCAGAATATCTAATCTGATAATATCAGTGCAGTGGTGCTTTGATGACATGGCAGATTCTCATGATGATAAAGAAAGAGAAAAGATGAGTGGCTAGAACAGCTATTGATGGAAGAACTGGTTTTTTCATCTGCTGTTGTGTTACTTTATTTTGTTAATTGTGTTATTTGAATGTACTCTGGAAGCACAGCAGAGGAAAAAGAGGAGAAAGGAAGGAAGGTAATTAAAATATGTACAACGACATCAGAGGACATGAGACATCTTAGATGTGGGTAGGAGTAGAGATGTTCAAACTATTGTTTCAAGGTGCTGTTCTGTAGTCGTGTCAGAGTGAATCAGAAGTACAAGTTTGAGAAGGGATATCAGGCAGGAGATCATCCCTTAAGAGTGATCAGTGAAGGAAGGCAAAAGCTTCCAAGAGCTGAGAATCATTAAGACCAAGTGAAAGCCACTGTTTTAGGTTAAAGCATATTCCTGGTTCCACCAGTGAAACAACCTATCTGGAGAGGCTGTCAGTCAGGAGCAGCTATCAGAAAATTGCTGTTCTGTAACTCAGCGTTGTGTTTCCCTTACAGAAAGCAAAGATTATGCAGGATTTCTAGGAGCCCCCAATTGCCATGACTTCATAACCTTGGGTGTGGAGTAATACTCTGCACACAGACACCCCTGAGCGCCCAGAGCTTGTGGTGCTTTAGCCATTGAACTATAAACATTCTGCACTGCAACAAAATAATTCACAAAGCATCACTCACTCTATTTGTTCATTTCAGCACACTGATCTGTCAAAAGGCCGCTTCAGATCAAGCCATGGTTTATTTCTTGGTCGTGAAGAATAGAATCTAATTATACAATATATAAAATGTGGATGTTTGCACTGAATCAGGACTTTAAAATAAATATTAATGTTAGTATTTATCCTTATTCTGCAGAGAGAGAGGTAGAAGGCATTTGACTTTTTATGTTCCAGACCAGTCCCTGAATGTGGTCTCATTTCTGTGTTGCTGTGGATACTGACTTTCTGAGGAGAGGAAATGCCATTGTTGGCATTAGGAATTCTAAGCTGCTCCCAGAATCATTAGTGAAACAGTTCCTGTGTATAAATAATAATTAAAATAAATTGAAATTAATATGTTATTATTTTGAAATTAGTATAAATTATTATAAATNACTGGGTTTAACTCAGTTGTTGATGGCAATAATATTTTTTTCTTTAAATTCTATAGGTTTAGAAACAAGCTCTTAGTTATGTTCACAGTTGCTTCTCATGATTTTAATGGAGTTCATTAAAATGCATTGCATTCTGCTATGCCACTCTCGCCTTCCAAGTTATTAACATAGGCTACCATCTGTTCATACCTAGCGTCCAGGCCTGTGATTGCAATCTTTCCCTACTCCAATTTAGTCTTAATCTCCTGAAGCAGCATCTTTTGTGTTACGAAGTTGATTCCTTTCTGCGTCCAATCAAGAAGCAATAAACTGGTGCAGCATTGTTTGCAAAAGGATTGCTCATGTGATAAAAAAGATTAGATTAGCTCATCTGAGATCCTGTTTCTGGTTTTACCCACTTTATGTATTCAAAAACATATCCAGCCACACCCATCACCTCAAATTCTGGAAATAAGAAGACAGCAAACACTGGGGCATCCACTTGCCATTCCTTTTTGCCGGGCGCAGTTCAGAATGGCTGTTCAGACTCTCTCCTCTCCCTGTACAGCTGAATCCCTCCTGGATCTGCTCAGGGGGTGTGTGCGCTGCAGATCTGCTGCCCTCCAGCAGGGTCCCCTGCCCACCTGCTCCTGCAGAACAGCGCAGCAGCGCTGCGAGGGGCACCAGCCAGCACCACACACCCTCTGCCTTCTCTTCGCCCTTGGTCCTTGCCAGGACACTCCAGCAAGGAGGCTGCTGCTGTGACATGGCGAAGTCAGAGGGGACAGCAGCTGCCATGGCAGGGGCCTTTGGCTAGAGAAGAGCAAAGCCATGTCTCTGTGAGTACCAAGGCAGTAAATTGGTACTGGTGGAACAGCTTGGTTTTTTGGTCAGGGAGGAAAGGACATCCCAAAGCACAGTTCAGGTCTGCACAGCTGCCAAGATCGGGGCTACGCTGTGCCAAGCTGACATGCCTTGGAAACAAAACTGTACTAAAATCTGGTGTTGAGTTCATAATTTCATTCCAGATTTTATTCCAATTTAAGTAAATTAAAATATTTAGCATTTGCTTGGTGTTAAAAGTTTTAGGCAAATTTTTTAAAAATTGAGGTCACACAAGTTATCTTTCTGTTTTCTGGTCTAATGGATTATTTTCATGTACATATTTTGCATGAAGAAGGTATCACATGTTTCTCTTTGAGAATTGTCTTCATTAGATTTGGTCTCTTTGGGGTGTTTTGCTTCTTTGCAGGTTATTCATGAAGCATCAGTGGTTTGCCTGATACATTATAGATTGTTGCTTGGCATTTAGTTTACACAAACATCTGATCTTATAGGATAGTAATATTTTTGTATTGTCTGATCCCCTAGTTATTCCATATTTATGGTGCAAACAAATGAGAAGAGAGAGAGAATTTCACCAACATTGCATATGATTTGTTACTGACTTCATATGGTAGGAATCTTTTCCTTTACAAGGATGAAGATGCAAAGGTTAAAAGATTATGAGAGTAATAAGCTGAAATTAGATATGCATTTGCAAATTACCTTTTTTAATTCTTTGTCCTCAGAGAAGTCTTTTTGCAGATCTTTCAGATCCCTAACTTTTGAATAGGTCAGATCAAATGTCTGAAATTGTCCAGTCTGTTAGAAAGAAAACATCCTAATTGCTGTTATTATTATAATCTAATTCTAGTAGTGGCCAGAAGTCAAGAACAGAATCAGGCCAGAAATTAGTTGGCTGCAGTGTAAGTACAGCAATATACAGTCTCCATCCTGCAGAGCTACGATTCTAAAGGCCTTATAAAAATAGGAAAAGGAGGTAGTCATTCCACCATTTTATGCCTTTAATGTGGATTTGCTTTTCAAGTTTGCTATAGTCTTCTGTGCTGAAGAAGATACTGTTTTCCTGTTTCTCTGACAGATACTTCTTCCATGACAGAAACTGATAAAGTGATTGGAAAGAGAAGAGGCAGGTCTGGGAGTTGATGCTGAGCACAGAGACAGCATAGAAAAGAGCCAAAAAGGCTAATGCTGCCCAGAGAAAGGTCACGCCATTTGGTGGAAGATTTAAAGTCTATTTTCACTCCAAATTTACAATGTACAAAGTTCCCCTTAAGGGGGAATATAGTCTTGGTTTAGAGGGAGGCTACAGGGATGAGGGAAAGTGAGACTAAGGTTTTGTAAGGGACAAGAAGGCAGCATCCACAAGAATGCAGGATGTCAACACTACCAAAGTATAAAACCTTTTTATTTTAGTCAGTCTCATTTCTGCATTGGCACTTTCAACAAATGTATTCTATGCTTATCTTTTCAGATGCCTGAGGAATTAAGAGTCCTCTATGACAACTCAGAGAGTCTGTAAAGGCAAAGTCAAGGAGATTACAGTTGGAGTTAAACCTTCCCTTGGCAGATAAGATAGAATGTTGCTGTGATTAGAGGAAGAGGGGCGTTAGAAACATTCTTTATTCACCATAACAGACAAGGATGGTAAGGGCAGGTACACTCTGTATGTCCTGAGGGGCTGAGCTTCATGAGTATGGGAATCCACCTGTCGAGGGCAAAGCTGAGCTTTAGGCTTGCCTAAAAAGCACCATTGCCATGCCAAATGGCACTATTTTGTTGGAGTTAATTAGACCCAGTAATTAAGTCAGATGAAGTGGACAAAACTGCTCTCAGTGGCTGAGTTAATACTTCTTCACAACTTCATGTTGTGCTGTAGCAACATGTCATCTGGCTTGCAACTACCTCAGAGATCTCTGGTATGGCACAACCTTGCAGTTGGGACTGCTCTATCTATAACTTCCTTGTTCTCTAACCCATTTTCTTGGATTTTATTCTTTGAACCATCATCAGAACAATGAGTAGTACTGCAGTACAAGCCTACAGTAATCTTAGTAAGTTCAGACTTCTCTATATCTGGCTGTTAGGTGTATTCATGGTGCCAGATTCACTAGAAAAATGTAGTGCATCAGTGAATGCCTGACTTCATTGTTCAGTCTTGAACTTGTCACTCAATACCAGCAGTGTATGCTGTCCTATATATTTAATAATGATAGTTCTGTCCTTTTTTTTTCCTAACCAATGACTATTACTCTTGTTCTTAAACGCTGTTATTGGCTCTTACTCAGGCAATCACTTATTGTAAAAAAAATTGTGTATAAACTTTTCCTGAAAGTTGCCGAATTGTAACAAAGGCAACTTTTTGTTAGTCAGCTTATACGGGTAGCACCATGCTGGATAGGTTATGAGTGCAAATGGTGCTTTAAGTGGACCCTGCATTAATTAATAATTATGGGTTATTTATAGCTCACATGGCCCTGCCCTTTCCACAAATGAGTGAGTTGAAGAGGGAAGTGTTCTGTTCACCTGGATGGGCTGTGTATCACCTGTAACAGCAGGGGCAGGCAAGACCTCCTCCAGAGTTTGTAGGTATCTCACCCCAGAAGAATATTTTGCTGCTTCTTTCTTCTTGTCCTTGATTACAGTTCTTTACCACTAAGATGATACCACTTCATTCCATCTCATATTTTTACAAAAGCTAGACTTACATCTTTTGTCTGAACTCATGTTATGGCTGGGGAAGAAAAATAAAAACCCCAAACAAATAAAACCTCTAAGCAAAAATGTGACTTTGTCCCCTCAGACAGTCCCTTAAAGGATTGCATTGCAGCTCTGAATCTGCTGGTTGGGTAAAACTTTCATCCTTTTGTTTTCTCAAGGGGTTTCTTCCCCTTATCTCTGTCAGAGTGGAGCTGCATAATTCTCACACAGCAGCAGTGGAAGGTGTGTGCTGCACCTCTTCCTGCATTCTGTGAGCTAATCACACAATGAATCCCCTTATATTTTGGACTTCTTTCATTGAGAAACAGTAACTTGTAACAGCTTTCTGGAAAAGTAATACCTTTCTTTATCAACTAGAATACAATATTTGAGTTAAAGAAAATTAAAAATAACAAGCAACCTCTGCTATTTTTAATCTTATCCATTTTTACAAAGACACTGCTTTAAGGCTTTCCTCACACAGCAGCTATTATTTTTCCTAAACTCTGTTTTCTTAGGTTGAAGACTCAGTCTTTTACTTTCAGGACTCTTCCACTTATGGAGATTCACTTGTGTCTTTTTCTCCTATAGAATTTGAGGTCAATTTGCTGTTATGGGCAAGTGCAGTAGTTCTAAACTAAATATTTGGTACTGCTTCACCCCCAGGAGAATAGGATAAATCTTTTAAAACTGCTTGTTTCTACATTATCTTTTAGAAAGCCTTAAGTGCAATTTGCAGGTTAAGAATTAGAGAACACCTCTCTGGTTTTGCCTTTGCAGGCAGAGCCAGACAGAACACAGGTAATTATTTAAGTGCTGCCTCACATTTATCTTCCTGCCAGATTCTTCCTGGTTTGTACTCCATTCTACTAATTGCTTGTAAAAGACAAGCATGCCTATTTGATGAGGTTTTATGCTCACTTTGCATACTAGTGATGAAGCAAAGAGCAGAGAATCAGGTCTTCATGGAAAGACACATTTTTTAAAAAATTAAGCAACAAGTAAATGGAAGAAACCAATCACAAAAATTACACTGAAGATGCAAAGCTAAGTATTCAGTAGTTAAGTTCCAATGCTATTGAAGTGCTCATTGTTACCTTTACTCTGTTTTCCATCCCAGATTTAAGCATTATACCATCAAATCATAAAAACATGGAATGGTTCAAGAGGACCTTAAAGATCATCCACTTCCACCCCCCATGCCATGGGGGTTGCTCAGGGCCCAATCCAACATGACTTGAGCACTTCTGCAGATGGGGCTTGTATCCTCTCTTTATTGCAATTTTTATACGTATTAGAGTTTTATGAAAGCTTAATAAATATAAACTGGATTTCTATATTAGCATTACTTTTCTTCTTTTATTACTTTTATTACATTCATTACTTTTATTACTTCCTTTTTTATTACTTTGACTAGATCTTGAAACGTCAGTATGAAATATTTGAAATTTCAATCATATTCTTCAGAACCAGGGCTTTAATTATCATCATAGATCTCATATCAGGATGGACTATTTCTTCTGCTTCTTTCATAGCTTCCATTTCCTTACACATTCCATGGTCAATAAATATACAAAGCAAGAATTCCACCAAGAGTAAAAAAGCACAGTTCAGATTGTTTCACTCATTGGAAACAAGTGCTTATTTCCTTTTGTATTCAATAGTAGCCACGTGTATCCAAAGCCAGAATTTTGTCTTCAAATGTTTTTTCTTTGAGTATTATCTATTTGGTGTCACAGTATGTAAATTTCAGTCTGATACAATATTGAAGGGTGAAATTTATGCTGAGGTTAATCTTATTCATTCACTTGTATTCCTGGCATTTTTCTTTTTGTGGCAGCAAGAAAAACAGAGCAAGTTTAGGCATAATCAAGCTGCATATCTTGCACTGCCATTTTGGTGATAACCCATCTACTTTTCGGGAACTTTCGTGGAAGTATTTGGTTTTGGAAGCAGTGATGAATTGATAAGACTAATAGGAGTAATAGTAACTATAAATAAGCAGTAAAAAAAGCAACTAAGTAATGTTAATAAGATATCAAAGTTAATTTGCCTAAGTTATTGGAAACATTTAGGCAATGTACTACAGTGAGTAAAAAATGGCAAATGCAATGTTTAGAGTAGAAGAGATGGTAGTTTGCAGCAGGTTCATACATCCCTCATGATCTTACATGTTGCATCTCTTAAGTAGTATGTGATATTGGTATTTGATGCCCTTGAAGTTCCCAGGAGACATTTACCTCTCCCAGGGAACCATGTACAGCTCTGCCTTTTCCAACACCATGCAGGTGACCCTGAACTCTCCTGCACCCGCTGCGAAATGTCAGGCAAAGCAGAGCACTGAGCAAATGGCCTCTTGCTTTGAGAGCTTCTCATTGAATGTAAAGGCCAATGTCACATCAGCTTTTACAGTGCACTGCATTAAATCAGAGATTGATTAGCTGCTTCCACTGCAGGCAAGAAAACACAAAAAGAACAGCGAATCCATTTTTCCTCACCATTCACAATAAGAGAGTCTGTCTTCCTTCCCTGATCTCTGTCGCAGAATCACAGAAGTGCTAGGGTTGGCAAGCACCTGTGGAGGTCATCCAGTCTAACCCCTGTCAAGGCAGGGTCACCCGGAGCAGATGACAACAGGAATGTGTCCAGGCAGGTTTGGAATTTCTCCAGAGAGGGAGAGTGCATGACCTGCCTGGGCAGCTGTTCCAGTGCTCTGCTATCCTCAGTGGAAAATTCTTCCTCTCACTGAGATGAAACTTGCTGTGTTTTAGTTTCTGGCCATTGCTCCTTGCCTTGTTGCTGGGCACCACCACAAAGAGTCTGGCACCATCCTCTTGCCACCCTCCTTGGAGATATTTATACGCATTAATGTGATCCCCTGAGTCTTTTCTTCTCCAGACTAAACAGGCCCAGCTCTTCTCCTAAGCCTCTCCTCATAAGAGAGATTCTCCAGACCTCTCATGATCTGTGGCCTCCACGGGACTCTCTCCAGTAGCGCCTCTGTCCAGGGAGGAAATATGACTCCATATTGTAGATCTTTGAATAAGATCTACACTACCTTTCCTAATTTATGCATATTGCCTTAATAAGCATACTTGGTCTCTTTTTTTCTTCAATTTCCCATTTGCTTAGCTTCATCATCCCACAGAGATGTTCCAGGTGCAGTCCATTATGTTTATGTACTGTCCAAAGATATTTTGATGAAAATTTCCAAGTAAATGCAGAGAAAAGATTGACTGTGTAGAAGTCTGCTGGGAAAGATACAATACGTTTTTTCAAGGAGAATTAGAGGAAGCATTAAAGATAAATGTAATCCAAAAAGGAGGTAATGATAGAAGCTTTTCAGGTTTTTGTTTATTATATTGGTCTTGACACAAAGAGCCCTTTCAGAAAGGTCAGCAGTATTTCACATTATAAAAATCAATGTAAATTATACATAATTATCAATTAATTGTGTTCTACTGTCTATTTCAGTTAATAGCCAGTGACTTCCATTGCCTTTAGCAAAGTACAAGAATCCTGGGATGAGATTCTAGTAGAATGTAATGTTTCCTTCTAGACCAGTGATGAACTTCCAGTTAAATTTTTTGCTTTTTTTGTGGCCTGTATGCTGTTAACATTCATACAATCAGAGGCTTCAGGTTTCTTCCAGCAGCATGGGGATAAAATTTAAATTAAAGCATGATACCTACATTGAAAGAGGCTGTGACATAGCAACCACTCCTGTATTGTGGGGAAAATTGCACTGGGATCAGGTGCATTGAACATTAACTTCTACTTTTATCCAAAACATAGGTGCATCATTCAGTGTAACATTTCCACAGTGGTTCAGAGGGAGGAATACCAATCACACTCCATCCATATCATTCCTTACTGCAGCTTTCCTTCCTCTAGCTGTACTCGGTTTTGTGTTCCCAGTTACATGACTGCAGGTTTTCTGAAACAGAGTTCTGGAAGAAATAGATAGCAGCTGGTAGTCTCTGGAAAGATTGGTAGGTAATTATTGCAAATAATATGGAATTATGTCACAATGGTTGAAAATAACGGCTGAGTTTTGATGGGAAAATTTGCAGCTATTCCAAACACAAATCCCATATGCTTAGTCTCAACCATTTCTGTTTAATAAACTGTAGTGCGATAGAATGTATGTCAGTCAAACCAGCTACTTGTGGTGTAATTTATTTGCTACACATAAATATTCTGTATAGTAGTTATTAATCCCTGAAACATTGTCTATAAAGTCTGAACACTGGACAAGTTTGGTTTTTTAGAAAAAAGTATTTACGTGTATGTAGTCAATTTGTTCATTTTTTACAGACTAATTTCCTCGAATTTCTTGTTCATGAAGATTTGAAATGTGCTTTAAAACCATCTTGTAAGAGTCCTTCAAGCAGCTTAACTATATGTTTTTACAAAAAAATATTGGCTTGGAAACTGCTGTAGAAAAAAAATTGCCCTGAGTTTTTGTACCCAAATAAGGAAAATTAGAGTTGAACAAAATATCATTTTGATTATCTGAATATTTAACATGTTCATCTTTTATGAAGGTTGTTGGATTACCATTTTTCCTTTTTTAGCAACTAATACATATCAAAAATTACATGAAATTCAGAGTAATGTTATTACCTCAAGGTTAAAAAGCAAAAAGGATTCTGTAGTGAACAAGATTCTATTTCAGTTTGTTAAATGACATTGTTTTTAGTGTCATATAGACATTTCTGCTTAGTAAGTCATCATTATGACTTTCATTTGTTGCTTTAAGAAAATCTTCTCATCTTTCTTCAGCCATTGCTAGAAAAATGAGCAGAAAATCAAACATGATTCCAAAGTACTCTTGTTTGGTCAAGGCCTGTGAGGACAGTATCTTGGATTATAGTCTTTCCTATTGTGTTTCTTTATAAATTTTTCTCTAAAAGAAGTACTGCATGCAATTAAATTACATGCCAGATACAGCGTCACCAGGTCTGTGTTGATTTCATCACACACCAAGTTCTTTTGCATATATTAATGCATTCCCTGTAATAGCTTTTAAAAGCAATCTCTCTTCATTCTTGGTAATACAAATAACATTTGGGCAGATTTTTTTTTTTTTTTCCTTCAGTGCTGTTGCTTACTGGAGGTATTCTTAAGGGGGGTCCCATCTCTGTGATTTGTACCAGTGAGATGGAACAATTCCATACAGTTTTTGTTGTGGTTGCAGTTCCAGTATCTGTTGCTGCAAGCCTGTGGAAAAGCACATGTGCATTACAGCACCGCCCCTAACAGATATTCCCCTGCCCCAATGGCATCAACAATGTAAAAAAGTTACACTTACTGCAACTGCAATTCCCACAAGCAGCTGAAGGGCCCCATACACACAACTAAAGTTTACAGATGTTGCCATTTACAAGAATCTTATCAGTCCTTTTTCACTGATGCATGACAGTGACCTACAATATGCCAGCATGGGAATGGAATATGAAACATATTAGATGAGCAGTTGCTTATAAAAATACACTGCACTACAAGGAATGTGTCAGAAAAGGAGCAGCACAAAATAAAAACATAATCAGCATTAGGTTTGCTATACTGGAGATTTCCTTACCTAGAAGCAGTTATGAGGATGTTCAGGTATTTCTGTCATCATCTCTCCAGAGAGCGCATCTGCACACAACTGGCAGCTTTAGTTACAGACTGACTCAGTAGTATAATAATTTTGCAAAGCAAGAGTGGACTTTTTTAAAAAGAGTTATATTGTGCAGCTACTACATCTGTCTTCCAGAAAGCCCAAAATGGATATGTCTATATAGGGAAACGTGGCTCTAGCTTTCCCTCCAGGAAAATAGACACAGATCTCCAAAATGCATCCAGGTATCCCATGCTGGCTCACATTTACATTAGCTTGTGCGAGTTTTTCAGAAATTAAGGAAGCAATCTATTGGTCCTAATCTAAATTCAGAACACCTACAGTGATGTTGCTGCACTTTGTAACCAAAATCCATGGTTACCATGGATAAACCCCTCTATTATCCAGTTAAAATTGCCACTGCTGACTCATACGGGCACCTGTTTGCTCAGTTCTTTGGTTTATATGATCTGAAGAGGTAAAATGCATGGTTGCTAAATGACCTCATATATCCTGTGAGGAGTTTGCTGATGTGCTCGTATATTAATGTCAGGAATTCTGGATGCATTTTTCACTTATACGTAACTAGAAATAATATCCTGGGAGACTCTTTAAATATTCTCTGCAAGGTATAACAGCCTGAAGAAAAAAAAGTTCAATTATTCATGAATTACTTTTGTGCTCATTTTTAATGTGTGATAAATCTTAACCTTAAAAAGAAAATATCAGTGAATGGTATGTGTAAGTTGTACCAGCCTGGACAAGTTTGCCAATTAGTGGCAATGGCTCATTTCTAAAATTGAAATAAGCATTTCCTTGGTTTGTGATACTATAGCAATACTATATTCTCAAGTTAGTATAAAATAAGAACTCATTTATGCAAAGCTTGAATGAGAAAAAAAATAAGTGTTCTTCATTTCAGAAATTCCACTCTTTTGGGATGGGATATTGGATAGATTTTTAACAATGACCTAAGCAAGTAGATGTGCAGTGAGTTTCATAGCAATAACATAATTGTACTCTGTAAAAGACTGGTCTTCTAACAATACCTTTTATAGAGCAAATGTTCTGTCATCTAGCTTTCTGTAATAGTTTGTGGAAAACCTGCTACCTGAAAAAAAAAAAAATCCTCAGAACCATCTTTGTCTCCGAGGTCCTGTTCAATGCTAGTAACAATGATACTGTGCTGGGGAGAGTCTGTAGTACTCTCAAGTAGCATGAAGATAAATAAATGCAATGTTCAGACAGAAACTGACTTAGTGATTTTTTTTTTTGAGTGTGATGGAAAGGCAGTGAAGGTGAAAATGCTACTGCAATGCTAAAAAGGCAATAAAAGCCCACAGGGGCACTTCGTAAGCTGATTTGCACAAAACCTAGTAACTCACTGCATAATAAAATGCATGTGAAACACTTGTTGGATGGCATGGTGTAGTACTGGAGTGCTGATTTAGCATAATAATAAAAATAAACATTTCCTTTTAATGTACCTGGCTAGATCTGAAAACACAGAATGTGTCGTTCACGGTGCATTTTCACTGACAGACTCCAATGGTACATTCAAGTGTATGACAGAGGATGGGATGCTCCTGCTATTACAGAAAATTAGATTCCCATCCAAATATATGAGATTTGTATAAAGCTGTGTTGCAAAGCAAGCAAAAGTAAGGGGCAAAAAGGAGGTTTGAAATTGGTAAGTTCTTAATACATAATATTTACACAAAAACATCATTCCTGCTGAGCACCTATATTAGGTCATGTTTTAAGGGAGCTGGGAAAAGAAATTACTCTTTTGCTTAGGGAAGAATGTGCAAGTGACATGACACCTCAAACAGATGAGGTCTATGGAGAATTTAGGATGCTGTGAGCAGCAAACAAAGCTATGATTATTCTGTCCAGAACTTGTGGATCCCTGGTTTCATGCTGAGGGAGAAGGAAATGAAAGATTTGAGCACAGATAAAGTGACTGTTAGCTAAGAGAGAGAAGGAGTGGAGTTGTCCCGGTCTGCAGTGGCTGGGTGAAAAATGCAGAGCATAGTGTACAAGCTAAAACAAGGATCAAAAACCTGGAAGAAAGATGGACATTTGTTCCGAACAAATTGAATCAGACTTCAAAAATGCAGAAAGTGGTTACAGGTGGCTCCATGACTTCTGCCACCCATTTCCGTCTGTATAATCAGTACGTGGAAAACAGGACACTGAGAAGGTGAAGTCCATTTGAAAAATTTCAAAAACACTTCATTAAAGCATCTTTTCTACTTGTGCCATAAATCAGATGGCTGTAGAGCCATGGAGTTTTCTCCTCTTTCTTAGCTCTGATGAATGCAGGTTCCACAGATTCGTGTAGGACTGGCATTTATAGCTGTTACTTCCTCTGGCTATTACACAGCTACGATAGTCTCTTCTAGCTTGACTCTCAAAAGCTTCTTAACCATTTTCTAACAGCCAAAGAAGGATATAAACAATGGGATGTCAGCAAATTTGTGGGGTTTTCTCACTGCGGTGAAGAGAGGGGAGAAGCCTAATTTGTGGTTTGGTCTTTGGTTTGTTTTGTTTGTCCTAAGGGTACTCAGATCCTGAGAATTGAAACTGTGGGTATCACTACCTCTAGAAAAATAAAACCAATTATGCTTTTAAATGCAAGTCCTGTATTATGTCACTGGTGCACTGAGGCACAAGAATGTTATTTACTGTTAGGACGCTATTAAGTGCTTTTATTTCCACTCCTTCTATTACAGAACATGAAAAGCAGCGATTATGCAAAAGCACAGATTATATGAATTTGCACTTCAAAGTGAAATGGTTTTATAATGAATATGTACGAGAACTCTCCGCTTTCAAGGATGCAGTGCCTGAATACTCTCTGTAAGTGGTGTTTCGGGAAGGCTTCCCTGAGTCTGGCCTTTTGCAAGGTTTATTTTGGTCAAATATTTATGCCCAGCTTTGTACAAGATCTCGAGGTGTGTAGCACCAACAACTTCTTTTTGCACTTCTTTCTCTTTACTTCTTCATTCTATCAAGTGAAATAGTCCAGGTGTTAAATGTGCAAATAGCTATTTCATAGGTTTCTTGTTGCAACTCCAGCTCTTCAGAGATGACAAAATTCTTTGGTCAGGAAACGTCTGAGGAAGGTATGAGATGTGGGAACAGCAGCACTGTTAGCTGTAGGTCCCTGCATTTGTTTTATAACCAAATTTGGATAAAGCTGTAATGCTAACAGGATATACCACTGAAATCATTCTTAGTTGATTCGGGTTAACACTCAGCTGCTAGTTTTGTTTTCACCTGTCTCCTTGCAATAAATATATTAGGTCCTGTCCTTCTACATGAGCTATCCTTAATCTTCTGCAAGTCTGCTGGTTTGCTGAGATGGTTTGAGGCCTGTCACTACTTTTTTTTTTAATAAATGAAAGAAAAATAAAACACAGTGATTTTTATTTAAACAAAGTTATTCACAAGTTATTTCATATACAAATAAAAAAATAAATGTTGCCAAAGAGCCAATAATGATAGAAGGTGCATACCTGCAATGCTTCACTGTAGAGAATTAGCTACTGCTACTTTACATCACCAGGGTACACCAGTGAGAGTCTTGTGAAACTGAAGCCTTAAAAACCTTTTGGTAGCTGCAGCATTTTGGTGACAAAAATTTTTCCAAGTTTGTTGGAATCCTTAGCAATTAGAACAGATATGAAAACAGAAGGTGCCAGACTGCTGGGTAGTATGACATCTCTCCTCTTGGCATCTTTATGAAATCTACCTACTTTACTTTACATTGCTTTTAATTTTCAGGTGGTTTGAACCATTTGTCATTCAGTGGCTGGATGAAAATGAGGATGTCTCAATGGAATTTCTTCATGGAGCACTAGAAAGAGACAGAAAAGATGGGGTAAGCTTTTACTTTTTAAAGAAGAGAATAAATAAAGTATTAAGACATATATTATTACAAAACCAGAAGTATATTTGGTCCTATGACATCCTTCTTAAACTTCAGCTTTTGGAAGATACCTTATAGAGAAATTCCTGTTCTAATTCCCTCTGCCTAAATCCCCATAGAATTTATTCTATGGTATCATTTCATTAACCTATGGTGTGTTAATGACATCATGAACAAAAATTCTAGTTTTATTTTTAAGAGGTTCAAAAGTATCAGAATAGTGAGAAGCCACATTTCTTAGTATTAACAAGGAGACTTTTTTTTTTCTTTATTACTTTTTATGACTCTAGGAGGAATTTCAAGTATAAGAATCAATGAATACAGTTTTGATCTCTGAACAGATATTAACATTTGAATGTTTCTCTCTAGTTTCAGCAAACATCAGATCATGCCCTCTTCTCTTGTTCTGTGGTTGATGTCTTCACACAGCTCAATCAAAGCTTTGAGATTATTAAGAAATTGGAGTGTCCTAATCCAGAAGCACTATCTCATTTAATGAGAAGATTTGCAAAGGTAAATTAAAGTCAGTGCATTTCAGCTAAGCCTCAGAGAATGACAATGTGTTGCCATGTACTTAAAAGCTAAGTGATTCCAATGCTTTTTAGAATCAGTGTTTTCTATCTGATTGAGATCCTCAGAAAGACATGCTGTCTGTGGCTTAAGGCTGGGTTTTGTCTACATTGTCAAAATGGTTTACCAGTTTGAGAAAGTCTATCCTCTCTGAGATTTCACATTTATGTATTTTATACATATATGTGCGCATCAGTTGTTATCTTGCTAAGAACTGATTGCGGTTCCATTAATGGAGCCATTCATTGAAATGCAATTAGCCGATTAGGCAGTGCAAGTGAAGGAAAAGTTCAAGGTGTGGCAATAAAGTATTTCTGTTTGAAGTCTTGAGGTGGTAGTTATTCACCTGCTGCTTGATAAACTCAGCTCTGCCAGCTTTCTATTTGGATAGTCACACTTCCTTACAAGCTCTGAATTTCCATTATAGTCCTGCTGGCTTTAGAGAAGTTCACATTTACATTTAATTCTGTTCTTTCATTGCAACATTCTCCATTTGCAGAGTTCTTATTTACATGATTATTGCAAGGTAACTCATATTGCCAGGCTTTGAACAGTGCTCCTTTTGTCTTACATTTCCATTATATTTCTAGTCTATGTATTGTCACCCTGGAGGATATTTTGAGCTTGCTACTGTTCTATTAATTATGTAGTACATTGCAAGAGTGGAGTTCTCTGTGCTTCTCAAAAACAGTACTGCTAAAATTAAATTATCTCTGCTATTGAAGATTGCTTTACATTAAGAACTACCCACCATCTGCTGTACCAGGCTTTGAAAATGTGCTCACAGGATTGTTTATATTATATCTAAAAAATATAATATACTCTGTGTGTAAGCACCTGTAAAACCTATCATTTATACAAACCTCTTCTTTTATTATTTTTGGTTTACATTGCAAAATTCACCATTTAAAAGAGTCTTCTCCTCTTCTAGACTATCAACAAAGTACTTGTTCAGTATGCTGCAATTATTTCAAGTTACTTCAGCTCCTATTGTGATAAAGAAAATGTGGTGAGTAAGAAACTGTGGCTTTTTTCTGCCTCAGAAATTACCTTTAAGTGACTTACTGTACTTTTTGAAAATGTAATCACTTCTTTATATGGAAAAACATGAATGGAGGGTGGTCAGCATGTTTTCATAGCTGCTTACAGTGATGTGTAAAAGCTGCAATAAGTGAAAGCAGTTAAGAATGCTAGTTAATCATTTCAGTATTAAAGTTATAAAATAATGAAAAGATGACTACAGACATGCAGTGGATAAAAGCCTAAATACTATGGTGAACTTGAGGAATGTATCTTCATCTTGTTTCTCAAACAGAAGAAAACACCTTTGTTTAGGTTTTCACTTTGCATTGCCCTGACCTTCTGCATCAGTCTGTGCATTGGAGAGTTTCTAATCACTGTTCCCTGTGCAGGGAATGTGTGCAGGGGTTTCTGCTGCTGCCACTCACTGTGCTTTACCCCCGCAGAGGGGAGAAGAAAATTGTGCTGCTTTGTTGCCTCACTGCTTACAAGGAAGTCCCTAATGAAGGACCAGGTTTCCATGGACTCAGAAGTAAATGAGATATGGACTCTAAAGATGTAGTTGAGCAAACTGGAAATGTTCTCAATACTTTAACAAGACTTAGGAAAAGTATTCTTGGGAACTGGCTTTTCAATATCATCGATATTCAGTCAAGGCTAGTTCTCCCATGGCAGGCAGCTTTTAGCACAAGGTCTGCTGTATTTAGTAGTGTTTTGTTCAGCTGTACCAATCTGCAGTCAGAGCAATAACTGCAGGCCCATCCTCAGACTGTTCATCTTTAACGGTGCAGCCCTTAGCCCACCCCAGATCTCAGCTGCCCTCACATGTCACATCCCTGTGCATGACATCTGCCAGTGCTCTAAATAGTTAGGGGCAGCGTGATGGTCTAGAGGTCACCAGCATACACACAGTAATAGAATTTAGAAAGACATCTATTGCAGCTAAATATCAAATATTGGGAGTTCCTATTAATTAAATATTACTATTGAATAAAGCTCACAGCTTTCTAGAATAAATGAGTTCTAATAAAACATTGAATCATCAAGTGTAACTGTTTGTGTAGTCTTTTGGTCTATCCAATGGGACTTTTTTCATTGCTGGAGTGAATAATTTCTGAAGTCAGCCTCATATACCTATCTTTATTAACGCTTTAGATGAAATGAATCTCATTGTGAATGAAAGAATGGCTTGGGTTGGAAGGGACCTTAAAGACCATCTCCTTCCACTCCTCTGCTGTGAGCAGAGACACCTTCCACTAGACTAGGTATAAAGTATTGTATCAAATGCCTTTGAGGGACATAACTTTTTTTAACAGAATTTGCCTGACTTATTTTTAGCTTAATAAAAGTCCACTTGATTTGGTAATTTCAGCGACAATAAATATTTGTCTGCAATAAAGTTGATAGAAGAGATTACAATGAATACTTTTTATGATTCAAATTAGAATCTGGCATTCTTTCTCAAGTCAATACTTTTAGTAATCTTATTAAACACTACAAAATGTGCACATAAACTGTTCAAATAAAAGCATATCAAAGATGCTTTTCATATAAGTATTTATCTAATGTAAAAACAGCCTCTTATCCTCCACCTCCTGTCAGCATTTACAAACGAGTGTGGGTTCTGACATTGTACTTGCCACTCACTTTTATGTGTTGTTGCATCTGTCTGATTCCTGTAAACTGCTGCACAGACCATTCTGAAGGGTAGGAGATAATGAAATACAGTGAGAATGTTTTTAAATAATGTTCCTTGCTGACAACAATAGCAAAGTTTTCATTGAGCCAAGGTAGGATTAGGCTCTGAAAGAGCCACCTGAGCCAGCCTCAAAGGGAACTTTGAAACTGGTTCACTGTGAATTATTTCTCTAATAGCATCAGTGTATTGCCAAAGGCATTTGCATTTGTTTGGAGCAAAAGGAACAAGATGTTCAGCTACTTATACCCCCATCACAAATCATAATTCTCAAAATTATTGATTTGTGATATTGCAGATAATTTCAAAAATAATTAATTTATTAGAAGTTAGGAGATAGGATACAATCTTACTGATTGTAAATTAATAGAAGGTAGGTAGACAAATAGAAGTGGGTTTGTGGGTTTTTCAAGAGATGAGCAGAGAGGTGACATTTCAGCTATAGAAAGCCAGCTGCATTCTGTAGGATGAGCACCATGTTTCACTGGGAAGGAATAATCTAAGTTGTAAGAAATAAGACCAAATTTCTTTTTTTTTCTTCAGTGGAGAAGGGCTCTGACACCAAATTCCTATGAGAGTAATGCATTGAAAATTAAAGCTAAATCATGTTATTGATCACATCATGTTTTAGCTCACCACTGGAACATTCTATTAACTAGAAAGGTACAAATGAGTATCAGTCACTGTAATCATTCCATCACCACCTTGTTGCCTGAAAAAAAAAGTGTATGTGTTTTATTGAAATGCATTTCTTCAGTGTGTAAATTAATCCATTCATGCACTAGAAGACACTGGCCTTGGCCAGCCACGGTTCTTTTAGTAAGTATTCTCTGATTGCTTCATCTGCACCATAACAAATGTGCATATAATGTCATATAAGTATACAATATTCTAGTAATAGATTCTTTCTTGCATGATTTTTGTAACTAGCTCCTTAATTTTATTAATTATTTACTTTTTACCTTATATGAATACAGAAATTGCTGTCTTTTTCACAGTGGCTTTTTTGCACAGTGTTCTGCCTTTAAAAAATGAGCTTAAACAGCCTTATTTCTAGACTAAAATGATTACAGAGTTCTATTGCCTAATTTACTAACCAGCTTTTCAAGTAATGCAAAAATGCATATTTCTAAAGTATCATTCTGTTATTAACAGAACTGCCTCTTGATTTATTCAAATACTTGAGCATCAGCCATTATCTGCGTTACAGTGTTGTCAGTTTTCTGCAAAGACTGAGTCTAGCAAACAATGTGGCAGCCCCTTTCCTGCAGCCTATTGTCACTCCCAAAGCACTTTGATCGTTGTTGCCTCTGCTCTCCACGGGTTGATGATGATGTGCTGCTGGCATTAATCCATCCATGATGTTGCTGTATTAAGTATGACTAGAAACTACCTGGGATAGCTCAGGACATGAAATTCTTGGATCCTCTGAGACCTGTGCGGCTGACTGAGAGATGGTCTCCAGCTCCCTGTGGGGCAGCACTGCCCTTGGTGGGCAGTCATGGGCTGAGCAGGCAAAGAGAAGAGTTAGGTAAGGAGGAAGGACAGGCAGCAGTGGAAGTTCCTCTGAAAAACACAGCTGTGTGAATGAAGATGGTCTTAGAAAACTTTTCCAACCCTAATGATTCTATACTTCTATGAATGTAGGGCTCCTGAAGAATTGCTCATGCACAACCTCACATTTGATGCTCTCTCTGTAGGCCTGTATCTTGATGAACAACATTCAGCAATTAAGAGTCCAGCTTGAGAAAATGTTTGAGTCCATGGGAGGGAAGGAGGTGAGTCATATCTGTTTCTTGGTTCATTCCAAGTTCCTTAGAGATCATTAGCACCATGTTTGCAGCCTAGTCAAAGCTTTCACTTTTACGAAAATAAAAATGTTTTTTAAAAAGTCTACAAGACCTATTTACTGTCCTGACAATACTGGAATGACATAACTCTATTTCACAGACACATGCTAATGATCTGTAATGTTCTATCAGCACTGGGTGTTTTGTGTTGCAACCTGTAGTGCCAGCTTTCTTTTAATGTTTGTATTGGACTGTACTTTGCTTTTTATGTATTGGTACGTTTTGTCTGTAATGTGTCATTGTCTTTGTCTAATGCCTTTGACTTGCAATCCACTGAGCAGAAGAAAGAAGGAGAGAGATTCTCTTATGAGGTTTGTGATAGTAAGCATCTTTTATTATTCCTGACCATATTTTCTAAGGCTAAGAACAGTCGCATTTTCTACTTATTTCCATTGATGCATTTGTGTAATTCCCTATAATCTAAAATCAAAAAGAGCTATGCTTGGGCAATCAGTTGACATTAAACTGGAAAGTTTTAGTAGGCAGATAGTGCAAAGCCTTTCAGAGTTTTAAAAAATCTATAAAACATTTTAAGTGCACTTTTCAGTATCTGAGGGCATGCTTATGTTCAAGATACCATTGCACCAAGAGCTGTTACTCAACAGTTCAAAACATCCTCAGCCTTACCCCCTTTTTCATTTCAGAAGATTTAAAAGTGCCTGAAGTCTTGTCCAACAGTAAAAGGACTTAAACAGTGCTTCAATATCTTCCTGACTGTGGTCTTTTACTGTTCTGAAACATGATGAAGAAATTACCATATCTTCAAGCCATAGAAAAAATCCTGTCTCCTTGTTAGGAAGTGATGTTTAGAACATAAATATCCTACCCATTTTATCAGTAGCTGGCTTTAAAAAATAATACACCGTCCTTTTTCTTCTTGAGGCTGTAGCTTGATAGATTCACAAAACTTTGATCTAATGTGGCCACGCTACAGAGAAAACTGGAAAACAAAGCATTTCATCTTTCCACATCCACAGCGAGACCCTGCAGAGGGGAGATGGGTCCCCTGTGCCATGCAGGGAACTGCAGCCTTCAGATGCACCTCCAGTGTCCTTCCAGGGAGTGGAGGTTCTGCTGAGCCACGAACAGCTCCTTTAATCTGCCACAGCAAAAATGCTTCCTGCTCCAGCTCACAGGAAATTAGCTTCTGCAGCCTTGTCACTGCAAATTTCTTACCAAACTTTGAAAAATAGGTATTCATCATCTACAAGTGGCTGTTTTTGTGGTTCCTATTATACCCTTTTCCCTCTCTGAATCTTACAAGTAATCTTGTCCTCCACGCTTTTATGTTCTGTGCAAAGTACTTTTGTATTAGGTCTTGGATCCAATCTTAATTTTGAATGTCATGATTCATGAAAACAGGTAAATGTCCATAAATCGGCATAATGACAAGGGCAGAGGAAAGCTTAGTCACATTTCATGTCTATTTCCATCAAATTATTTTCAACCAGAATATTTGCTTAATGTCTAGAAAGTCCCCTTTTCCACAAGAAAATATTAGTTTTTCATTTGCTCCTAATGCCTTATATAACATTTTTTTAAATTAGGAATTTTTCATAGCAATTTCCTTTCAAAAGTTCTTATGACTTTTCATCCCTTTTGATTTCCTATTGATGTTAATGAGGATGAATTATTAAGGTTGTTACAGTATCAAAGCAGAATTTCCTACAAATATGGTGCAACATGCAACCCATGGAGACAATTGGGATATATTTTTCTCTAATCCCTTCATTAGGTGTCTTAAGTGCATCTCTGATTCACAGTCTAAGAGAAAAGATCTTAAAAATACATTCAGAGTTTTAGGGCAACTTCTTGAAGAAAATACAATACCTTCATGTTCAGCTTTTTTTCACCCGGATTAAAATACCACTAAAATGTTTGTCCTCCAATTGGAATACTTATTCCCCTTGCTATTCCAAAGGCACGACTCCTAATGGCCAATTTGGCTTATTGAACTGGTACTTATTAGAAACAAAGCCAGCAATAAAATCTGTAAGCAGTTTCCTTGAAGGGAAAATCAGTTTAATATTTCACTTTTGGAGGGCATAAAAGTCAGATGATTTTCAGCAAAATAATGAGACCTATTTCAGTTGAAGCAAAACTAATTCTAAGAAAAATTAAATGCTGTTAATCTCCTCAGTGTCACACTGTGAGCAGTATGTCTTTCAAACTGTGCAGTCAAAATAACCACAATCAAGCAGCAGTCCCTCTGTTCAGAGTAGGCTTATTGCACATTGCAGGCAGGGAGCTCTATAAATACAGAAAAAACTGGTTTCTCAGGTCCCCCACCATTAAAATAAAATAGTCTGAACAAGATGAGCTTCTTTATTAACTGTCCTCCTCTGCTGCAGCAAAGCAGGGAGGGTACTTACAAATCATATCAATGAGAACAGTCTGCCGTAAGAGTAGTAAAGTGCATCCAACCCACTGTTTGTTTGGGGTTTTTAAAATCAAGTCCAAAAACATGGGAACAGACCATCATCATAGAATTTTGGTTTAGCTCCTGTTTGTTTCATCCAAAAGGAATGCGTGCATTTACAATATTTTTTTCATGTCTGGCAAGCTGGAAGCTGATAAAAGAGAAAGAAGAGAAGCCAATGCTTGTGTTGTTTTATACCAGATGACAGAACATGGCAGAAATGAGTTACAGTAATTAGGATCAAAAAAAAAAAGTGTAAAGCAAAAGGAACTTGTTTATCTATGACAATATCATATTAACTGTAGATAAATCATATTCCCACTTTGGTAAATTCCATTTCAACCTTACATATAAAGCTTAGGAATTCCTATAGGAATCTCTATGTGGCCTTAAAGACTTTGGTGGGGTGACAGAGGACCAGACTTGAGCAGAACAGTTCTGAAGTGTCCATCTTTACATCTTGTACGGAGGCCCAGGTGCTTCTCAGCACATAGAGCAGTGGCAGCCAAACATCTCAGATCTCACTGTCCCAGGGGTGTGGTGGAGGAAGGGTGAGGTCTATCAGAGACAGAAGAACTACTAAAGTGATGGAGCTGATAAATACCTGTATCTTTACTACATATACAGAAAATATGAAAAACTATTTTCTGAACAGAAGTAACCAGGAAACCAGAAGTAACCAGTAACCCTTTAGGAAACGATACGTAATTAGACCTGTGAAATTGCAGCTAAATGGAATTCAGATTAGAGATCCATTTAACTCATGCAAAAGTAATTTGCATCTCTGCAGTTTACTGCAGAAACACCACCAAATTTGCAGTTAACAAGATTCTCTCCATACTAGCACACTTTAAATTACAGCAGGGAATACCGTAATCTAACACATTGAAAGCAAATTCATCTGATTTTTAACTCTTTTCCAAGGCTTCTCTACATAAAAAATTCAGTTTTGGACAGCCAGAATTGAGAAACTATGATTTTCAAATATTTCTAATTTTTTCAGCTGTTCAGAAAATGTGTTCTCAGTTTTTGTGTAGCATTCAGAAAAAGTCAAACTTCTAATTATCTCTTTGATAATACATAGTCAACAGATCTTACGTAGTGTGCCAGCAAATTTAGAAGTATATTCCCTTGTGGGTAAAAAATTAATTCTACTATTTAAGAACATGGTAAAATAACAGAAATATGAGCCTACAAAAGCCAAGAATTAAAAAAATTGATAGAAAAGTATCAGTGAAATAAGTTTGCTCCTTTAAAAAATCCAGTTTTGAAACCTGAGCAACCTACCCCGATGTATTTTAAGGCTAGTCCACACATGCTGGGAGCTGTAAATGGAATCCAGAATACATTTGTACAAGTGGTAAATGCGTTACCTTTTCTCTTCGGTGCTCAAAATAGATATGGTACACTAATGACACTCATAGCTGGGTTTTATTGTTGGTTTGTTGGGGGTGTTTTTGGCCAAAATAATCTGCTCAACGAGGGCCTTTTCCTTTTATTTTCCTGAAATATGTTCAGGGACGTTTGTTGGTTTTCGTTCCTTCTTCGTCAAACTCTAAGAAGCAAATGAGACTTGAAGGGAAAAAGAGAAGTCCCCAACACCATAAATACTTCATTTTCATGCCTGTATATCCCTCAATGACATCATCTCAGATGCTGATCAGCACTGCCTTTGGTCTCACTTCCATGCTTCCATCTTAGCTCTGCCATATCAGGAAAAAGAAGCAGGTCATGCTGTGGCATATTTGAATGATGCCTGAGGACAATCATTAGCACATAGAAGGCACATGATAAAATAAATGAAAAGTGCACATTTTAGTTCTGGTGAGACACTCAAATCACCATTATTTTCCAGTACCTAAAGAGAAGTAGCATTTGAAAATCTTGCTGACACCTTCTTAGCAATGCCAGCATGGCCAGGTGTGGAGCACCTGGCCAGGAGCCCGCATACCTCTTTGTGTCACACTCCTCCCCTGCCACCCCATGGATGAGCATGAGCATGTGTACACACAGGGCTGGAGGTGCTGCCAGATGCCTCCAGCTGTGCACACACAAACTTGTTCATGCAATTTGTGAGCACAAAGCCTCTAAAATGTCTAACAGTTGCATGCACCCTTCTATAATGTGTGTAATGTCCACAATCTGGCGTTAGCACTGAATCCAATTTTGGCTGGACTAAGTTCAATTCCAGGTGAATTTAGCAGATGCATTGTGTTTTCTGGTTATCATAACAACCTCTCATAGAAAGTAACTACATTGACCTCTATAGGCCCAGTAACAAGGCAATTCTCTAGTTTGCGCATGATCTGCTAAGAAATGTTGAGTCTTCTGCTTGCCTGGTATTTTGTTTTCCTTGACATGTACCATGTTCAGTGTGAATACTTGTGTGTTCAGCATTTGTTAAATGTTTATATTCTAGTGATCTTAAATTTGGGGGTTGTATGTATCCCTCCAAAGGAGACAGTATAATTCCCTAGTGAAATGCATTTCCTGGAAAAATCTTTGCCTTTGATAGTAAAGCCTTAATTTTTTTACTAATATAGATAATGCAGTAAAATTAGATTTTTAATTCCTGGTCTTCATATGAAGGAAAGCAATCACTTTAAGTGTATGAACTGTCAAAGTGTATCTGCCAGGGACACTACTAAGATATACAGAAGCAACAGAAGTTCTCTCAATGCAAAGTAATTTAAAACTAAAATCAGTAAGTAGTCACAGTAAGTACTTACAATAATAAGTAAAATATGAGCTTTTCAGATTAGAAGAGTGCTACACAACACTGAGTATCTTCTAAAGGA
Source organism: Donacobius atricapilla (assembly GCA_013397315.1). Lineage (NCBI taxonomy): Eukaryota > Metazoa > Chordata > Aves > Passeriformes > Mimidae > Donacobius > Donacobius atricapilla. The sequence continues at coordinate 551,133 of WBMY01004226.1, forward strand.
TGTGTGGTAATTCCCCCTTGTCACCTATTTCAGGTTCTTGTCAAAACCTGTAGTGAAAATCTTGGATTTTCTATGATTTTAACCCACACATAACCTCTAAGGAGATAAAGGATTGTCTAAGATTAAAACACAGTAGATCATTGGATCTATTTCAGTTTGCTTTGCTGTAGAATTCCTCTGTAGTCTCATGTAAATTATCCAGTGTGTTGCAACAACATCCCCTTGTCTCAGAAAAGAACTGACCTGCTGCACCACAGTGCTCTGAAGCACCAGAGGAAAAATAAGCACCAAACACTGTTCATGCAGTTGAAAGATAGAAAAACACAAATAGAAACAGCCCTGATTATGTATTCTAAATGTGCAGTGTCCTTTGAAATTGTCAGAAGATCTGTACCTGACCTTACTGCAGAACAGTCCAAAAATTAAAGGCTATCATTGAAAATCATTCCTTAACGTGGTCATGTAGGCAGCTGAAAGACCTGGAACATCAGCTATTAATTCACATTCATCTGTTGATCCTGGTGATCATCTATCATATCCCAGAATGGGCTGTAACTATTTTTCCTGAGTGCTAAAGATCAGGGAGATTAAAAAAAAAATTCTTTTTTATTTGAAAAAGAAGCCATAGCAAATAAAAAAGTTTGCTGATCAGTATCAATAGGGTACCTTTTTGATAAAATATCTATGCATGGATCCTCGTCCCTGTAAATATAAAAACATATTTCTCCCCTGCATTAACTTTCTTCCTGTGTTTAGAGAACTTGTACCAGAGCATCAGAATGTGTTGCTCTGTGCTTGAATTTTGCTTGCCCTAATGGCTTTTAGAAACAGCAGTACTGAAATTTGGTAGAGTCCCTTCCCACACACTCTGTCAGTAGAATTGGCATGGATAGACTTCAAGCCTTTTTCAGTGCTGGCTGTTCTAATTCTACACTGCATTATGGAAACATATGAAATATGGAAACAACTTCTATGCAAATCACAAAATACCAACCATAGTAAATGTACAAAAATAGTTAAAATATGAAGGCATCTGCGTTACTTTTAACACAAGCACTGACTTTTCCTGCATCCTTTTCTTGTTGTGCCTTATTGAATCCCACTGGCCTCATAATGGTAGTTCTCTCCTTGTAACTGCCAACACCATTTCCACAATCCCCACATAAAGTCATTTTTCAATGGTACAGTTTTGATTTCTAACAATATAAATATTCCCTATTGTCATGAAAGATTTTTCCATATTTTTTTAATGGTAATTGTATTTCAAAGCCTACTAAAGTGATTCTATGTCGCAGCAGCTGTTTCCACATTTGGTTTTCCATAGTGCAGTATATCTTTGCATATAATTCCTAACTCATTGATTGTAATGGAAACCCCAGAAACCTAGTGTATACATAAAATATAATCTTATTTATCTCTTTGCAGTTGGATCCTGAAGCTAGTGTTGTTCTAAAAGAACTTCAGGTGAAACTTAGCAATGTATTGGATGAACTCAGTGTAACATATGCTGCAAGGTAACAAACCCATTTCACTGCAAACCTTTAGAGAAATATTCCTGCTCAAAAAATCTCCCTCACTGATGAAGTCTGGGTGGTTATTTGGATGTCCTGGGGCGCGGCTTGCTTCAGCCCTGATGGAGTGGTGTGCATTTGTGTGTGTATGTGTTTGGACTGAAACAAATAAAGAGTAACCTCGCTGTAAAGACAACTGAACATCGTTTGTGAGCATGAACAAGTTACAGAGGTGAGGCTGATGGCTTTTGTTCTGCTTTTTGGAAAGCAAAGTCACTGTTTTTTTCTTGCCTGATGTGCTATGTTAAACTTTCCTCTCTGACCGTGTTTATGTTACTTCCTGGAACTGACAGCTTTTTCCAAGTCGCCTCCTTCAACCAGGGATGTCTGCCTGGGTTTAGCCTGCTTCAGGTGGTCATTGTGAATGGCCTTCTTGGGTCATTTGCTTGCCTGTGGCTCTTCAAAAATTGTCTGCTGAGCCTTACTCTCAAAACCTTCCATTAATCAGAGTGCACACTGCAGTCCTGGATGAATATGGTGCTGTGCCAGCAGTGCTTGTGGTATGAGTAGGAAGTTACTTCTGCTTCAAATTAGGAAGAAATCTAAGAGGGATTAGTGCTATATGAGTGCTCATTAAGCAAAGTCTGTAGCTGCTTGTTTAATCCATCGATGGGCAGTCTAGGTGGACAGTCTGCTTTTTTCTGAGCGTGCTTAGTTTGCTGTATTGTTTCGCTGTACTTTTGCTCCCAGGCTCTGCTTCTCGGATCATTGACAGTGCATGAATATTATTTTTTTCCAGGGCTTCTTTCTGAATGAGCCAACTAGGTTTCTGCAAAAGCAAACCCAGAATAGCTCAGTGTAGGATACGCTCCAGATAGCTAGAACATTCCTCGTGGGTCAGTTTACTGCTTGGGTCTGTGAGGTTAACAATGTTGGAAAGATGTCTAATGTCAAGAAAGGCAATGCATTATTTTGGCTGTTGTTGGAGGGACTGGTCCCAAGAATTTCCATGGGCAGTTTCACTAGCTGTCTTGTGTTGATTTTATCTAGGGCTTTAAAGTGTGTAGGTAAATGTACTTCCACGTGCATTTGGAAAATTTCTGATTTTTCCAGTGATTTCACATGGAGGTTTGTGTTCTCTTTTTACAGTTAGCTATGTCACTGGAACAACTGATTGTTTCTTTTCTCTCACAGTACATTCTCTTTCACTTTCCTCAAGTTAATCTTTGCCATGTATCTTTTTACCTTAACAGGCCCCATATATTTTTGGCTTCTATTTTGCATTTCTTTTCATAAACTAATCCTTAACCATTTCAATCCATCACAAATCAACCCAAAAACCTTGTTACTGTGTGTGCAGAGACTCTTCCTGCCTCTGAACTGGTGACTGATTAACTGCTCTTCTGCTCTGTGTCAATATGTTGTCCAAAGATTATCACATCAATAGCACTTTAAGACTGTCAGACACTCAGCCAGATCAGTTAGAAAACAGAAGTTTTCAGAAAAGCTGAGCAGATACAGGCTTAAGGAGGAAGGATGTGTTCACAGTCACCTTGAAGTGAGAAAGATTCCTCCCAGGAGGAAGAATCTGAGTGCTTCTAAGCAAGGGGGTTTTTTTTGCAAAAGGTTATTTTAAACAGTCCAAGTGTTTTAACTCTGTGTAGGTGAAAAGAAGTAACAAACCTGGTGGCACTGACTGTGTGAAATCTGGAAAAAGTCAAATTGAGCCAAACAGGGCAGAATCAGTAAGAGTTTTTGATTTTACCTCAAGAAGAATATCAAAGTTTGCTTCCTATTAACCATCAAGAGAAAAATTCTGTATCATCACCTGGCTGTAGCGTTCTTTCACACCAAAAATAAAATCTTGAGAAGTTGTTCCTAGCTAGTAGTCAATTACATCTAACCTATAGATTCTGATACATCAGTTGCTTTCAGAAAATAAATATTTGGCACACCTACAAGGGTATAAAAATTGTGGCAGAATGGAAGCAAGGCACTGAAAAGATCAAAACACAGTATTAATTACTTATATGAGCTATCATTCTCAGTAGAACTTTTTTCACACTGTAACACCGCAATACCTTCAATTTTGAACATCGCATCATTGCAGAAAATATTTAAGTCTTGTTGAAGAACCTGATGCAAAATCATCATTATTGTTTTCTCTCACTGAATTCTTTCATTCACCTTTTTTTATCCTATAGTTTCCAGTTTGTTATTGAAGATTGTGTAAGACAAATGAGCAATGAACTGAATCAAATGAGAGGAAATGGGAATGCAGCAGCCAATAAGAACAGTGCAGCCATTGATGCTGAGATTGTGCTTCGGCCTCTCATGGATTCCCTGGACAAAACGTGAGTGTGACTGACTGGTTTGTGTGGCAGACTGGGAACTGGATGCTGCAGTCAGGCACAATGAGTTTTACTCTGAAGCACTGTTGATACCTGGAAGCACTCTATAGTATTTTTAATATTTCTAGTATTCGCTCTGTGCAGAATCCCACTGAGCAATTTTTACATAAGCTACAGTCTTGTCTTTCCATGTCTTGTCATGTTTTGAGTCATTGAAAATGAGCCAGTGCACAGTCTCTCCTCCACAGGCTGTGTTATGAAAGATTGTGCTGAACAAAAGAGCAAAATTCCATACTGAAATTGTCTGGCATTTGTTCTAGGCTTGTACCCCATGTTCCAGTGCTTATTGATATGCACTTCTGTGTCACTAAAAACCAGCAGCAGCTTGATTTTTTTTTTTTTTTCGTTTGGTAAAATGCTAAGTTTTGAGAGGATCCTGCAAACTCATTCTGGCCTCTGTAAGTAAGCATAACTTATGCTATCATCATTCAGCAGTGACAGGTTGTGAAAGGCCATGTGCAGCACAGGCATATCTGGAAGCACACGGATGTCCTTGGTCTCTGGTGCTTGTCAAACACCAGTGGCCCTTTGGGGGAAGTGGCTGTGAGGATGAGCAGTCTGGCACTGATCCTGTACTCGAGTACAGGACCAGTGACGAGTCACACACCCCTTTGGTTCCTTAGGCAGGTTTTCCCCAGACAGAAATTTTCAAAGTGAAGATGGAAAAGGTGCTCCTAAAATTTAATTTTACTGTAAGTAATAGATAGCAAGATTGCTCAGACATGTCAGGATATAGAAATAAATGCTTCCAAACAGTAGCTGCAAATTTGCATTAGCTGTCAGCAACCAGTTCTGCATCCCAGTAGAAATACAAAACAAGAGAGACAGTTGCTCTTTATTTTTAAGACATAAACAAATTATGTACTAAAACTTCAATTTAGGGGCATGGGAGTGCTAAATTGTATCATCCATCAAACTTTATAACTCATTATGATTTTGCATTTTCAATAAATATGTGCCAGTGATATACTAAGCACTAAATTAGATAGTGGAGATTTATATGAGTTTGTCATCAGCAAGTCTTTTTACCAAAAATATTTACTGATAATATTGCAAAATAATTTAGCTACTGAGAAATTTTTATTAGTAGAGAAAAGATAAACCTTAATGGCTATTAATCTGAGCATGATAGAGCACCTCTGAAGCCTTAATGCTAGTTTTGGTGACTGGTTTGTGGCTTTGTTTTATTCCAGTTTAAGTGTCTCTGCAAAAATCTGTGAGAAGACAGTTCTGAAACGGGTTTTGAAAGAGCTCTGGAAGTTAGTCTTAAACAAAATAGAAAAACAAATTGTGCTTCCACCGCTGACAGACCAAACCGTAAGTGTTCCAGAGTAATTCTCAGTTGATATAAAAGATTGTAACAATGTGCCCTTGTGGTGTTGCCAAGGAATCTGACACTATCCTGTTCTGTACCTTGACCCCAGCTTGCTCCTAGGCTTGGCTCCGTCATTTACTACCTGCCCCAACTGAGAGCAGTTTTTATGAATGCAGTCACGTCTTCTCATACAAGGAGTTTAAATCCAATTTCTCTCTCGGCTTCACTGTGCACAGTAACATGAAGAGTGTTCCTTGCCCTTCCTAGTTAGATCAGAAATTCAATCACTTCCATTTTTGAGAAAGCCAGGGATACCCCATCCCATCCTCCAGCTCTGCCTGCTGTGCTGTGTAACTCATCCTCATTTTGAGGCAGAACTTAATTAACATCAGGAAGCTGAAGCCATCTTCTGACAAGCTAATCATGATGTTGCCACAGTGTGCCTTCGGCATCTTGGCTGTTACACATCCTATGGGTACCACTTCAGCTGCTAAAAAGCTGTTGGTCAGGCTCCATAAGTTAAAGACATATTAAATCATATTATAATATAGTGAAGATGCATGAAAGAATATTCTGGACAGGCAGGAAAAACTCTAATTGAAAATGTATAAAATGTGCAGAGAAAGTAATTAAATTACCTGAACTATTAAAAATTCTAGAGTAGAGCTGATCAGGACTCCAGGCACTGAATTTGTCCATATTTACCGACATGACCTTGTTAACTATGTGTAGGAACAGCCACTCTTTCAATAAGTTTTAATTTACATTTCTTTAATTTGCTTTTTGAACTTTTTGGTGCAAATAATATCTGCAAATACATAGGTAGCATCTCAGTTGGGTGACTGCATTTTCCATCATGTGTTAGGAGCATTTATTAGCTTTATGCAGGGTCAATTATTCATAGGACAATCTGTGCAAAGGTGAGTTTCCTTAGTGGTAGCTTCTACATAGAGTGTTTCTGGTAGGCAGTGTGAACTATTTCCATGTATTTTGATACTTCTGTTTACTATTGAACATGTAACTAAAGAAAATCACTGAAAAGTAGGATACTGTGAGATATTTTCTACTCCTGAATATTTCTTTGTTTGAAGGTGTGAGGCACAGGCATTCAGAAACTGGGTTTATTTTTTCACTTTTAGATATAGATGTATAGATATATGGATATATAGATGTATATATACATGTTTATCTTACCATTCTTGCTACTAACAAATAATGAAGATTTAGGCTGTAGTTCTATATTACATTTTCTTCAACTGAAGCATTTAGGAAGCAAAATTATTTCTGGAAAATGAAATTCTTTCGAACAGAAAGTCTAGTGAAAAATTACTCCAGTGTAAGTTGGATGAAACCCTTTTTTTCTGGAATCCACCTAATCAGAACTATGTCTTGCTAAACTGCCATGTAACTGCACTGGTAATTACATTGCTTGGAGTAATTGTGATAAAGGATGTGAGCATGGAATTTCAGTAGGATTCTGTTTGTCAGAGACAAATGTGAAGGCATTGGCCTTTGGTGTAGTGCTAGGATTTGGTATTGTAAAATATTGCTTTATCTTCATAATTTCAATATCTTTTCTTTAGAAAAAGGCTCTGGCTTACAGTACACTGTTGTGCTGTGTTTTACTTAGCTGAGATTTCCCTCTACACAGGCTTTTGCAGGTTCCTCAGGGCTGCTCATTTCCCACTATGGTTGTTCATTTTAGCACAGCACCTGAGAGCTGCAGTTATGGACAAATATCTCACTGACACACACTGAGAACAATCACAGCCTTAGCTTTCAGTATTAAACACAAAATGAGATAGCAGAAAGGAGAACACAAAACCACTCTCAGCAGAAAGTGCAATATTTGTATCAGTTATGGGATACTGGAGGGAATCTTGCTGCAGGCATTCAACCACTTGGCCTTATCAACTGAATGAAAATGTGTCTCCTGTGCAACTGAAACTTTTATTTAGCTTTGTAAAACGGTGACTTTGGCCAATGTCTTAGCAGAAAATAAGATTGTGTTGACATAAAAAGCAAACATGCTGTCGTGAGTCTGTTTCCTTAATTTTCAATGTGATTACAGGGGCCCCAGATGATATTCAGTGCAGCCAAAGATCTTGGACAACTGTCAAAACTCAAGGTAATGGAGCCAGATGAAGCTGTGAATGGCTTGCGCTAACAAAAAAAAAAAAAAAGAGAGAAAATATTAGTGACTGTGAGGCCAAACCTCATGCCTCATTCTTGTTCTTACATAGCATAATAAGATTAAATATGGCAGCAACTGCTCAGAGTTGAATAATTATTGTAGAGTTTCCTCAAAACCAATTTATGAATAAAAGGCTCTATGCTTATATCACTACATGGGTCAAGAAGCCATCGCTCCCATATTGCACAACTAGGCCTTACAAGCATCAAACATCACAAAAAAAAAAGGTATCTTTGCTTCTGTGACCAGTTTAAAAAGCCCTTAAAAGGTGAGAATACCAGGAATTTTCTTTCTGTGGACTATTTTTGTGTATTGAAACTTAGTATGTACCTCTGCAGTAAAGTCTTCAGCACTTAGTGCTGGACAGCAGAGATGTTTGATACTGATGTCAGTTGTTTGCCAGTCAATTCTGCCATTAGGATTTCAGATTTTTATGGAAATGTGGTATTTGAGGCCTCTATGAAAGATTGTTCAGTTTGCTAGAGGAGTTAAAATATTACCTAAGTAAATCACTGACTGCTTCTTTAGACAAAGATTTAACAGGAGTGTAGTCACTCTAACATCTTCTAATAGGAACCCTGTTTTTTGTTTTTTTTAACATTGGGCATTAACAAACATCTGTTAAACTGTCAGGTTTAGTAATAAGATTAATTAATTAATTAATTCTATATCATCTAATATAATTATTTTAAGTTAAATTTTAACCTTTTCCCTATCCCCCCAAACAGAGAAATACTGCAGAAAAAAAGTAAAGCTCAGTATTAAACAGTGGATCTGTTTCTCTACAGTCTATGTTTTCAAGAAACAGCAGAATGGCTCTAGGTTATAATTTGTTGTGAAAGGATTCTGAATTAATCCCTGTTAATCATAGTCCTTGGGGGGCATTGGGCACATGCTTGTTTGTTTTGCAGAGAGCAGATATTCACAATATTGTCTCTCTTTCAAAACCAACTGCAGTCTTCTCTTGCTTTGCAGGACCACGTGATCCGAGAGGAAGCCAAAAGCCTGACCCTGAGGCAGTGTGCAATAATGGACGTGGCACTAGTTACTATAAAGGTACAGCTTTAGTGGTGCTCTGTTCTGTGCTGGAATGCCCAAGCATGACTGATTGGTTTTTAGATAAAAGACTGGAGACTTTCATACAGTCTTCATGGATTTGGTTTCTGAAGTCAAAATAAGTCATTAGGAATATTTATTATATTAATTAACATATTATTTAATTTGCTTATCAATCTTTTTTCACATTGGCCTGGATCATTATTTGGTGAAAATAACTTAAAAGCAATCAGTTTCTAGAATAACAGCATATTTTCCTGTCTGCTGGGAAGGGACCATGCATTAGGAAGGTAAGGAGGCAGCTACTGAAGTAAAAAATTGAAGATATCAGTAAGAGGAAATACTTATGATTGAGTGTTTTGCAATAAAACAGTCTCCAAGGCAAGCAAAAAGTAAAAAAGAGGGCTCCCAATTGCCTTTTTTTGTATTTGTAGTGGAATTGGCATTTCTTTCAGAAATAAAAATAGTTGGGAATTAATAATGTTGGGAAAACATATTGAACAAATTGAAAAATGGAACAAATTGAAGTATGCTTCCAAAATAAGCTGTGTGAAGCAATGTGAATCTAATAATTTTCCTTTCAAAGCATTTTTTCTAAACACATAAAAGCTGGGAAAAACGTAAACTCTAACCTTGCCTAAATTTCCAGTGCTTTAATTCTTAGAGATGAATAGATAAATGTTGACCATTTCACTAAAAATGTCTAGATTTGGAGGAAAAAGATTAAATAGGGAAAAATTCCTTTGTTAATTCAGCATCCTTATATCTCTGTGCTAAATTAGAATGGTTGATTGACTACATTCATTAACTAAGATAAAGAATGCTTCCTGAGATACTTCTTTTCAAACTATAAGGCAATGACTGTGTGCATTATAACTGCCTGCTGTACTTAGAAGATGATATGGCAAAATCAGTTCAAAATACTTAACAACCTTGATCACACAGAAATTGGGCTTATGGTGGTAGAAAGTGAAAAAAGGCAAACCTTAGGAGTTAACTCATGAAAAAAAGACTGCTATGTGTTTTTAGGAATGTAGTTCACAAGTTTAATGATCAAAATACAGAATTTTTTTGATAATGCTTAGTAAAAATACCATTTGTTTAAAAGCAAAAAATCATTGCTGCCCAGGTAAGAATAGGAGAATGGTAAAAATGGCAATGTGGTGTGTGTTCAGAAATTGGGTAGCTGATTATGTAGGGAGGAGTATCTCTGTTAACAGTCTTTTTTATTTTTCCTTTCATTTAATTCACTGAGGAACAATTATAATTTAATAGTGGATGGTGTTATTAATTGTAAAGGAATATTTTTTAATCTTAAATATATATAGTATATCATCAGTCTTTGTATTATGTAAAAAGAACCACGACAATTTATATATATTATTTATTCAGCTTAATTTGCAATTTACAGTCAGGAGAAGTGGCTTTCTGGCCTGGGTTATCTCAGGCTGAGTTCTCTGCCACCTCCTTCTGTCAGCCCAGAGACAATGTCATTGATAATACTGTCCCAGTTCCCAGTGTGCCCCCAGAGACCCTCTACAAAGATACCAGCACCAAAGGGGCTTGTGTGGCCTTTGGCTGCAGCACTGATTGCCACACACGGGACATCTGCCCCTTCCATTTATCAGTGTGACTTTCAAACCCCTTGTGTCACCTACAAAGCTTGTGTCTCACATTGCCAACTCAAAGAGCCAGAGTAGCAGGGGAATTATTTTATGGTTTCCATGTCTATGGAACAGGGTAATAACTGGTCCAGCTGAATCTGTAAAACCCTATTTACTCATTATTTTCCTATATTTAGTTCCATACAGTAATGATAGGTTCACATTGCTGGTTTTGGTTGCAAAATTTACCATTTATGGGAAAAACAAAATAAAATATTTAAACACTCAGGAAAACAAGGGTCAGGTGTCTGTTTCTCTCTGTGGCTATTAGCTTTCATGGAGCTTTCAGCCATGTGTAGCTGCTGCTGCAGATAACATTTTACTGGAGACACAACTTCAAAAAAATCACAGTAATTGTCACAATAGCAGGAAATATTAACAGATTTTAATATTTGCTTATAAATTGATTCTGATTCTTAGTGAAATCATGACTAAACTCTTAAACAATTAAGATGAGAGATTTGTTTGGAACATATTGTATGAAATCATTTGCTCGGAAAGATACACATTTTATATAAGTATGTAATGAGAAGATAATTTATTCAGAACCTTTTAAACTGACACTAGCTGTTCCCATAGTATAAAAACAATATGAAATGTTGCAGCCTGATAACTTCAAATTCCCTGTTTTGCTCCTACAGATATTTTTCCCTTTAACAGTCAGTAGACAGCAATACAAAATGTAAATAATAACTGTTATAAAACATTTATGTTTCATCTCCTGCAGAATCTTGAGAAGTGGAAGGTGAGATGTGCGCACTAAATGCAAAGGGCATATGTGGACTGTAGGTCTGAGCTGTCCAGATAAGCCTGGGGTACAGCATTTAATGGAGATGTGTGTATGTGAACTGGAATGTATATATTGCATTTATTCCTTTGGCAACTCTGCAAAAAGGCACGGAGAGTAGATTCTGCTTACAGTCCCCAACACTCCCTGAACAGAGTGGACCAATATTGCAGCTCATCAAGTAGTCACTGTGGTCCTGAAAACGTTGCTTATTTTTTACTAATTAGCCCTTAATGGGAGCTTTATTGATCTTGAGGCCTAGAACTGTAATGAAGGTTGCAAAATGCTTTGCATGGTGTTTGAACAAAATAAGGGTATGTAACACATTTATCTTTTCATTGTAGCTGACATGCATTAATTCATCAAACATTGTCCTATATAAAACTTTAGAAAAAATTCTTCATTGTGGGAGGAAAAAGGGAAGAATCTGTCCCCTAATTTTTCTGAATTCAGCTTTGGGATTGAAAACATAATATAATACATTAAATATATATGGTTTTCATAGTCAGCATGGCATCAAAGTTGTAAGCATATTTGGTTTTCCAAATCTAGCTGTGCCAGTAGAATAGTAGTCCTCTTCTCACACCGCTACTCAAAAACTTCACACTCTGGAGTGTTCTCTCGGAAAATTTTTACAAAATTTTCCCCAAAAAGGAATATATCCTTTATCTGTGTTTGTAAACCATGTCTTCATTTGAGAGGGGTTTATGATGTTTTGGGGTTTTTAAGACAAAGAATTAAAACTGATTCCACTCTGCAACCTAAAAGAATGCTTCAAATATTTGTCCAGTTTTGGCAAAAGAAAACTTCAGATCATGAAGAACAAAATCAAAATTTTGTACATTGTTTTCTTCCCCTTGTGCCTTATTTTTTTACCCTTGGAAAGAGGTTTTGTACTAGAGATTATGAGAGTTCTCGCAAATGCCACAATAATTCTACACATGCCTATTGCTACTTCTAAACATTCATTTAAGAATTTTACTTGAACTTGTATGTCTGTAACTGAGGCCTTTTTTTTCCTCTGTGAACAACCATATTTGTTTTTCATTTTAGCAATACTTCCATGCTGGAGGAAGTGGGCTGAAAAAGAATTTCCTGGAAAAGAGCCCAGACCTACAGTCCCTCAAATACGCTCTCAGCCTTTACACACAAACTACTGACACCTTGATAAAGAAATTTATAGCCACACAAACTTCTCAGAGTAAGTGATCTGTAAGGGACATAGAAATACATCCTATTATATTTTAAATGTTCTAAATTATTGATTGCAGATTACATTCTCCATCCCCTGTGGTATTTTAGAGTTTATTGGCACAAATTTGCCCGTGTGAGGTTACTGATGGAGCTTGTCTGAGGGCAGTTCCTTTAGGGGCTTGTGACTGCACAGGAAGAAGAGTCCCCGAGCTCTGAATGCACACTGAGCACCAGGGTTATTTGTAGGAGCACTGCACACATTATATTCCAAGCTGAATGTTTCTTCATTCTAGAAACTTCAAATTTTTGCACAATAGTAATCCTTACTAGATTTCTTTTGAATGTAATGAGCATTTGTAAAAATGACCTGCCTGCCACTTCACGTCTTTGGGAAAGAATACAATTTGCTGATATAATGAATTACCCTGCTCCAGCTCAGAAGAATCAGAAAGTTTTAATTGGACAGTAAAGCTGGAAATCAATTGCTTTTACTTCTGAAGTACAATATGTTTCTCACAGTATAAAAAGCATGAAACATCAGTTCTGCAGCTGGCCCCAGGATCATTTCCAAGGAATGATTTCCTGAGTTGTTTCCTTATTAAAACTGAGATCTCTGTTAATAACTCATATGTTACAAATGAGAAAATAGCTATAAAACTCTCATATGTAGGGAATAGAGTCTTTTTTCCCCCCTCTCAAAAACAAAAACTGGCAATATGGATTCAGGCAGAAAATTGGTACTTACTTTTTTGTGCATTTTGCTTTTCTTTAACATATAGCTTTAATGTATCATTTGCAGCACAGGAAAAAAATAGTTAAGTTGTAGCCATAAGTAGTGATCTTTTATAAATCCTGCACCAAAAAATTGATTTTTCTGATTTTCATCATGATTTCAGCCTGAGGTCTGTGTTCATTTCTGTGCACACATTACCATGTCTATATTTGCACACCAGTATTGTTAGAAATGTAGCCACTGGGCATGAAACTTAAGGAAAAGTGACTCAAAACTTTTCATTATCCTTTAATGCCTCATTTAAAAGAATTAAATCCTCATCTATTATGATCTCCAGCCTCACAGCTCTAACTGTATCATTAGCTTTTAGTTAAAATGACCCTCTTTGGAAACCAGAAGATTTCACTGGAATTTAATTAGATTGATATTTGGCCTTTTTTTTTTTTTCACATTGCCAATCCATAATCAATAGACAGCTGGATATAATTAAGCTCATAGCAATGGAAAAAAAAGAATAGTGTAAATGTAAAGAAAGCATATATTGTACAGTAACTATAGATAGACTGCAGCTATAGTTGGAAGCTTGGTTTTCCTGTAAGGACTACAAGAATCAGACAGTAATTATGCTTACATTTACCCACAGGTTAAAATAGTTTCTCACTCACCATGACTAAGCTGCAGTTTTTCTAAGAAACTGAAGAGCAAAAATTTGTCTGATTAGCTTGAGAACTGGGAGTTAACTTTACACACAAACAGAAAGCCCAAGATTGGACTTTATGATCTTAGAGGTCTCTTCCAACTTCAAATATTCTCCGATTCTGTGATAATGGCTCTGTGGTCCTTGATAGTCCCTGTATTCATGTTCATGCAGGATCACACTCAATAGGAATAACCAGATTATCCAGCATTGTGATCTGCACTGTTTCTAAAGAAGGATGATTGCTTGAACCAGAGTTGTATTTCCCAACCTTTGTGCTCACATTTTCCTAAAGATCTTGGCAACAAAGAAATTTGCATAAGAGAATAATAAAACCATTCCTAACTTTTTAAAGGATGACTCAGGGATTCACAGTTTTTTCCGTGGTGGTTTCACCACACTAAATAGTTGAAAGCACAATTCCTACTGCCTTTTTCAAACACATCATGTAGATTGTTATAGACATATACTTTAAAAGCAAAATATCACACAACAGGAATAATGAAATGAATTGCTGTAATCTTACTCTGATGATTTCTTTTTTCAAAGTGCCACTATAGACTCAAGACTTTTCAACACAGACAAGTGCTGGAATAAGTAAATGACAATGAGGAGTGCGATCTGGCAGTAACATTTTCAGTAGCTGGGGTTTTTTTTAATTCATTTTTGTCCATATGATGATTTGTCATGGCTGAAACTCTTTTCCAGCTGTAATGATTCTGTTCTGATGAAAGTTGTAAATTTAATGCTCACTCAGTCTTGTGAACACCAATCTGTAACCACACTATGAAAAGGATAAAAGAAAAAGGTTATCTAATAAATAAAGATACAGACAATACAGGTACCAGATTAGCTTTCTCAGTAGCATAGCTTATTAAATACCTCCTTTCTGCCTGGCAGAGGGAGAGGTTTCTCTCCAACTGTTATCCCAGATCTGCCACACACTTTCAATGGGGCTGTTTGGGGATTAAACCCTGTGGAAACTCTGATCATTACAGATTTTAACATTGGTATCAGTCGGATAGTAAGGGGTACATGATCTGTTTCTGTCCCTTTGTGTAAACATTTCCAGAAAATAAGCAAAGCCTGCTAAGCACTTGTCCTGTTTTAATCCCAACTCACAAATGTAAAACATGCAGAGCAGCATTTTCTTTTGCAAATAAATTATCAGTATTGTTTGATGGGAAAACTTTTTATAAAAATACATAGAATGATTTATAAACTAGTAGTGAAATTTCATTCTACCTATCTGAACTTCACATTTAATATTACCCAGAAAGGATTCAGCTGATACTGCAGTGCCTGTTATAAGCACATTCATCTGGATCAGTTTCCTTATTCAATCATACACAAGTGCTGTCAGTGCCAAGAGCCATTCCATGGAGCAGGTCACTTCTGGAGACTCTAAGAAGGACCGTGATACAGACCTGAAGGATTTTGCAAAACCTGAAGGCAGTTCAGTGAGGAGAGCGGCATTCCAAAGCCTGAGTGACCAGCATTTAACACACTGGGTGGTCACTGATACCTCTGCAAAGAGCACATGAAACACAGAGAGATGAGAATCGTGTACCATCAGTGCACCATTACCAAGCAGAGCACCTGGGGTCAAAATCTCAGATAGATTTTATTTCCTCTGGACTTCTGTCAGCTGTTAATTGTCCCTTTATTTGTGTACTGATAAACATTAGCTTATGCTGTAAAAGTGGGTGGGTTTTTTCCTTTAAATTCAGCTACAGGATAACATTCTTGCATACATTCAGATTATTGTATGGATTGCTTTCAAAATCTTTCATAAACAAACCGTTCTTTGTGCACAGTCCACTTGAGCAGTGTGAAATAGCAGTTGTAAAATAGCAGCACAATGCCAAGCCTGACCTGTAAAACGCAGCTCAGTTACAGGAACTTGGGGGTTCAGAGCTGTAGGGCTGGAGCCCCCATGGCTGGTTCACAGCTGGAAGGCAGCCAGCCCAGAATTTCAGGGAAAGCTCCAAGGCTTCTGCAAAGGACCATAGATTTTGTACATTGACAAGAGCTCTAGACAAATTGGCCAAATTTCAGGTCAGGCAGAACAAGATAATCAAACTTGAACTAAATTCAACCACATTTTCACAATCAAGCCAGAACTCTGAAACCCAAAGGACAAATTCTCACTATACTTCTGTTGGCTTATTGCATGAACTTCCCTACTCCAGGGTACTTACCCTTATTCTGTGCTGAGACCAGTACTGGAGAAGCTTCTCTTGAGTCATTCCTGAAAAAAGAAGAGAGAAGCAGTCACCTTTTAAGTTGTACCTTCACCTTTTAAACTACTTAAAAAATATCAAAATAAATGGCTATGGTTTAGTTTAGCAAATACCCTGAATCTTCAGTAATTTCATAAACTGTAGCCAGTGCTGTGAATATTTACATTTGTTTAGCATCAGCACTAATAACATTTGAACAAATACTATTTTAATTTTAGCAAATTACATAAAAAGATTTTTAGAGTTTCCTGAATTAGCTCTCATTTATTACTACTAATTTCTCCAAAGTAAATACCACTTTTGCGTCTAAAATGGTTAGTTATTGGACATAGAGAAATTTTTTTTCTTATAAACTTATGGCAGCTCCAGTTCACAAGTGTTGTTAGAGAATAATACATAATGGCAGGGTTCTGCTCTATATTTTTAGCTTGACTTAAAATAGTTTGTATCACTTAAGTAGAAAAAACAGTACTCATCTCACAACACAGAGCTCATACTGCAAACCCTACCTGTGTGTCTTCATTCTTGTGCCAGACAATTGAAAGCTAAAAAGAGAAAATGTATCTGAAAACAAGAAAATATAATCCTCATTCTCATCAGGTAAATACGATTATCTCTAACAGTAACTCCATCCTTGTCTTGTGAAGTCACCAACACAGGGAAGGAAGTTACACAATCAAAAATTAAGACAAATTCTTTTCAACTGCCAAGCAAAAATTCAGTTTTGTGTTCCTTTGCAACCTGTAATTGTACAAAGCAAAGCAGAACTTCAATATTTCATAAATCTATGGAATGACATTAAAACAGTAATCCAGTCTTAACTGTAGTTTAAGCAAGCAGATAGATGAAATCACACTACAGAAAATAAAAATTGCTTAAATATTTTAGCAGCTCTTATAGGTGAAAAAGAAAGATCTTTTCTACTTTTGCTTGTCAAAAGCATTGTATTATTAACTGTCATATTTTGGAAGCTATACCTGTATTCTATCAGGAAATTTAAGTCCTACAGAGCATTTCCAGTTCTCTCATAACCCATATTTCAGACAGAATTTAACTCAAGAAATAATCCCTGCTTCATCCACTGTAGTTTCAAATTGAGGTCAGAACCATGTGTTACATAACCTTATTTCATGAAAAAAAAACCCCACAGACCTGCATTACAAGCGGCAGAAATCAGCAAACTATTGCAAGCAACAAAGAGGAAAGATAAGAACAAACAAAGAAGAAACTTGCTGAATTACAACTAATAAAAGTATTCCAGCATATGCTGATAGCAAAGCAAATGAACTCAGAATAGCGGCAGAAAAATTATTATTTTTAAAGTTCACGTAGATAAAACCAGGCTGCTGGTAAAGCAGAAGGTCTTTACAAAATAATAACTTAAGAGGCAGTCACATTAGAAAATTTCTGGTTGTTCCTTAAATAAAAAAGTAAAGCACCAAAATAAGAAACAAGATGTATATCAGTTTCCTCTAAGTTCTCAAGAAAAGTAACACAAGCTACAGGTAACCATCAGTTATATCATATCAATTTTAAAAAATACCTTCCTACTAGAAGCAGAGCATTCAACACACATAGAAACCTCTTAAGAGGCCTGTGTGCTGTCTGGGTAAAACACCGGACAGAATACATGCATGTATATAAATATAAATACATATTAAAAATATACATACTCCCCCAGAGCATAGATGAGGCCAGTTGGATACACAGCTCCCCGATCAAAGCCGGCTCATCCCCAGTTTCCCCAGCACATGGAGAGAGCAGCAGCTGCAGCTCTGGGGGTCCCAGTGAGCTGAGCCCTGGCTGTGTGGAGCACAGCTCTCCCTGGAGAGGTGAAGGGAAAGGCCTCAGCTGGGGATTCCATGCCAGCACCCAAACCAGGACTTCCTACTCACACCACAACATCCTGCTTTTATGGCATACTCTGAGTGCCTCGGATCCCCGCCTGGCACCACAGATTCCAATGGCAGGGAATGTATTTTGCTAGTGTGGCTTTGCACAGTTGTGGAGAGGCTTACAGATGCTGCTGAATCTCCTGCCAACCTTAATTCCATCACAAGCGATCCTTTAGACAAATGATTTACATTTGCTAATCAAATACAAACCTAAATCTTTTCAATCTTTTTATGGCAGCATGGTGAATAAATGGTTGGTGAAGTCATCTTTCAAGTACTGAACTTGGTTCTCAGAATCCCCCCCAAAACAAATAATTATCAACCATTTGAAGAAAAACTTCCTGAAGCAAAGCACATGTTGCAGTTAGTGTGGTATCATGATAAAATCAGTTTTCTCTAACACATGTACAGAAGAGATCATCACGATTGCTTCATCCATCTCCTAATAATTCAGCTTTAACTTACTCTTTGTGGATTAAATGAAAATTTTAAAAAGTGCACTCAAGGTTTTCCTCCAAATCACTCTGAGGATCCTGTGAAAAATAACTCAATGAATCACCCTGATGTTTTCTCTCCTAATAAATTAGCAGCTCAACACCAGACAAATGTTGGTATTTCATTGGCAGCATCAATCAAAAGATGACAGGTGCTTGTCTGGATTAAAGAGCTGATTTCATAACTTGTGTAATTCCTAGAGCATTGGAAACTATGGAACCCTGAATATTTGTTCAACTTTTTCATTCTTATGTCCCGTTCAGAAAATAAGGTCAAAGCATAGGTCCAGTATTTAAATGAGCAGCTTTATGCTGAAAAAGCCAGTGAGGCAAATGGGAGAGGTGAGGCTTCCCACAGGCACCAGTGCCAGGTCAGCTGCCCTGACTCCCAGTGCTCTGCCAGCTTTCTAAGTCTTGGGTAATAAAATCATGTCATACATGGTTATTAGTTTGCAGGTACTTGTTTTTCTTCTGAACTGAATTTCTAAGCTCAGAGAAGTAAAAATGATCTTGAAATCCTAAACCCATAGAGGCAGTTAAAAAAAAAAAAAAAAAAAGAGAGAGAAACATATGTAAATCTCCACAAATTTTGATAGAGTCATACAAAGTTTCAGAGTCTTGCTTATTATCTTTGGAAATTAATTTCCAGGTTTGCATGAAAAATGACCCCGGCAGAAATAAATGGGATTCAGAGAAAATGAGTTAGCATAAAATTTAAGAATGTGGTGACTTGCAGTATTTTTGCCCCAAAGTAGCCAAAGTCCTTCTCATTTGAGAACTTTTTGCTGCTAAAAGATCAAGGAAGGAAAGGGAACCCTTCCACAGAAAGGTACTTTTATGCACAATCATGTACTGATTCAGTAGGAGTCTCTTGTATTTAGCAGGAATATTATCCTAGAAAATACAGGGAGCTACTGTTCTGTTTTTACAAAATATACATGACTCATTTTTCCATTTGCATATTCTGCTATTTTTTCAATCAGAGTGCTCAACTTCACCTTTCCAAAGTTATCAACCAAGGAATAGAAGGCAGTGGAATTTCTCTGTGCATGTCATGATTATGACTGTCATGACTAAGAAATGGTTGACTTGGTCTAAGATGTCTGTCTTCTGTCAGTCATTAGTGTTGTAACAGCTCTCGCATTGGTGCCATTCCAGGTGTTAAATAAGGAGGAATAAAGCCTGACTTGCAGGCCTTTCTGGTGCCAGGGGAGCAAGCATCTTTGGCTAGAGCAGATTTTTTCTTCTTTAATGCAAAAGAATGACTGCCCTTTAAATGCATGTGATCACTTTAAGACCCACCAGTAAGAGGCTGCTGTAACTTGAATGACATAAAAATATTAACAAATAAAATGCATAGCAGATATTAGACAGCAAGCAGTAATAATTAAACATCCATAAGATTTTCAAACATGAGGCAGAATCATTTATAAGTTTGTTAGCCTTTGAATGAGTTATATTATAGTACTAAAGGCAGAAAAGTGCAATCATCCTCTGCAGTGCATGGAGAGATTCATTGTCAGCTAAATTGGCTTATTAAATGTAGTAGGATAAATGGACCTTTCTACAGTGCATTCAGAATCACTAATTCCTGGTGTGACTGTACAAGAAACGCTAGCAAAAAAGAAAACAAAGCAGCAGAAATACACAGGTCAGAGACTTTAAAATGAAGTGCCATAGTTCTTGAATGTCAACAAGAGATGCTATAAACAAATACTAAATGTCCTGGAATTGTATCTGTAGTTTGTTCAGAAGGTCAGAAAGAAAAAGATGGATGGGGTGATTGCTAAAAGAAACTAAGTTTATATTCCAGTCTCCAATAGAAATTGTCTTTGCTGGCTGAGATGTTCTGCAGAGGAGGTTTTCTCAGCAATACTGAATGTAAGGTCATTTTAATGTCAAGTGCTTTTATTATAAAACTGGGTGATGTTTTGCACAGATTTCTTTATAACCATATCAAGCTGTACTATACATAAAAGACTATTCACACCACATATTTGCAGTACTGCTTGGAGCACTGTTGTAAATTATGGACTACCAGGAAAACAAAAGAGATACCAATTAGGAGACTTTTGCAATAATATATTTTGCCTAAGTTAATAAAAAACTTGGAGAAACATACCAAGTCTAATCTTACAGATGCATAGATTTTTGTCTTGATGAGATCCTATCTGTCATTATTAGAGGTTAACACTGCACACTTCACTATTACCACCATCCACAGTCTGCTGTCAAGGCTATCAAACAAATATGCTGATTGTCTTCTTTTAAAACTTTCCTGGGGTTTTGGGTTGGATTTTGGTTTTTTTTTTTAAGCTAGAGGCTAAAACAAGTAATTGACACCAGCTGATATTTTCAGTGATACTCAGGATCAACTTAACTCATCTTCCACTGCAGTCAGAGGTAAATTATTATTGATTGGGAGAGGCTTCAAGAACTTCTCATTCTCTCTCTCAGTTTATGCTATCCATGCAGTGTCCCCAAGATTTAGGTGGTGCAAATTCCTGGTTCCCTTCTCCTGTCAGGCTTGGCATTGAAAGCTTTTTATTTGGAACAGAGTTACAGTATGTTCCACTCAAACTTCAGAGCTGAAGGAAGGCTATAGATGGAATCAAAAGCATCATTCATAACGAGGTTTATCACCACAAAAAGTACCTGTGCTGAGGTTGACTGCATTATGGAACAAGGTATAAAGGTGGAATTTCACAATATGAAAGAATGAGACAGATTAATGCTCTAGGACCTCCAGCCCCTGCCCTCTTTGATTTACTTTACAGTATCACAAAGCCCATGAGAATACCCTATATATAAAAATATATTATATATAGTATTGGATTCCTATCCTGGACAAGCTGCTTTCTGAATTACAGGCATTGTCTGCATTTAATCAGGTAGTCCACATAAATATAAGGGAAGGCATTTTCACAAAAGTCAGCGCACAGAGCTAAATGTAACTCCATTAAAAACCTGCTACTCACTGATGTGTGGCCCAGTGACACTGTATTTGCAAGAAAAAAGAAAACCACCTTTAACTTTATGACCTTAACCAAATGAAAATTTCCTTCCTCTTCCTAAGCAAAAGCAAATTTTACTAGAGCCAGATAATACTTCAGTCTGTGCTTCTAAATAAAGCCGTTTTATTATTCTTACTATTCAGCTTCCCTGGACGATTTGGTTCCTACCTTTTTATATAAATTCTTTAAAAAATAACATTATTTACTGTGAGCAAGCCATAGAATGAGTCACCAACTCAGACCTTCCATACAGTACAGCTTCAAGTCATTATACAAATACAAGAAACTAAATTGCTGCCACTGAAGCCCAACCTCTTGGCATTAGAAAGCTGATGTCTAATAAGTTGCTTATTTACATGTCAGTAGTAGTCCAAACCCTCTGACTGATAATGAAATAGATCTAACAGCAAAATCTGTACAGGTACCCTGCAATTCAGAAGTGGCAGCTATAAATACAGTAAGACATTTTCACTGTGCATTTTTAAAACACTGCTGTGTTTCAATAGTAGGTTCACAACAATTCCAAGCCAAAGTCACCTGAGACCTTGGAAATGCACAATAATGTTCAAGGATTCTGAGCCTGTTAAATGAATCTCCACATTTTGATATATCAGGTAAAAAAAGACTTGTTCTCTGAAGCAGTAACACTTGGGCTAAAAGTATTTAATTGACCTTGCAATGCTCATGCCATGTAAAGAGCATAATTACAGGTCAGGCTGAAACAGTGAATGAACATCACTGTAGAGCTCGTTTCTAGAAAATCACTGGTGAGGAAATCCAGGAAAGAAAAAGGATATGCATGATAACAAAAAACTACTCAAGTTATGAACTAGTGTAAGGGGGGAAATCACTTTCCCCATTATTGCACAGGACACCCCTCCCTCTTCTCTGTACCCCTTCCTTAACTCCTGTATGAACTGCTGAAAAAATTTTGAGGGAATGTTTGCTTCTCTTCACATATAGAGGGATGGGGAACCAGTGGGTAAGGAATTTTTGTATAAATAAGAGGAATATAGAATTTTTTCTCTGCTACCCATAGAAACAGGAACCAGATGTAAAGGGGTAGCAATTTCCTTTAGCATGTGGTTCACAGGAGATTACACTGGGGAGCAAGCACAGTTCACAGAACTCAAGATTCACAGTCACTCAAAGAACTAGTAAATATACTCTATTTTATTTATGTTGTACTGTTCTAATCTGATATATTGAGGAACCTTTCAAGACAATATTTAAAGTCCTTTTCAAAGATTCATTCTGTACAAATTGACTTGAACCCTCCCCTGGTGCTCAAAAGCAAAAACTTTAAAAAATAAGTTCCTGGTTCCTCTGCCATCCCTTCAACCTTCTTTTGTTGTTCAGCCCCTCTGCCTCTGCTAGTGCAGAACTTTGGTCATTTGTTGAGAGAAAACCTTCAGCAAAGGATTCCTCAATAGTGATATAGAAGTAACTTTACACACTTAGCAGTAAGATTTTTGGGAGGTACATAAAAAACTTGGCAAACCCACCAACTTCTGCATTTTGAGATGCAAACACACCTAACGACAACTCAAATGGAAAGTTCCAGATGAACAGGATTTTTCATTTCACTGAGGCACTTTCTATAGGTATTTGTAATTGCCCAGTACTTCTGTGGCAAAATCATTTATGAATCCATAACTGATTCCCACTTAAATGTGGAACACATCAGAAATTTTTAAGCATTTCTAAAGGAAAATACCACTCACCTTTGGCTGTCTATTTCTCTTGATGCATCGAGAGACCAGGTGTGCTAACCAATAATTCTTGTTTCAGGTCAAACTGCTAATAATTCAGTGGGTGAGATATCTGTACAGGTGGATGTCTCTACCCATCCTGGAACTGGTGAGCATAAAGTCACTGTGAAAGGTAAGTTTCAAACAGCCAACTTTAAAAAGAAAGCAACAACAAAGACCAAACTTCCAAGCACTAGATCTGAAGTCAAACATACCAATACTAAAATAAAAAACGATAAATGTAGTTGCGAAGCTCTGAGTACACTTCAGGTGATTAGGAGTGCACTTTTTCCTTGCTCAACATAGGCAGTTCAGATTATGCAACTACTGCCTATGTTTCTGTGTGTAGATAATTTAAAGTTATACTAAGTTATAGAGTTATAAATTAAAATGTGTCAAATTATACTTCTCAATTGCTTGCACATAATTCAGCTTCTTAGAAACTACAGCAAAGCTGAGTGGTGAATGACTACACCAAGCCTTAAGAAGCTGCATCTTTAACAAAATGCCTTTGTTCTGTTCAACCTGACTCTCAGAAACACAAGATCACTGAGATTAGTATAAGCTGATTTATTTTAATTGCAGTGAAGGTAGCAGGCAAAAAGAAACTGTAAATGTAATGTATTTGTAAAATACATGTTTATATTCAATACTTCTGAACCTAAAAGTAGTCAGACATCTTTACTTGGCAGGGAAGGGGCAAAGCTCCTCCTAGGCTTACCAGGTATTGATGTCCTATAGGAAAGCTCCCAGGTTCACTGGCTATACAAAGTCATACAGGGAAATTAATTCGAGTTCTTCCAATGGAATTTTATTTAACTTCATTTTTTTATCTCTATAGTTGTAGCAATTAATAACCTAAATTGGCAAACAACAGCTATGTTCCGGCCCTTCGTGGAAGTTTGCATATTGGGTCCTAAATTAAGTGACAAGAAAAGAAAACACGGAACCAAGACAAAGAGCAACACCTGGTCACCAAAGTACAATGAAACTTTCCAATTGTAAGTCTTTTATGTCTGGGAATTGCATATTTTTTGAAAATTTTCCTAAAATATTTTTCTTTTAAACCATTTGAACAAAAAAGCCATCCTAATATAGATATATCAACACCATTTCAAAATTATTTACTAATTTGTATCTTTGTTATATATGAAGATGAATGGCAGTCACCAAGCTTTCAGTCCTACAAAACCTTGTTAAAATGTACAATTAATTTCCCTACAGAGGAATAACTATTTCTGTCTCTAAGAATCTATTAGCCTAGGTATTTGTTTAGACAGAAGCATTAATTATTTCTAGATATCTAGCCTTCATGCCTGTAGAGGTATCTAAATGTCTATTGGGTTGTGAATGTGTTACTAGTATTGTTATCTAATGCTGTTACTATTTAATCCTTAAATCAGTAAGAAACTTCCACCCAACCTGGAGTTTTAAATTTAGTACGTCTCCACCCTTTTCTGAGACCAATTTATTTTCCTCCCCTTACCCTCCAACCCTGACTGGAAATGAGTTCACTGTGCGTCTCAGCACAAAGCTCCTTCTGATGCCTGCTGCCAGGGATTTTTTGTATATTTTGAAGCTAATTTTGAGTCATGGTGCTGACAGTTGGGGAACCAGCAGAACATTTTATGTACTTTCCAGCCAAAGTTCCAGCTCTTGAGGAATTTCTGTTCAGGCTGCTGAGAGCAGAGGCTCCATCACCAATGCATCTGAAGGGTTACCTATGTAGGAAGTTTAAAACTAGATGTTCCGTTGTAACAAAATGGAACTACAAAACTTAAACTACCCCTCTCCCTTTAATTTGTCCAATTCTGGAGCAGATTAATTCCATGGGGGAATTAAGCTGGCCTCCTTGTTCTAAATTCATACTGTTAATGCACACAGCGTGCTGAGTAACGAAGACAAGCCAGGAGCCTACGAGCTTCACCTGTCGGTGAAGGATTACTGCTTTGCGCGGGAGGATCGCATCGTCGGCATGACCGTCATCCCGCTGCAGGGCGTCGCCGACAGGGGCAGCTGCGCCGCCTGGTACCCCCTGCTCAGGAGCATCGCCGTGGACGAGACTGGCCTAACCATCCTTAGAATTCTTTCTCAGAGGAACAATGATGAAGTTGCTAAAGAATTTGTAAGGCTGAAAACCGAAACAAGGTCTGCTGAAGAAACGGCCTAAAATACCCAAGTAACGCCAGATCGTCACCGCCAAGAGCATAAATACAACGCTGTTGTCTGACTAGTGCATGCATGTGCAAATCTGTGGGAATGTTTAACTAACTATGTTTTCAGTGTTTGCCAGTACTTACGTACTATATTTGCAAGGTATGTCAAGGAGCTGTAATATCTTTTATACATATTTTGGTCTTTGGTAAAGTAATTGTTCCAATGAAGTGCCAAAACTAAGATTAAGAGTAAATGTTTCATCATCTCTTTTTAAATGTTGATTTCACCTCATCATAATCTCATTATTTTTTAACATTTATTAATAAATAAGTAGCTTTTTTTAATTGATAATAGGTTCTCTCTGTTAAACTGTGTTGCTTATTCTAAATTAAGTTACATTCCTTACTCTTACTTTAAAAATTAGGTGTACCTTGTTTTCTTCAAACTCTCATGTTATGCAAGCCTCATTTTAGGTGTCTTACTGATGACTTTTTCTATCATTACTACAGATGCAGTTACTTATAGAAAGTGTTTGTAATTTTATAATTACCAATATAAAGTAATGATTTTTGCATAAAAACTGAAAAAGGATGGAAATATTTTATGCTAATCTCTTTTTCCAACCTTTC
The DNA here is from genome assembly GCA_013397315.1 of Donacobius atricapilla. Lineage (NCBI taxonomy): Eukaryota > Metazoa > Chordata > Aves > Passeriformes > Mimidae > Donacobius > Donacobius atricapilla. The sequence continues at coordinate 576,878 of WBMY01004226.1, forward strand.
ATAACTATCACTGTGAAGAAATGCTGTTAAAGCAGGTTCTCAAGAAGCTGTGCTTATCAGAGTTTGTTACTGATGTTTGATATCCTGAGATAACTTTGTTCTTCAAAACTGCCACGGTAATATCATATTTGTATTAAAAGAGTAAGTCAGTATCTGTAGAAACAGATTGCTGTACAGTACAGTATATGTGCTTTTAAAAAGTGATTTTTTAAATGATATGGTACTGTACAAGGGGTAGTAGTTTGGAATATGTAATGCTGGTTTGTGGTTTGTTTCTAGAAATTGTTTATGAGAAGAAAAGATGCTCTTAGCATTTTCACTCAGAGTTATTAATGTTGCTTTACATACTTAGCTGTAACATCAGTTAAGTGCTTTATTTATTTAATTTTTTTTTTAGAAAAGTTCAACGGTTTGTACTTATGCAACATTACTATGTATTGCACTAAAGCAAACTCTGTGTCCTGTAAATATATTTAGTGAGGAATTGTAAAATAAAGTATGCAGAAACTGCTTTCTAGTTTTGTCATTTGATATTATTTATGTAACTATTGGTTTTATGTGCATGCGAAGCCCATGGAGTGGGCTTACTATATAGCTTTATAATATATTAAAGTATGATTTGCACTGTCTGGAATCTGGCTGTTTTATAAGTATAAAATTTGACATGTCAGTGTCCTAAAAAATAAAATGAATTAGGTTGGTGTATATATATACACACACATAAAAATGTTGTGTAATGCTACACATTTGTTATTTGTTTTGGTCCCAAGTGTTTCTCATTACACAGCTTGGAGTTCTCAGCTTTGCTTAGGGAAAAAGTAACCGAGGGAAGGGAGGACGCACAGTTTGTATGTTGATGTCAGCCTCCAAAAACATAACACATGACTCTACACAGGTAAACCAGATTCTTTCCAGGAGATATTTGTTAGATGTTTGGATGAGATTTTAAGGTCTTTCAACATCCTCAAAGTTCTTTCTTGAATACTAAAAATTAGATTTGTCATAAGTATATTTAGATATTTAGAGAAGTTATGCATGTCTTTAGAGAGTTAAGAACATTCCCCGAAGGTCACAGATCTCAAACTGTATTTCTGCGAGGTATAGCCCAAAGTGTCAACAGCAGGCACAGACTCTGTTTACAGTTAACAAGATTTGAAGTAAGAAAACATCAGCAGACTCCGTTTCAAATAAAAAAGGAGAATAATTAAGAGATGAGGTGGTTCCTGGTACACAACATTGCTGTGGACAAAATGCAAAAAGAATTCCACATTTTGTGGCTCTGTGAATTAAACCAGAAAGGCTGGAGTAAACAGCTTCTGGGTTTTTTTTTTACCCGGAGCACTTTCATCATGTTTTTCTGTGGCTGTTTATTCTACTGTAAAATGGCACACACTTTAGTGCATAATGTAATCACCACCCACTTAACTGTTTATCCCCGAGATTCCAGATAAAGGAATAACAACAGACTGGGTGAAGGCAGTCAATTACTGCTCAGAGTGCTCTCCCTCAGCCGCACACAGCAGAAGCAATCAGAAAAGCTGGTAGAACCATCCCTTATAATCCACAGCTTTACACAGTACACTTCAATGTTTCACTGTTTTGACAGAGAAATATTTACTTTATATATCAAAATTGGTCATGTGGAATATAAGAGGAAATGCATTAACTCTACTGCACAGGACTGTTTTAAACGTTGTTATGAATCAGAATACAAGTAAATGCAATGGTGTAGCACAAGCAGTTGGACCTCACACGTTTCATGTGGTCAAAATGATTGACATGGAAGAGTTTTCAGTGCTGTTTTGAAAGCTTTTATAATCTCTTTTAGGAAAGTAAATATCCCCTTAAAAAAAATCAACTTCTGAGAATTTTCTTAATTCAACTGAGCTAGCCTATGCAAACTGACAGCTGTTCCTGCAGTTTCACTTCTCAGTGACAACTGATGCAACCAGAACTCTAAATGGAATTCCATTTGTATTGGTTGGTTAAGATAGCAAGTATACACATATGCAGTTAGGGAAATAAAGGAGAAAAAAAGACAGCAGAGAACAGCAAGATTAATTTGAGAGCAAATTTTCACTTCTCCAAGGAACAGTTACTGCATGGAAACCATTTGATGTGCACCTGAAAAGAGCAAATACATTCAGAGAAGTCTGTCATATGACAGCTCTTCAAGTCAATCTGTATACTCCGAACTGACAGTTCTACATAAAATTGTTCAATAAAGATTGAGGAAGATTTTTGCCGTTTTAATTTTGTTTTCTAGGGTGAAAATGTAAGAGCCAAATATAGAAACTGAATTAAATTTTCCTCAAAGCATTTTTAGCTAATATCTGACAAAAGAAGGAAGTCGTAATGTGCGAATTAAAGACATAGAAGAAAGTAAAACTAGCAGCCATTCTGAATCTCAAACACCTTTACCTAAAATATTTTTTTTTTCCCTAATGCCACATTGAGATGATGCCTGAATTAAGAACACAGTGCTGGAAGTGACCTTTCCTTTGCTTGTGGACACTGAACTGACCAAACTGTTAAAATACCAAAGGAAATATCTGTGAGATGGAATGGGATGTGCATAGTACTTCATATATGTTATGTCTTCTGGAGACTTAAATTTACATCAAAATAATCAATTCATGGGTGTTAGGCCATCACCAGGAGGCTCAACCAGTCCTAGCAGCAAAATATGAAATATTTTTCAAATTAGTTTGCCTGTACCCTGGAAGGATCAAGAGACTTTTCATAAAGAATTCCTGGCATGTGCAAATACCACCATTTGGCTTAGGTAGTCTTAATGACTCTAGTGATTTACTGGAGAAGCTTACTGAAAAGAATAATAATAATAGACAAATAATATCCATTGTTTTTCCTCAATTTGTTTTACTAGTTTTCATTGATATTCTCCTGCTAGTGACTGTAGAAATCAAATTTGTAGACAAATACTGAAAACAGAATAATAATTTACCATTACTGCATTAGTCTGAATTAAGTACACATTTCTCACAAATCCCTTGAAATCTAAAGACCTGAACAAATATGGGGAGAATATTAAGTTATTGTATCAAATTAAATTCAGCCAGCAGACATAAAATTAACATAAATGGATTCAATGTTATTTGTAAAATACAGCTGGGCAAGTGTTGGAAAGCATTCAGTTGTTTACACATGCTTATTTTGATGGTATTTTCATATTGCTTTGCATTTTGGCACCAGATTGGTGTGATTGACTTGTACTATGAAAATTCATAAAAGCGAATCTTCAGGAGATGTTCTCATTTTTTTTAGAAATTATTATCAAGACGTGATACAAACACTAGACTGAGACTAATAAGCAGAACTGGGATATTCTAAAAACATAAGATAACGTAGATAAACGTAATATAAACGTAAATACTATAAGTATTGGCTGAGCGAAATAAAAATTACAGTTTATATCTAGAAAATATCTGTTTCTCTTGGGTGCTCTATGCTGAATGAATACACACACATACTGCAGAGTATAAATGTATTTCTAAATGATGAATCTATAAAATCTAATTTGAAGATAAACCCAATAGGGAAGCAAGTGAAATAAAGTATCTTTTCAAACAGATTCTGTAGCTGACAGCTAACCTAAACAAACTTCCTAAATGACTCAGCCTATGACCATTTCATTGTAAGAATTCAGTTTCATATTTCAAAGACTCCGGTAATTACAGCTGAAAGCCTTCACTTCATCAATTTAGCAAACTGAATTATTCACTGCAGAATATGAAATAACAAGTGGGCATACTGTAAACTTTGTAGTGAAAGCCATTAAAACATCACGGATTAATTTTCAACTAAATAAATACAATATAATCAGAAAACTTAATCAAGGAAATGAAGTCTGCTCTTTAATATTTTTGTTATTTCTACACACTACTGTAGAGTCCCAGGTCCAGCCTGCCTTGCCTTGGGGTCTCACAGAAGTTAACACCCATTTCCCTGGGGTTTTTTGAGCAGTGGTAAGAGTTCCAGGCAAAGAGGACAAACCAGAGAGCAGCTCAGGCCACAGAGCAGCTTCCTGAGCTGTTCCCAGCTCTGGTCTGTAAGCTGGACATGCACTGTTGTTTGACCAAATACACCAAGCAAAAAACAAACCTACACTGGGGTTAAGCACAATTGGAGTTATAACAGACCAGACTCTGGAAAAATCAGAGATCTCCATCTTCACTTGCCCAAGAGTGCTGCTCACACAAGAGCTGCTGACAATTACTGAGACAGCTCTATCTTGTATTCCATTCAGGTCTAAGAGGACCTACACATTTTGTTCAATCATGTTTACCCATTAAAGTAAGAGGATTTTTCTTGCCAGTGACGGCACTGCCCGCAATGTGAGTTAAGCCTCCAGGCCTGAGGTCATGACAGTGAGAAAACAAATGTCAATTACTGACTAGCAGAAACAAAAACTGAAAAGGAATCGCAAAAACATGCTGTGTACAGTAGAACACTAATGGAAACCACAGCGGAGTGAATCCATTCCCTTCCTCTAGATAACAGTCCCTGTACGATGCCTGCTAGATGGGCTTTACCCTACAACACGTGGCAGGGCTTTGTCCGTGGAAACCACCCCGTGTTACACAGCAGTCAGACATAAAATGCAGTTGACAAGCAAACTGGATACCCAGAATAGCTGGACTGTATGGGAATATACTCAGAGGAAAAGATGGAGAGAAAAAAAAAACAAGAGGAATGGATGTAGAAGAGGGCTGACAGGCAGTGTGAATTCAGACTGCATTCCTTAACTCGTGGCAGAACCAGAAAATGGTCTGTGATAGCATTATGACACAGAAAAGTAGATCTGTCTGTATTTTTGGCATGTTCTAGTCTAGCTCAAGAGTTACTTTTGTCCATTTTCATTTCAGTAGAGGTGCAAGACAGAATTTGATCCCTGAGAGGGTCTCCCACCTCTTTTTGTACTAAGTGCAGTCTGAATAAATGTGCTCTGCATGTCACTACCCTCTGTTACAAACAGATAAACGTATTCCCAGCCCAGAGGCCACCATAAACAAGTTCACACTACAGAGCCTGCAGGTATTATTTCCCTGAATAATATATATCCAAGACACAGCATCAACGAGGTGGAGTATTCTCTTGAGGAGCTTGAGAAACAACAGCAATTTGGATCTAATGACGCATCAGTGTTATCAACACATGAATTTGTACCCAGGAGACAAAAATAAATCAATATGTCCTTAAAACACTATCTGCTTTTCCTGCGTAATTTGCAGAGGAACTCCTGTGCCAGACTGAGCTTCCTCAGCACAGTGACCACTCTGAAATTAGGTCAAGCCCTTCGTTCTCCCCAGCTCAGCAGCAGAGTCAGAGCGCTGCTGTAACTGCTGAAGTGAGCTGCAGTCACAGCAGCAGTGAACTTAACTCTGACCAAATATGCTCTGTGATGTTTAATAGTCCATATAATCACAGCACATCTTCCCTTAACTATAGAAAATTTCATTTCTGATCAGGGAGAAACTTCACAGCAGAAAAAAATAGAAACAAAGAATGTTGTTTACACTTGGCAATAACTTACTGCCCTTATTAGATTGAAACAATGAAGAGTGTAACTTGGAGTATATATCCTTCTCTATCAGAAGGAAATAAACAAAATTTACACACAAAATTTATTGCATGAATTGAATCTCTTTAATAAGAGCAGAAATAATGAATAATTAGAAAAGTGCTCATAAAGGGCTTGCAATGTTGGCAAATGCTGTTATTTAGACTGGCGGGGTAAATAATCTGTGAGAAGGGGTTAAATCTCTGTCGAATGCTCCAAGTGAGCTATTGAGGCTAGTACCAGCTAAGAGAGTCCTGGCTGGCTGGATGCAATGCCTAGAATCAGCTCACTGATACACAGACCAGGTTTAAAATCCATCACATCAGACATTGCCAATAGAAACAAACACGATTAACTGGAATATTTAAGGAATAGCATCTGCTTTTGTGCAGAGAGCAAAGTGAACACAGAAGAGAAAACAATTCACCAAACAGAGAAGGCAAGTCTGAACGGAACAGTATCATTATTTACAGTAGCAGCTTGTATCTGGATGACAGTGTTAAATAAAATATCGCTGAAAAAGAGATACCTAAAAGCCAAAACAAGAGACATTGCAATAAAACAGAGAAGGAAGGGCAGAGTTGAAAGAAAAGGGCCCATGTAACAAAGATTGTGCTATTCTAAATCAGACCTGCCACCTAGAGAGTCCTTTGAGACCTTTACACTTTAAATTATTTAAACAGACTGATAGAAGATAATTAGCACGTATCTGTATACCAAGGTGACTGTGACTAACAAAAAGAAAGAAACAAAGGAAAAAAAAAACTCTTCAGACCATCCTGGAAAGGAGTTATAGCAGGAGGAATAAAGTCCTAGATTGATTTTGAAGTTCCATTATAAGAACACTTTCAGTATTTCTTTAGCCAATAAATAATAGGCAAGCAGTGCAAGAGACTTCTCCCATTCTTTCTTCCCACACCCCAAGCTCATAAAAGGCTTGCTGTCAGAACACTTCTGTAGAAATTAAAAATGGCTTCTGAACTCATCAGTAACAAACACAGCACAGCAACTTTTACTACATAAAACTATAGTCAGACAACACCACAAAAAAAAAAAGCTAAATTACAGGGACATACACACCCTCCCCTCAAACCGTTTATATGAATTGAGTCTGTCCAGTCAGAGGTAAAGGCAAACAGTGAGTGAAGAGGCTGCTGGGGCACTGGGTCACTGCTTACAGGAGGATTTCAGCTTGTGACTTACCCACAGTCACGTTCTTCTGAGGCAAGCAATGTCCCATCATTCACACACAGAAAAACTGAGGGAGTGAGAATAAACTGTTTGTTTAAATTATAAAGGGCAAGTGACAGCAGGAAGAATGAATGCAATGAACTTTTCAAGAAAGCCAGCCTCAGATAATTGTTGATAATAAGTAAACAAGACCGTGAATAAGCCGATTCCTTGAAATTTCTGAAGTAAGATACCAATATGAAAAGTAAATCCATTTTCACTGCAAAGGTATCAATATTCAGAAGCAAAAAAATCGTTAATTCACAATTTGAAATTCACCACGGATGAATATTTCATAGTGCTCCTTTGCCTATATATCCAATATATATATCCAAACAAATCAAAAACCCCGCATTTTGGAGATCTAAAGTTCTTCAACTCACTACAACTGTATCATGCAACTAATAGACACCTTATATCAAATTCCTGTTAGTCCTTTCTGTGGGATAGGAGCAACAGAAAGGATTTATGACATTATTACATTATAAATGTAATAAATATAACTACTGGGCTTCTCATTACAATGAGAGCAAAAGCATGAGGTACTTGGGAGCACTGTTGGCACAGACTACTGAAGTGGACCTTAAATGTGCAGCTCAGTCTGGCAGCTCATAGGCAGCCTCTAATGGGAAAAAAAGTTAAAAATCCTGAGAAACCACACAAATGAACAAGCAAATTAACTGGAAAAGCAAAATCTGAAGCTGTTTGTCTCAGTCCAGAACCTTCTACAATTACCACTTTTACACAGCACCACTTTGCCAAGCTGTGATGCCATGTGCCCACAGACAAGGAACATCAATGAAGAACACTTTTCTATCAGCTGGCAAAGCTTCCAGGATTGATCAGCAATAGCAAGAATCAGGCCTTAGCGTTGTTTAAAGCCATGTAAATTAATTCTCCTTTTTATTGATTTTCCTGTTCATTCAGTCCATATATGTTCAATTCATCTCTTTTCTTTTCCCTATTAATCAGAAAGGTATCAACAACACTTCTGAGATTTCACCATTAAAAGCAAGCACTCTGTGTCTTCTGAAACACAGATTTTTTTATTCCAGGTGAAAATACATCACGTCATCTATGAGTATTTGAATTTTTCTCACACAGCATGGAGAGAGACAATCTTTTTTTGAAAGATGTAATTCAATAATTTTATACCCATTCTCAGCTAAAAATGCAAGAGCTACTGCTGGAACAAAAAGATGTTGCACCATCACCATCAATAATTCCTGCAAGACAATTAGCAATGTTTTATCCTAAACTGTGAGTAACAAAATCACAAGTACTTCGTTAGTGCACAGCTTCACCAAGACATTACAAAATAACTTACATTTAATACATTTTAATGTGTCTTTAAAAAGTCATTCTAACCAGATGCCATAATGTTTTTTAAGCTTTTGATGTACACTTCAGAAATTCTAGGGTTGCACAGCTCTACAATGAGTCTCTGGCTGTGTTAAAGGCATCTAGTTGAAAGGGCACTCTGCAAAAACGAAATCTCATGACACTGTAGGAACCGGGAGTTGTTCCCTAGATACAAAATAGTTCACAAATAAATTACAGAATAATTCAAAAACACCTAGGAGGTTTTAGGTCATTTTGAGCTATTACTTAATTTGACTAAATTCTAATACTTCTATATTTGAAATCACTAGGTATCAAAAAGTAAAAATTCAATTACTCCAAAAGGCTGAGTACTCACCAAAATTCATGGAACTATTTAAATTCATTAAACTACCAGGGCAAATTGGCATCAAATTTAAAACTAAAAGCTGCCAAGATTTTAATTCAGATTTAACATGCTGTCTGATCTATGATTATACTGAATTTTAAATTAAGTTGCAGACAACTATGTAAAATATTTTCCTCCAGGAAAAAAAAAAAACAAAAAAAGGAAAGGAAGAAAGGATTATGTACTTATGTTTGTGGTTTAGTGTGACACTTGATTTGGGGTTTTTTGGGGGGGCTTGTTTATTTATCTTAGCATTTAACACATAGAGCAACAAATAGGATACCTGCTACAGATATATTTTGCATAGGTCAGTTATTATTTGTAAAAATGCAATCAGAAGCAGATATTTTTATTGAAAAGGGATTCCCAAAGTAGAGAAGGCACAGCAGAATGAGGAGAGACCGAGGCAGAGCCTGGTGCCTCAGCTCACACAATCAACCCGAGGCAGGAGCAGGGACAGGAGCAGGGGCAGGAACAGGGGCAGGGACAGGAGCTGGGGCAGGAGCAGAGACAGGAGCAGGGGCAGGAGCAGCCCATGCAGCGAACGCCAGCCCACCACCCCTCTGCAGGCTGAGTGCCACAGTCAGCTCTGCAGGGTTATTCTGACTGACCCACAAGCCCAGGGGGCTGCTCTTCATTGCCACACGACCAAAGCGAACATGAGCTATCATGCTGTTAATAAGTGCTTGGGAACATAAGTAGCCGAGAACCCAGGGCCACTTGGAAATATCGCTGAGCATTTTCACAAGCCCACACCCGCAGTCGTTGGGATTTGATAAATCTGTACCAGTGTTCAAACTGCAAAAGAAGAGCCTGCAAGTCTCACTAGCCTAAGCTCTTCCCAAACAAATTTTGTGTTCCTTAATGTAAGAGAACCAACTGGAAACCAGCCTCCCCTGCAACTCTAAAAGCCTCTAAGTCCAACCAAGACAATTTTTATTGTTAATCCTGAATTTGTCCAGTAATCAAATTGCAATGAAATATTAAACATTATATGGTAAGGATGATGTGTGAGTTTTGGAGAGCAGGAGGCAAGTCTGCTGGACACTGAGGACTCAAGGCAATTCTTTTCATTAAAAATATATAATTTTTAGTCATTACCCAGGAGGTGCTCTTACATCATGAATTAAACTTCACAGAAAGCTACTTAGATTAAAAATAAGATTTCTTCAATCGTTGCTGAAGCAATGAATTCCCATTGGATGCTGCTAGGGTAGCAGAATAAATATGTATGAAAAAGAAGCAAAGGCTGCACTCTGCCAAGGTTATTCTGTCAGCTGGCAAGAGTTACACAGCACAAAAAAACCTTTTCAAAAATTAGACGCATTTAAGCTCTAGCTTTAACTATCGAAGTAGCAAATTTCTACACTTGGAAAACTGACATAAGTGCTATTTAAGTAGTTTGGCTTTTTTCACAAAGTATATCTGAAACAGAACTTGTCTTTGCACAAAGTGGATTAAGTCCATTTTAAGAAGGCTGCATGTAAAATATGGTGTCTGGGTACAGTTATTTTAGATTAAAAACTTGGAGAAGAAATAAACAAATTTCAAGTAGTGGTCAATCCAAGGGCTTGATAAAGAAAAAAGAGCAGGAAAGGAAGAAAGTTCAGTTTGAAGCTTATTAGCAAAGTTGTATACAAAACACGTTCATTAAAGATATCCTATTTCCATCTGTATTTAATTATTTAGTATATAGCTAGCTTTAAAGTCTGGACTACCCCTCAATTTCTTCCCTAAATAATAACTCAGAACAATTACTCAGGGATACTGTTCCAAAATATGCTCAAGAATAACCCTGAAGGAACTCCGCATCTGCCTGAAAAGGAGTATTTCTGACAAAAAAAAAAAAAAAATGCTCTGTTTTGAATGTGTTTGTATCAACACCTCTCCTTCAAAAACTCATCAATCATCAAGAGTCAGAAACACACTGAGATGGCTCCTGCCAGACACACAAATCATAGATCTGACAAGTCTCACTGACTGCAATGAAGGTGACAAGTGCCAGATCCCACTGCTGGGTGAAGCCTCTCCTGCACTTGGGCCAACACGGGGAGCCCCAACAGCTGAGCCTGCAGCGCTGCCACAGACAGCCCCAGAGCAACAGAAAGGGGGGAACTGGATACATTCCTGAACACCTATTGGACTTGAAAAATCAAAATCACCATCACATGCACATTGAAAAATACATTCTGAAAACGAAGCTCAGCTAATGAGGAATTCATGCAAACATTCTAAGAAACAGAAGGACTAAAAAAACCAAAATTATCAGAAACACATGAAAAATTTAAAAGGAAAAAAACCAAGCTCTCTCGTTGCCTTGACTGACGTTTAGTAATTCTCATTTTAATATATTTTAACAAAAATTACTTGTTCATATATAGATATTTGCTAAGTTTGCTACTAGATTCCAGGTCAAAAGGGGGAGAAAAAACAATTATAAGCCTATAATTTTCAAATGGGCAACTCTTCTTCAAATTAGATAAGAAATAACGAAGGCTCTAAATATAAAGTGATTTTTTTTCTTCAGTAAATATTATGTTTAATGAACACTACTATAGAAAACCATGTTATAATTTCCCTGACCCTCTCTAAATATGCAGCAGCACAAACACTTACTTCCTAATTGCTTAGAGAATACCTGATCCACACATCAACCACTACAGCCTCCAGCCACGAGGTCCTCCTTTTGTTGGATTTTAGCTTTGTAAAATACGGTACATCATTTCTTCTCCTCATCTGAGCTGCCATTAGGTCACGCATCAGTTTCCTCTAATCACAGCAACACAGCATTCCCGTGTTTTCACAAGGGTTTTAAATTCTGGCTCAGCTGTGCTAAAGCACTTTACATACCCTTAAAAACTATAAATGAGGCAATACCGACTGTCAGCCTCACAGTAATTGCACATGCCATCCTGCTAACAGCTGGAATGGAGTTTAGCAGCGCTAACCAAGCCCTGTCTGCACCAGGAAACTCATTCATAATCATCTCACTACTGCTGACACGATTTCCCCTCCAATGGGCTTGAGATCAGTGGGTAGATCCTGCATTTCCAAGTATAAAGCAGGCATATCTGAAGTGTTATTTTGCAGGCATGCTCTCAATTCCTGTTTCCCAGAACAGATTTCACTGAGAAACATTCATACAAAACACAAACATATCAGAATCAAGACACTAATCTTGGAAATTTTGCAGCTGTAACAGGCAAACATGAAAAGGAAGCGACATTTACAGGGGAAGTTAACAGGCTATAATCAAGCTGAAAAAACACCACCTGAGGAACTTTTTTATTTGGGCCACTGAGAGTTTGTTCTGAAACTACATGGCAAATCTCTGAGGAGCACAGAGAAGCTCCTGTGCTCAGATACTCAATGCCCACAGCAATTTCTTAGTGAAGGTTACCTGGATGTCACTATCTCCATCTGGTGAGGGAAAACATCATACAGATCAGATTTGTTTTATATACAAGGCCTGACCTCTTGCTAGTGATGCTTAATTGGATCTTTTTCAAGAAGCCTTTTTTCACTTGTATTTCATTTTTCTGCCTTTAAACTCTTCACTCCGAGAAAAATCTTTGCCTAAATAAGCATTTTCAAAGGAAAGAAACTAAGCATTTATGAAATTCATGCCATTTTTTAAAATCAAAGACACTGATTCATTCATCAAGTGGAAGACAGGCGATACTGGAAAGAAAAAACTGTCACCTTTCTTTTCTTCTGTTTACTGACTGAGGGTACAATGAATAGTGTTCTGTTAAAACCACAGAATGAAGGATGCTTTTCTGGAAGTGCTAAAAGCATAGAGGAGAAGTTCTGCAAAGTCAAATCCTTCATAGTGGAAGCTTTAAAGAGAAGAACAGCTATTTATAGACAAAAATTGACCCAAAAAGGTGGATCAGCATTTGGCCCAGAGTTGGGGTCATATAAGAAACCAACTCTTTCATTCAGACCCCCTAAAACAAAACTATAGCCCTGCCATCACAAACTTCTTTCCTGGTTGCTGGACACACTGTCAGACTATTTCTAGACAACACTTTTCAAGATCTGATTCTTCCCTATTTTGAACTCTAAGAGCAGTATGAAAAAAGTGTAAGAGAGTCACTTAAATTTCTACATCCCTTTTGTATTCTTCTGTGCTGGTATGGATAACTGTTTTGGTCCAAAGCAGCAGGGAATTATCCTCCTCATACTGAGATGTGAAAAGACAAAGGTGACTTTCCAACCTGAACTTCAGCAGCCACCTGTCAGCAAATATGTCAGAGGTATGTCCTGTTTACTGCATTTTGAACAAGTACTCTTGCCCTGCACTGTGCAAATGGAACTTTCTCTTTCCACAGACTCAAGGGATGTTGTTCCTTACTGAACGTGCTACTGGCAGAGTTTCACTCCCCATGACCCTGCGAGGCAAATGCCTTCACCAGGGAATAACTGCTCAGGCTGAGCAAAACTGGAGTGTTCACAGTCCTGTTTATCATCAGGCAAACTGGGTGCACCCTTCAGATGAAAACATAGGGCATCCAATTGCTGTCAGAGGGCAAGGTCACATCCTGCCTACAAATACAACAATTCAAGGTCACATTCTGCCCACAATAATATTGTTTGAAAGACAAGAGAAACCTGAGTTCAAATAATTAAAGCACCTGAAGGTGAAGGGATCTCCTATAGGTTTCAAAGCAGAGATCTTTGGCTGCCTGAACCAATTCCAAGACATTTTTCAGCTGCCTGTCCTTGATTGTCTCCCTATGTGTGGCTGAAGTTTCCCATTAGAAAACAGAATGAATTTCAGTCCTGAGATTAAAACACATTCTGAGATGCAATTTCACGTTACAAATGCTTCACTCTGAATGCTGTTGTGGAGTTCCTAGCTGGGAAAAGAAGGGACTGTGTGATTGAAGAGAAAAAGTGTGGGCATCTTGCTTTCAATGAGCCACTCAGATCCATTTAAGTTCATACAATCCAGTCTTATCTTTCCATAACCAGTCCCATATCACTTCAGAACCACCCTGAAATGTAGCACAAAGCTTCTAGATTCAATCAACGACCAGAAACTGAATGTGCGGTCACTGCCTTAGCTTCCCATCCTCAAACAGCCACTATTTCAGGAAAATTAGGACAGCTTCTCTGCAGCACAGTAGAAACACTGTGCAGTTATAAACAAGGTAATAATGCAGAGATGATGGAGTTGGACACCATTGAGGAGATTAGCTCAAGTGCTGGTGACAAAAGTAATATGCAGAAAATATTGCTATGCTGCAACACAAAATCCCTGCAAAAAGCAAGCTATATTCTTGCACATCAATGAAAAAACCCTCACAATCAGTGCTTAGATTTGGGTTTTTATGATGCTGAACAATAACAATTTGCTTTCATTACCATTCATTGCAGTGTAATTGCCCTAATTTTCACAGAAAGTCTGGGGATGAACAGAAGACATACTCATTATCTGACTCAGTTCCTCCTTACTTTCTGATACTTTTCTCTCTTGTAAGCCCTAAAAAACAGCTCCAATCATTTACTGTACAGACAATTTGTCACTTACTGCTGTGATAATAAACAATTATTATCCTCCACAGACCCAGTTTGCTGTGGCAACGTTCATTTGTAGAAGGAGGATTTCTGAACTGCATCAATCTGAAAATCCCCCAAGCAAAGACACCTGCAAATCCTCCAAGGTTTATGATTCTCCTTGATGAAACAGTGGCTCAGGAACACAGCAGGATGAGCCATCCTGTGCCTTTTAAGATTTCTCATTACAATGTTTTAGATCTCAAGCACAATAAAAACATATGCAAGAAGTTTTATTGTGCATTTTCCAAGTCTAAATAAGACAGCACACACACAAGGTAAAAAAAAATTAAATAAAAAAAAATTAAAAAATCAGACCCAAGAAACCGAGAACTGAATTTTGGTAGACATGGTTCCTGAACCTCTGAGTCAAGGCAAATAAAAGCTGGGTTCAGCTGGATGCAGGAATCTATTATTGAAGACACCATCAAAAAATTTGCTTTACAATTAGATCCCACAGGGAAGTTGAAGATTAGGAGTTTATTACTATCTTTGTTGGTGCTTTATACCATTCAATTTATGATGCAACCAATCTTGGCAAATATTTGCTGTTAGAGATTGTATTCGTTGTTCTAGAAGTCACATTACTAGAACCAGTTCTTAATTAGGCTCACTACAACTTATGAATTTCATTGTCATTTGATATTCTTAAAGTTTGCCCACCAAGAACAAGATTTTAGACATCAGGTAGTGCCACCTGCTTGGAAAAGATCCATAATACACAGCAACACTTCCTTTTCCTTTTCTCCTTTCTTTCAATTTAATTTTACATGATTAATCAGATGCATGCTGCCCAGCTTTCTACAAACTGCAAGCAAAGGCATTGCTATCATAAAAAGCTACTTTTGCATAATCAGATAAGATTTAGCATGTCATTCATCTTCATTATACATCTGATAAGCAATTCCCAAGTTGCGTGGTTTACTTCTCCTGCATACTGATTGGCTGTTATAAAAATAAACATGTTTTGGAGCATCCAACATGTTGATATAAATAAACAAGTAATGAAATATAAAAAGGGTGGCATATAACCTAAGTACATTATGTACCCTGGAAGAATATATAGATCAGAAGCAGCAGAAGTTCTCCTTTTTTTTCCAAAATATACCTTTATTTAAACTTCCCCTCACCCATGCACAGAGCAGTTCCTCTGACTGATGGTCATTTCAAAAGATGAAACATCTGCAGACAAGTTTCACGTACCTCCTGGAAAGATGTGGGGAAAAAAAATTTAAATTTCACCACAAATATCTACAGAAAGAGAAGAGGCAACCAGGCAACCTCAATATCCTGAAACCTCTTGACCCCAACCCCTCTCCAAAGACTCTCGCAGGGGTTCAGAGGGAAGAATAAAACTAAATATTTCTAATAAACAGAATATTACACATAAATGATTGTGGAATCTATTCAATTTAACATTACAACATCTGCCCTAGATACAGCCAGCATAAAGCTGGATATTGAAAACTCAAAAAAACCACAGCAATATTCAGTGTAGCAGCACAGCAGAGGCAGAGTTAATCATTGCTGTACATGTAACTTTGTGCAAACTACCACAAAACTATTTCATTTGTTCATACATCTAAACTGCATAACAAGAAAATTTATACTCAAATAAACAATATACAAATAGCACTACCAAGACTATAACTAAAAAAAAACAATCCAAAGTGTTGCTAAGAAGCAATTGCCTCTATCAGCTTCAGTAAATACTCCTTTATCAGACTGAGAAATGTTTACTACTGCTGGCTGCCTGTTCTGGGGCTCCCTAGAATCATCACCAAAAAGATGGCTTAGGTGAAAGGAACAGTGCTGTGTTTAAAAAAAAAAAAAACAACTTTCGTTTTCAGTTTATTAATATTGATGATTTAATATTTTTCTCTCAACTCACACAGTGCTGAAGTACAAGATGCTCCTGGTCAAAACTCTTCTCTCACAGCACCTGTGAACATTTATTTCATCTCTCCAGAGACCTGTTACCACCTTCCCAAGCTTTCCTTCCTGAGCTTTATTCTTCTGCAAACTTTGGAATTTAGCCTGAGGAGCTAGACAAATTTGGATGCACTCTCTCTCTTTTCTCAGTGGCTTTGTGCCTGTAAGTTTGTGCTCCAGATAGAGCTTATTTTTAACCTCAATTAGTTTGCTGTATTAGCACAAACAAGGATGTGACATAAGGTTGAATAAGCAGACAAGTACAGGGAAAATTCATAAACTAGTATTGCTCAAAATAAATGAAGCAAAAAGAAAAGAGGGGGTGTGTATATACACAAACACACTTCATCCACTTATCCTGTCATTCTCTTGCAATATCTTTCTTTCTTCCCAGGGTAATTTTCTGATCCAGTCCCTGGCTCAGGGATTCACAAAAGGATCATTAGGCTGCACAAGTACAGGTGAACAGAAAGCAGGAATTCCATGCACTCTATACATCAGAACAGGTTTTCATCCTTCACTGATACCTCTACCTCTTAACCAAGGGCTGTATTTATCTGTGTTGTCAAGCCACAGTGTATCTATAGCCAGTGAGGAAATTAAATTTGCTTGCTAGAACGCACATATATTCAGCTGCTTGTTTTTTCTTTGCTTTCTTCCTTAATAGAAGTAGAGCCCATCAAATTTTCCAGACAGATCCTTAGAACGAAATAACATACATGAGATTATTGCAAAATATTTTTTCCTAGTTTCCCTTTCTTCCCACAGCAGCCTTTATTGTGACACTGCCCGTCTGAATGATGGCAGATGTGTGGGACCATGTAAGTCAGCTTCCTAATGGAAGAGAAACCAGTGACGTCAAATCCGGGCATAATTCAAGTGTAACTTCTATTTATGCAGGGTCTCGGTTCCAGATTTGACAAAGAAATTACCAAACTGCCTCTGGGTGATCTCTTCCTTCAATGACAAGCCCAACAGCAGTGGGCAGTGCTCAAGGAGCAGCTCTGCCTCAAGAGCTGAATTTAATCAGGACCCCGGGGAGAGCGCAAACTCTCCTGCTGCTCCCCCAGCCCCTCTCCAGAAGCCTTGTCACTACGGGGAGACCTGCGCAACCAGCGCTGCCAGCAGCACAGCACGTCTTCCCAGGACTGAACATATGCTCGTGGGCTAAGGAGAAATCCTCCTTGGATCTGCCTGTGGCTACCATCTGTTGACACCTACACACCCGGTTCCTCACCACTGACAGAGACAGCTCCTACGGGTCAAGTCAGAGGCTTTGTTGCGCCAGACTTGCTGCAAACACAACCCACAGATGACAGTCACCCTCTCTAAACATTCACCCACAGCACAGAAGCACCAGCAGTTACTCACCAACAACTTGCAGAATAAGGGCACTTTTACAAGGTTTGCCTGGAGCAGCTCTTTAGATTTGTTTTTTTCAAGCAGGATTTTATGTTTCTCGATATCTAACACAACATCCATGCTAAAATTTTGCATTTGTGTGAACTAATAATTTCCCTCATTATTACAAGCTTGTCTGAAGAGGGGGAGGTGTATTTATAGCCAAGATTACCAGCCAGTAGCTGAGCTGAACCCTTGGCAGGCATCCACTGAAGATGACAGTGATCCACTGAGCTATGTTAACAAGGACAGGGCACGGGGGAAAGAAGTGACCACAGAGGCAGAAATACAGTTGAGGAACAAAGCTACCTGATTTTGTTAATCTGATTAAATAAAACCGCTAATTTTAATGGTCTCTATTAAAAACTTTTAAAAGCATAAAACTATTTCTTCATGATATGCCAATTCTAGTCAAATAACTCTAGATCAAGTCCAGAAGGAAAAATCCAAGACATTTCTATCTCCCTACAACTTTATTAATTTGATTTCAGAATTAATAGCAATTCTGTTTAGTACCCTAAAGTAATCTGTAGACTAAATTGGTCCCTGAAATGTGATTAGTAAATATATTAATGCTTTTAACTTTCCACATGTGTTAAACAATATTTAACATCATGCAGTATTATGGAACTACTAGAGAAAGAGGACAGCCCTGGAAGGTGTAACAGTCTGCTAACCTGTACAGTTTTAAAAACATGAGAGGCAGGGAAAATTATTTTTCCAGACAGTCCACCAACAATTAGAACTGTGCACTGAAGCAGTAATGCTACCTAGAGTCAAGAAAACCCAGCATCTGATTTTCTGAATTTATTCATTTTCATGTTCCCTTCCATGAACATTTGTTATTGACTTGAGCATTATGTCTCCAGTTACCAGTGACCCCATATTTCAGTGGAAATACACAAATAATAAGGTCAAAGAGGAGATGGACTAGAATCACAAGTAGACCCCAAGGTTTGCAATTTTTCTAGACACATCTATATTACAGTTCCCTTCATAGATAAAAATCCCATATCAACAGAAATACCAGGTTAAAGTAAAACATAATGATTATGTCTTAAACTGGTATCTATCATACTTTGCTACAGAATACATGATCCCCACTACTGTTAAACTTATTAACTGGTATTCCCAGCTGGTTTAGAGTCAAAGAATTCATGCATGTGAAGCATGATCCATTGTCTTTTTACAAATTATTAAACAAGAAAACGTTATAAGAGCCCTGAAAAAAAAAAACTAAACTCAATTAATATTCAGGATTTGACTTAGAACAAGTAAAATCTAAATCACTAGTGCTAAAATTCGGAACATTAAAATAACAGCAATATGTTTAAACATTCCACTCCGTTGTGTTCACTCAGTTTCTGTTTGAGACTCTTCCAAAGAAAACAACCATAGGTTTCACTGAACCAAGCATATGATAGAATCAGGGACAGATGGAGAACGAGACTGTGGCAGTGCACTCACAGATGGAAGAGATTGTAGACAATATAATAAAGATATTTTACACCTCTCTGTATTTTCAGTAAACAGTGAAATAAAATACCAAAAGGCTATCACTGTTGGTGGTAGAAGTGACAGCTCCTATTTGCAAAACTATGCTAAAATCTCTACTTGAACCACTTTACATTAAAGTAGTTTCAATTTCTGAAATGCCCTCATTCTTCATTTCCAGGAGATGAATTTTAGTAACTATTGGGAATAGTGGCTTAATCTAAACCAATACCAGATGAATTAGGGGTACATTCCCAAAAATTCTCTAATCTGATTGCTCTCAAAGGCAGGAATGCCAACAGTACTGGCCAAAAAGTTAGACATTCTCAAGAAGTTACATAAACAAAGAATTAGTTCTTTAAATGAGGAGATCACATAATCCCACATGAGATGAATCAAAATGGTAAATTAGTTTATCTCAGCAGCACGACAAAACTAAACACTTGCATTGCACCAGTTGTATATTTTAATGTAATATATTTTCTATGTTGTTTTCCTAACCACATCCAGGATATTACTTGGAAAGGGATACGAAGAAGTTCTCTCACAAAACACAATGGAGAAAAAAATAACAAAAGTGAATGTGGCTCAACTTATGTTTACAGAAATGATTCTTTCCAGAAAAAAAAAAAATTTATTTATTTCTTCTTTCTTATAAAAGAAAGAGCATTCATACAAATATGAACACCTAATAGTCTGGATACAGTGAAGCATTAACCAATAAATTGTCATTAGCATTCGTTTTAGGCGCCTCAGCAATCTTTAGATTATACAGTATCTTTGTTTTAAGGAAAAAAAAAAATCTATTTGGCATCCTAACTAAAAATACAAAATTCTGTAACTTTGAACTAAGATTCACTAAGCTATATTAAGCAAAGAGTTGTAATTTATTCAGATATATTTAATTTTAAATTAATGCAGTTCTACTCATGTTAATGTCAAATATATGATATAAATCAATAGTACAAATTCTGTGGCGCTCTTAATTTTTCTCTAAGAGAACAGAACCTACCACCTGATTGGGCCTATACCACAGAACAACACCTGCTGCAATAGTACCAGCTTTTCTGCTTCACTTTCCTCTAGAAGGGAATTGTTATTTGCTGCAGTGTCTTGCCCAGCTTTTACCTTTACCCAGCTGCGTTATTTAATATTTAGTCCAATCCCTACCTCCTGTCCTTGATTGCATTGTCCTTTATCCATCAGGGATGTATGTCAGGTTTTAAATATTTACAGATGTTTACACCAAGTGTCCAACTTTACTCAAAGACCAGAGAAAAGTGAACCCTATCAACTCTGAACCACGTTGTATTACACGAGGGATCCCATATATTGAGCAAAACTATGTTGACCTTAATGCTAGAAACAACTTATAGCATCTCAGGTGGCTTCCAACGAGAGCCACACATGGCATATGTGTTCTACATGAAAAGCACAAAGGAGCCTAAAGATACTTGTTCTTCCTCACACAGTTGTCAAACACCCTTCTCCTTCCTCACAAAATCTGACAACCATCAAGAGGTACTACTCCTACTCCTGTGAAATATGTTATCTTAATAACATTCCTTATTAATACGAGATTTTCTGTGGAAGAGCATCTCTGGATGGCAACAGTGCTCATGGTACATCATGATTTCAGTTTGATACCAGATTTGATGAAACTTTAGCCCCAACTTCGGCTGTGCCTACACAATCAAGCAGTGAGGACTGAGCGCAGCAGATCTGTAGAGTAAACCCAAAGCCACTAAGGTTCCAACACGGACAAAATACACACTTGCCAGGACCTGACTTTGTAGTTGTGCTGGTTTTGACTGGAGTATAGTTGACTTTCTTGGCAGTGGCTGATGTGGGGCTTTGGATTTGTGCTGCACACAGGGCTGATAACACAGAGATGTTTTTGTTATTGCTCAGCAGGGCTCGCACAGAGCCAAGGCCCTTCCTGCTTTTCACAGGGCCACGCTGGTGAGGGCTGGGAGTGCACAGGAGGCTGTGAGGAGGCACAGCCAGGACAGGGGACCCCACTGACCACAGGGATGCTCCAGACCACGGGACATCACGCCCAGTACAAGAAGTGGGGAGAGGGAGGGAGGGAGAGAAGGGAGGACCTTTGGAACAGCACCACTCATCTTCCCAAGTCAGCACTGCCCGTGACAGGGCCCTGCCCTCCTTGGGAGAGCTGAACACCTGCCCACCCCTGAAAAGCTGTGAATTAATTCCCTCCTCTGCTTTGCCTATGTGCACAGCTTGCCATTCCCATTCCTTTATCTGAACCCATGAAGTTTCTAACATTTACTCTACAGTTCCAGCTGCCAATCCTACTGGTGGGAGTGAGAGATCAGCTCTCTGGGGGCTCAGCTGCTGGCTGGGACTAAGCCACAGCAGTCATTTAGTCCCATGGAACAGCATCTAAAACTCCGGGAGTTTCATGTTCCGTTTCATGACGTACAGCAAAGAATTGTAGTTTGGGATGATCAGGAGATTAATTTCAATGGTATAACCCATCCAAATTAAAACTCCACCGTAGGCATACCCTTTGAATTCTTATTCCAAAAAATCTTCCCATCCTTTACACTCTTAATATTTGCTTCCCGTAGAACTTGCATAATTAATAAAATTTCAGATTGCCTTTCCTCTTTATAAAACTTCCTGTCTAGCCAGAGGTGCTCAAGATCTGCTATAATAAATAAAGTGGAGTATTTATTTCAGTTATTTCTGACATGTTTTTTAAAATCTCATTTACTTTGTTTTAGGGAATGAAATACAAATATATCAAAAGCCACTCCGCACATTTTAGTGCAATTGAGTAGTGGCAGTTAATTTTTGGTTCGTGTGTTCAGGTGCTTAAAGTTCTCCAAAATTTCCCAGCTTTTAGTGAGTTGAAATTGCAATCTGGTATCATGCAATTCTCATTTATGTATGCTGCGGAGTTATACAGAATCACCTTCAGTCAAGGTTAGAAATAAAAAAAACATTAAATAACTGCAGTGACCCTACCACTCTGACAACTGCCATAATTATCAAGGGGGTTTGCTAAATGTAAACTATCCACTATGAGATTAGTAACTATCCCTATACCCCTTTAGTAGTACAATAGATCCACTTTTTGGAAAGATCAATATAGCAAATAAAGTACCACTGTGAGGGGGAGGTGTAGAACCTGGAAAGATTTGTTATTTCTCATTTCATATTGAACAACCTGTAACATAGAAAGCAATATGAACATCTGGATAAGTGTGCCTTTGTTTTGTCCTTTAACTCTAGCCTCAGTTAAAGCTGACTCATTTACAAGCCTCCTTTCAGTCTTATTTGTTCCAGAGCTGTCTCCTCTGCCAGGCACTCTCACTACAATAATCTCTTTCGATCAACTAGTGTAACAGGTTTTTCCTACAATTGCAAATCATGTCAGTGTAATGCAAATTAGTTTTTATTATTTTTTATTCAAAAGACATAATCCCGGGAGACAGACAGATACTCACTGCTTTGATCACCAATAGAAATGGCAAGAACTAAGCTTTTCATTTGTCCTTTATAAAAATATTTGTCTTAGAAATCTTTAAAAATCAACATTTATTTTAAAATAAGATGCTATTCCTTGATTTATATTATGAAAGCAGTAACTAATTGTTGGTAACAATAAACAGACTTATGTAATGCACAATTTGGATCATTAGAAGTAGCTAATAAAAATTCTCAAATATTGATGAACCAAGTGAAATACTGAAACCTTGATCAACTACTCTACTGAAACCAACACACAGTGATTCTTAAAGCTAAACAGGTCATTTTGCCAATAAGGAGTGTTGATGTCTATATGCTTTACAGAGCCTCCATAGCTTGAAAACATTCTGTAATCACATTTTCCACAACAGAATTTGACTGTTTAGTCGTAGACATCCCAAACTATAATTATTCAGCAGCTAATATTATGTGAAATTATATGTCATTTAGTAAAGCTTCACATCAGAGAAGAAACCAGTTCTGAAAATAAAAGATAAATTTAATAAACATAATATTAAAATTAACTGGCAATTAGCAAATGAAAGCAATAGACCATTCAAGATTAAAGGTACTCCAAGTTCTCCAGCTGAAGTGATGGAACTCAAATACAGGTAATAAAGGCTAAAAGTAAAACCATCCCTGTTGACATTTTACCTTATACACTTGTTTGTATTACTGTGGAATAATTAAATACCAGTCTCTGAGCAGTCATGTTTCTATGTGACAAGTAAAGAGCTTACTCCCATCTTCAATTTATTCTCCTTGTATAAAACAGCAGCTGTCTCCCAAGACTGAACTCAGCGCAGAAGCATTTGCAAGCACTTGGAAGCTAAACCTAATAACATCACATATTCCTAATTGTTTAAGGGAACCAAATGTATTTCTCGTGTTGCTACATGTCAAATGGATCAATTACCTCACCTCCTGTGCCTTGTCAAACTGAAAACTGATCTTGGATCTTTCCAGGTCACACATCTATTTATTTATGCCATATAATGTTCAGTACTCTAAATGATTTATAGGTAACAAGAGGGAAGCTGCACTATGTTTTGCCAGACTAAAGGAGGAGTTCAGAAAGCAGCAGTTCCTAAGCCTCTTCCGACCCCTTTTATTGATGCACAGTAAATGAACTTCATCATGTCTTTAATGTAGAACCTCCAAATAAAACCAATTATTGAGTTCTATACACTTTGAGTTCCCAAAATGAAAAGTCAAGACAAAAAGTCTTCCAAACCTTAGCTTCGAGGGCCACATATTGTGGGTAGAAAAACTATTTATTATGGTACCATTCCCTCCTAGTTTGAGGTGACTGATTGCAGATTAAAAGTATTAACTCTGTATCAGGAGTTAGCTACAATATTCACCTTATAATGTCACTCTGTTGATAGAACCACTTTTCCCATTACACTAAAAATTCCAATACTGCAATTAATGAACCCTTTTACTATAAAAGGAGGGAAAGTATTTACATGCGGATGAGGGACAATAAAGCAACCTGTTCATAGGCGTTTGTGCAATTCCTCCATGCAATTACTTCAGCCTGAGAACTGCAATGTAAAACCCCCCAAATTAAATACAATTAGTTCCATGGATTAACTTCACACCAAAGATGCTTTAATACTCCCAGAAGACTATAGTCCCCTCTCTGACTAGTGTTCACATTTTTATAAATCCTTTGAACTAGATCATTCTGTCTTCCTCTCCTGTGATATACACATTTATTCCCGGCACTAGAATCTCTCTATTTCTCTTTGAATTCTGGGACTGACCTGAGTCATGTTGTGGCTGTAAACCAGTAACTATTGGGGGCATGCAGGGAAGGACAATGGGTAAATCAGTTCAGGGCCAGACACTCTATGGATGTAAGGCGCTCTGCTAGGATACCCATATCCCACAGACAGATGAGAACTCCAAGGGTTAACCTTAAGTAGTCAAGTCCCCATCTCATCTAGTGCATAATCTCCTCACCAGTATGGGCACACAAAGAGAGGCATATTATAAAACCACAGCCATATGCTTCTGATTCAGGATGTAAAACACTCCAGGGCATGTCTGAAAGCAGATGGACCACTGCCAAGATCATCTAAACCCATGGCGCCCCAGGGACACTCCAAGGATGGCACTGTACCTCAAGACTCTACTTCCTTGAAAACGTACGGAGCAAAAGAAGAGACCCAGCAAAGTACTCACCCCAGCAGATCAGTCTGCAATCAAATAATATTCCGTGATACAAGTCGGAAATATGTGATAAACACTCCGATGGATTTCAGATCTGAGGCTACAATAGTTAATTTCATCAAGCCATCAGATTACTATGCAATGGCAGTCAAACAAGAGTATATTGAATCTTAGGCAGTGTTGAGAAAGGAACAGAGACCAAAAGACCATTATGTGCTTCTTGGCAAAACATCTTAAACACCATCCACTTTGGGTCTCCCTGCCCTTAAAAAGAAGAGAAAAGAACAATAGAAAGAACAGAACAGTCTGACAAAACTAAGCAAAGATATTAAATAGTTTTGTATTAGACACAAAGGCACCTCAGTCAAGATTAAGGAAGAATTTTGATAGAAGTCTATAAAAATCAAGGGTGTCATGGAAAACAAAGCATATCAAATGACAGGCAGATGGGAGGTCACAAACAAACAAAAATGTGGTCCTACACAGTGTATAGGGATTAACGTTGGATTAAAAAAAAAACGGACACTTTCTCAATTTATAGGAATTCCTTTTTGTTCAACATCTTGAGTAAATCTCAGAGAAAACCAAATCAAGTAAAGCATGAGTGAGTTCAACAGGGAATCATAAAGCAGTAAAATGAGGATTCCTTTAAAAATAGGTCAGGATACATTGCAATATTAATCCTTCTCTAAGTACAGGTTGCTTCATGTACATCCCAATTTCTTACATTGCAAATGCTTTCAAGCGTCATATTAGTGTCGAAGCAGTTCAAACAGCACAGAACTCTTGTTCAGCACTGCAAGGTTTTCTCATATTTTCCTAAACAATGGGAAAGGAGATGTATATACACACTGCATCAGGAGTTACTGATGAAGCAGAATAAATGGGTCACACAGTGTTTTTAAAAGTCTGTTACTGTGAAAATACATGCCCACTAATGGGATGTAAAACCAGGTTCTCAGTAAGTAGGTCATGCAGCATTTTTAAAGACTATTAGAACATACACATGCATACTAATGGAATACAAAACTGGATTCTGTAAAAGTAAGAAGATTAGTGAGACCAAAAAAATCCTGTGACATGGATGGGTCTGAGGAGGTTGCTCTATTAGACAGCTGTATATATTTGTCAGGGATAATCTGTTTCCTGAAATATTTCTGTCTCTTTTCTTACAAAGTTGTTTGGAACAGCCTCTGGGGGAATTGTGCTTCTCTGTTAGCTCAGAGCAATAAAAATATAGCTCACTTCTAAAACTGAATGTTAAAAAGTAATTCGACCTCTAGAGAGCACTACTGTAAGCAGTCCAGAGTTGGAGGAAAGGAAGCTAGAAGCTGACAGAAACAAAACCAAGCATAGTTATGTTTAAAGCCATCATTCAGTCTCCTATAATTTTGTTGACAGACTAAGCTTACATACAAAAATAAAAAACACATTGAACTGGCATAATATATAACTACAATAAAACCACAGCAGTATAATATAAAGGATGTAAGGCAAGATGACTTAAATATAAACACCTATCTTCTTTTATTTAGGAATACAAAATATTTATACTTAATGCTCATTTATTTGAGACCTATCAGACAAGATCATCATTTCTACTCCTAAGATTGATTTGTCACAACAAAATCAAGATAGTTGAAGCAAAAGATTTCTGACAAGTGAAAATACAACATCAATTTAAGCAGCACATTATACATCTCAAAAGTGCAGGTGCATTGATCTGACTAGTTACAACTTTATGTACCAGACAAAGTCTGCACTGAGCTTTAACTACTCCAGAACCCAAACACATTCACAGTTTAAGTGTGGATTCAACTGTTGAGTATCTCGGCCTTGCAGAAGGAATTAAATTTTCGTGAGAGCAGGCTGCCCTGAGCAAAAGCAAGGATTCCTACAGCACATTCTGCATCCTTCAGCACAGGGGGGCTTGCTGAGGCCCCCCCACAGCTCCCTAATTTGAGAGGGGCAAACTCCTTTAAGAATGACACCACGTTACAGCCTGTCATTCATGTGATGTTAATGCCTGCAAGATAGCACATCTTGCCAGACTCTTGGCAGATTTGAACGGCGCACCTTGCAAATGCCCTCTGCAGGGACTCGAGGGTGTCTGCCTCACTGCACCAACACAGCCCGGGCAGGGCTTTCATGCAGTCAGAGCTGAATGCAAACGGAGTTTTTGGAGTTGCCACTTACAAAACAAAAAAAAGCAACCAAATCAGACCAGCTAAATTTCCCATCATGGTTGTTCTGGGGTTTGATTGTTTTTCTGGATTATTCTCTCATCCCAGCTCTCTTACATTACCCCTAACCAAACAGCACAGCCAATGCAATTGGAACCTAACAAAAATTACCATTCCAGTTACAAATCAGAGTTATGTCAATAAGGGGGAGCATCTTAGAAGCAGCAGGAGTAGAATATAATTAACACTTTTCAATCCCAGAAGCCACTGCAGATTTTCAGAAAAAAAACCCTAAAAATTAAAGATGAGTTAAAAGCTATGGGATGATAATTTGAATCACAAGCCCAGAAGGCTGATTTTGTACCAAGAGGTCATAACCTTCATTCATTCAGTATCCTTTCACTTCTTCCCTTGTCTGATGGCAACTAGAGCTAGGATGCAGCACAAAGCTGGCATGAACCCAGCACAAACTGTAATAAAGAAATCCAATTCAGACCCTCACAGAGAGAATTCAGATGAGACAGGTTGAGAGGGTAGAATCTAACTTATAAATCTTTCAGGGAATGTTGGAAAGTGCTGATATATCCAATTTATTTTATTAATATTTAATGTCTACTGATAAACGTAGCCACAGACTGAGAAGTGGCATCTTTAGTTTTCCATTGAAACTAATAAATTAGCACACTATCTGAAATTAGGCTGCAGTTACATTTTTACCATTAGCTGTTTCAGCCTACAAAATTACCTCTCCTCTGTTTTTGGTTATAATTGCACATTTTCAAATATTTTCAAGAAATTTCAAGGTAATCATTGATTCAATGAACAGGTACCAAAACAAGTTTAATAACAGAGAAATATTTTGTAAATGCTTGTACCAGATTAAGTGCAACAGTTGAACACTATAATGAAGATATATTACTATCTTCCAAATTTATTTCTAGATCAAAACTTAGACTAAAAAAGTTACTCTGATGAGTCTGAGGAGTCTTCTGGTCCTGCTATCCCCTAGTTCACAAGGACTGATGGTATTTTATGCCACAAGCTAGGATACAAGCTGGAAAATGTAGTTCTCTAAATAAATAATTCCATCAGTAAACTACTGAACTCAACTATTCCCTCAACAGGTTCGATTTGCACAGAAACACAAAGCTTTTGGTGGGTATGGGATTCATTTTGCTTTGTGCCACCCTCTCTCTCTCTGAGGACAAGGAGTTCACTCTCACCAGATTAACCCAGAAGAGGATGACTCCCACCACAATCCCACTTCCTGTATCTCCTAGATCTCTCCACTCCTGCATGGAAAACAGGAGTGAGGAAATCCTGCCTGGCTCAGCAGAGCCCATGAGGTACAGCCCGGGCAGCTGCCTCTTCCCCCCTGCCACCTCCCTCAGCTGCTCACCAGCACCCCAAAGGCAGCTCCTCCCCAAAAGTGTCTTCCCCTTTCAGGGCACATCCCAGTTCTACTGAGCACACCCCTGGTTTTAGGGGACATCTCAAACCAGACCAGGTTTGGGGATGGGCCTGCCAACACCTTCTCCTACAGCAAGTCTGTCTTCCTGTTCTGATTTTTAGTTTCTCCCTTGTCACATGAAAATCAGAATTTCCAGTTAGCAACAACAACTGGGCAGGTTGCCTTTTTCAAGTCTGGAAATAAAAGCAAAGAAAGATAACACACTGAAATTGTAAAAGCCCAGTATGCAAACACAAGCAGAAAACATTGAACACAAAGCAATCCCTAGATAAAATAGAAGGGGTAATACAAAGAATATATATGTATACTACCAAAACTCATTTTTGTGCTGCGACTTGCAAGATTATATTCTATATCTAATATTTCAGCATTACAAAGCATAGCTTTTAAAAACAAAATGGTTTTTAGCATCTAGAAACTCTAAAATAAGTTTTAAAAACCCAATAGACCATTCAGGCACCTGGATGATAATCACTATAAGTAATTTCCTGACATTTAATCTTTTTCCACCAGCAAATAACCCAAACAATCAAAGATCCGTGAGACCTGCTGGCAGTGTTCAGGAAGGAACAGGAAATAGAGTAAGGTGGTGTATAGACTACATTCAAAATGCAACTGGAATTGCCAGAATTTACTGACCTGCATCCAGGTCTAAGGTAATTTTCAGCTCTTCTCACCACCCATAGGGAAGAACTGTAATATGCCACCTTGTTAAAAGTAAGAAAAATTGATTCTGTTCTGCATCTGGCCGTTCAGGAGTTGGTCTCACTTACTTCTTGTCAGCTTATGACCTTTAGGTTTTCCCTGCAGGTTTGATTTCAATCGAATTCCCAAAGTAAATGACTCGACAAGGGTTCTTGACTTTCAAGAGCTATAAAAAAATAACTCCTAGTGTTTGCAGAAACAGAACATTTTCATTTAAAATGACCTTCTCATTTCTGATGCTTTCACCCTGAGCAGATTGCCTTAGGAATCAAAGGATACAAATGTCCATTCAAATATCTCTTTTTATTTTATATTTTGGGCTTGGTCTGACACAAAGTTTTTGACATGCCAAGAAACACAAAATTTTCATACTACTTATAGCTTTAAAAAAAAAGTCCAGAAATAACAAGAAAAGAAAAAAATATTCAAAATTCACTGTAAGCCATCTGCACGGAATACTTCCACGCCACAGTGAAGGCAAGAGTGCACAGCATGTCAAATAATGTTAACACTGTAGCAGCTGATCACAAATAAAATTAAGGTGGTCTGAAACCACCACCAATTGTTTTGCACAGTATTCTGCAGTAACACGGGTTCCCGTTCACTTTGCAGATTATCTCCCAGTGTGAGTGGTGCTGTGAAAGAACAGGAAGTGTTCCGGATCCCAAATTCTTTTTCATGCTGAAAGACTGGAGAAAATTCTTCTAAGAAATATTTTTTATTGAAATTCCACTAGGTGACATTTATGGAGTCATTTTAGCCCTATTCTAGGAGTGTTCCTATAACATCTGGACAATTTAAAGTAGATCATTATAACGGGCTTTGGTTTTTTCCTGAATTGTAGGGTTTCTAAGCAGCCTTACACATGCACTGCCTGAAGGTGACCCTGAGGCTCATTGGCAACAGATGAACGGCCCTTGATTCTCATGGGTGTATTTTAGAAACACAGCAGAAACACAGCATGCATGGAAAACCTCGGTAATTACTGAACGAGTCTGACAAGGATTTCTCAGGGGAATACAGCAACCGCTCCTGTAGTAGCACCCTTAAAAACAAGTACTACTCTTACAGATGCACTGCACTGCTCTGAAATTCCCCATTTCTTAGGCTGCCCCATGGGAAGAGCTCACTTTCTTCTATGCATTTGCTCCTGATCAGGTTCTCTCCGTACCAAGCTGCATTTCCAAGAACTCACTAGGACTTACCCTCTATCTCAAAGACTGTTTCATTAAGGACATTTTCATTTTAGTTTTGGTGGTTTTTTGGTCTGTTGGAAAATCATCCTATTGGGGCAAATACCCTTATTTAATCATCTATAATGCTAAAAATCTTGCTAAGAATAAGATATGAAGTAAACACAAAATAAAATTTAGGTCTGAAAGAAAAAAATCCCTCTATAGAAATGCAAAGAGAAACACAAGGAACCATTCTCATCCCACACATTTTTTCCAAATTTGCATTAATTGAATAAATACTAATCAAACTCATATGTAGCTCACTCTAGCTTTGAGTACTGAATGGGACAGGGAGGAACTGGGAACCCAGGAACTGGGTTTTGTTTTGAAGACAAAAGGAGTTGGGATATTTGTTTAATTTCATTGAACACCACATGAGAATTAGAAAGTCAATTTGCAGGAACTACTCAGCCAATCTGCTGACCTAAATTACTGATCTTGAGCTTTTGCAAAAACTGAATTATAGAAAGTCTCACTATCTGCAAAAATATTCATTTCAATAGTAAATCTCTGAAGTTCTTAGCCAGGAACAATTACATTGCTCTTAAATTCAGAATAATTGGTTATAAGAATGTGAAATCAGGCAAAGGACAATTAGTCTTTATAGAAAAATCTCACTGACCTCACTAATTCAACTAACAAGAAATAGTCTGCAACTGTTACGTTAGACAAAGGAGTGTATTCTACTCTGGTGCCCACCCATCTGGTTCCTCAGCATAAAAACACTTTCAAAGAGCCCAGTTCACAACAGCCACTCTGTCACAGGAAAATTCCACCCCCATTTTGTGAAATAGAAAGGTAACAAGTTTGGGTTATGACAACTCAAACTCACTTTAACAAGTGCAAGTGCTGGGCACAAAACCCCTGACCAAGGCAGACTTCACACTACATGCAGCGCCCAGAGAACATTCAGATTCTATACAGAAAACTAAGAAATGAATGAAAAAGATCTACACTGACCGCAAAGGAATTTTGTCACAGTGGGAGTCCTAACACAGAACTACATCACTTTTACTCAAATGAAGAATGAAAGTATTTTCAAGTTAACTTGCCTATAATGAAAAAGTATTTTAGGGAGTAAATTAGTAGGGATAATTGCTCTACACTTCCAGTTCCTTTTAGCTGAAATGTTTACAAGTGTGTGTGATTAATGGCAATCTGTCACCATCTCTGCCTCTCAGAATAGAAGGCAGGAGTTCTACCAGCATATATTAGTTTGCCTGAAGAAAACAGATAATCACCTTACAGAGCCAGAAGTGCCAAATACTTGAGCAACTGTCAGAGAGACCTCGGAAGAAAAGCTGGCTGGCCAAGTGGAAAATACTAGCCAAAAGCTAAACGCTCCCAGAAAAACGTACCTAAACAAGAATTTCCCTCATTTTTCTTATCAAGAATCATGAGGAAGGTAGAGCAGGAAGAAGGCAGATGGGAAACTGCTCTGAAATGGTCAGGAAGTACATTAAAGTCGCAGTGTTGACCAGACTATACTTAGAGGTGTTTTAGTGGATAGGTCAAAATAATTTATTTTAATAGGAATTTTAAAAATTTAGATTATCTCAAAAATTTGCTAAAAATGTCCAGCAACTCTTATTGCCATGTTTCTCTCTCCAGTGTACATATGGGCAACCTCGGGGCATGGAGGTTTTTCCTGTTTTATGCACAAATAGACCAGATTACCTGTTGTTTGATAAAGTGGAAATTTACTCTGAAAGCACAAGCTTCATTTTGATATGGTTATTATGAACAATAGATTAAGGTCAGTTACCATGCAACATGCAAGGGG
Source organism: Donacobius atricapilla (assembly GCA_013397315.1). Lineage (NCBI taxonomy): Eukaryota > Metazoa > Chordata > Aves > Passeriformes > Mimidae > Donacobius > Donacobius atricapilla. The sequence continues at coordinate 608,860 of WBMY01004226.1, forward strand.
GCTTAAGCAAAGAATATAATACTATGAGATATTCAGAGAGGTGACATAGTGTTCCTCACATTCAATCACTTGTACTTCAAACTTCAGTAAGATTGTAGTATAAACAATAAGGCCTTCTAAGATGCAGTATTACAGCACAACTCCTACTATTGTCAGAGACAATCCCCGTAAACTGAATTCAGACACATGCAGCACATTTCTGGAGAATCAGAATTACCTGACACAGCCCTTAGTCACTGTTTTTAAATCTAAATACAATTAAGCACAAAGGCATTTAAAGTTTCTGAGTCTTTGTCAGCTTCAATTCTGGATCTAAAGCAGAATATGAAGAGAATAAGGAACACAGCAGATATCCTTTGTTGGTTTCCTTGAATCTAAATAAAGCACAAAGATTTCAGAAACACAAATAAATGAAATTAAAAAGAACCATAATTTTCACTATTTCTTCATCTGTGGAGATTTCATTAGTAATATTTAAGATTCATACCATTTAAATATGAATGGTTAAGGAAGTGGGATGTGTCAAGAAGTGGAGCTTTTACTGTTACACTTTAACATCTGTTTAAAAATTTAGTTGTTGCTCCTAAATAGATTCAAGGGATGGGAGTCTCTGAAGATTTTTCTTATCACAGCACAAGGAAAACATTGAAACAGTTTGTAGTGCTTCATGGACCCTCCCAATATGCATGCATAAGTCGTCTCTGCTTTTCACCAGATTCAATGAAATTCTTGAAAAATATGTATCCAGAACTTGTCCTTCAACTATTTTGTTGTTTTCACCAGTTATCAATGGAAAGAGCTAAACCTTTTCAAAGCGTTATATATTGCCCCCTGTAAATGCCCTTACACTGCTTCAGGAATTTTTCCTCCATCTAGCCTGTTACGATGGGACAGAGATCAGGAAGGGCACGCTCAGACTCATGGTCTGTTAGTAGCAGTGTGGTGGCAGAACCACTCAGCCTCGTTCTAATAACCTCATTCTGGCCACTGAAGTACAGCAACACATTCCAGACCATTTACACCCCTTTCCACTTGGATGTCTTATGTGAATTTCCTTCCTGAGAAGCACGCAAACTCTTAGCAACAAAAAGATCATATAAAAAGCACTCTTTGTGTATGTTTTAGTTCAGGGAGAAATGATGTGTGTTAGCTGTGTAGTAAGATTGTACTGGGAAAATGGATAGTGACATGCTCCTCATTTACACTCAGCCTTCTCTTAAAAATCAATCAAAAGAACAACTTTAAGTGAGCTATTCCATTTCTCTAAGTAATTTCAAGAATGCTAACCCTCAATACAAAAGAAAAAAGAAATCACTGCTTTGGTCCAATCATTCTCACAGCCTAGAAACTAACTATATATCAGCTAACATTTATACAAAAAAAGAAAGAATAGGCACACACACCTAGCATAAATAACACTAAAGCTCAGAAAAAAGGGATGAAAGAATTGCAAATAGAATAGCTCACTGTAGGTAGGTTCTCCATAACCTGCAAGGTACACTCTTGTTTTCACCCTTTTTAGCTCAATTCCCTCTCTCAACTTTTATTTAGTATAGTCCTTCAGCTGCGCTAACAAGATGAGATTCTGCTGAAATGCAGTTAGAAAGTTACAGGGACTTGTCCAGTTGACAACAGGAAGCATCAGCAGGAGCTGAGAATGTTCTTAGTTGTACCACCTGCTCTTTTGTCTTTTCAGACCCCTTAGACATTGGATTCTTCTCTTTTTTCCCCTCATCTTATAAACACACACACACCTTAAAAATGTGGCTTGTCTATATTGTACTCTCTGTCTCACCCTGAAGTATTGCAATTAATTTCCAATTCATCTTCACCTTTCCCGTGAAAAGGTGGAGTCCTCATGTAAATAGACACTTTTACATAAAAATAAAATTCTGCTTTAGTTGATACTTTGATTTATTGTTTTAGGAGTCAGCGAATTTACTCATCTTCAGCTGAAGATTCCTGCAGCTGTCCTTGTTATGAATTGTCACGCTTCATTTTACTTCTCTCCCAGTTAATTTTAATATAAAAATTTTAACACACCTGCAACGTTGCTCATTGCTAGAAGACATATTTCCACTTCTTAATAAACAGCAATCAAAAAAAAATTTTTTTTAAAAATTTAAAAAGAGAAAAGATTATCTAATAGCTGTACTATCAAGAAATCCAAGCACATTTCCAGAAGGTAGCCAGGCAGCTTAGCAAACATCACAAATTAACCCCTCTTCCCCATAAGGAGATTTAGGACTTAATCAAAACTCCCTGAACTATGTTTAATCTAGGAGGATGTCCAAAGACAGACTGGCAGGGTGTATTTAAAAGCCTCAGAATGAAAGGTCACTAAACCAGGCCTTCCCTCAGAGCCAGGGACGGCGATGGCTCCCTGGTGTGAAGGGGCCACATCAACCAGGACAGGTCCTGCTGACATCTCTGCAGAGCAGGCCACTGCATTCGCTCTAAAAGATAAATATAAAAGAGTTCAAAAGTGACGTCAGCTCCCTTTTGATAAGTATTGAAATGAGAATTGAATCAGATCCTGCCAACTTGAACATTTAGCCCTGAAGTATCCTAAAACATTTGTTTTAGAAGCTTAGATCAATTTAACTATTTCCTTTTAAGCATGAATCTTCTTAAATACTGACAGTAAAAATTTTTGCAGAAAAATGTATTGGATACTTTTGTCTTCCCTGAATGAGAGAATTCATGCTTTTTCTGTTTAGCAGTAGAAATACACTTCCTTTCTTTCCTCCTAGTTCTAGCCCTGTTGCCTGTTACCTTGTGTATCCCTTTATAGAAATTCCTAACCAATTCTGTCCATACTGATCCATTCTATCCCTTTGCATTCACACTTACATACACACTTTTCCCCCCATTTTGTATGATTTCTATTTGATCTTCAAGTCAGTGATGAGCTCCTGATACAGCCATTGTGGTCTGTTTCTACCATTTCTATTTCACCTCCACATTGTAAAACATGTACCAAAGCAAGCTGTGTCTCCCTCAGGAGCTGCAGTCTTTTATCCCTTACCTCATCTTCCCAAGAAATCCTAAATAGAATGCCCTGAATTTGTGGAAGTCTGTTTCTCTGAAAGGTGTTATTCTGTCACTCCAATACATTCTTTTCCTTTAAAAAGTGAGTGCTATTTTATGGCTTTTAAATCCTATGTTTTCCACTTTCTTAGTCCTCCCATTAACCAGAAACCAATCTAAACCATCTGCTACCACATTTCACAGCTTCTGAAACCAATCACCCAGCCCCTTTCAAGGCCTTTTTGTACAGGTAGTAATGATATAATCTTACTATCGTGTCCATTTTGCATGTATTATTAATAACTAATATATAATTGTAAATAATAATTGCAATTAAATATAAAACACAATTATTTGTAGTCTAATACACGGCATGTATAATTTTATTATGTGATTTATAATATACTTAACATTACTATTCAAAAAATATGCTAATACTATTAGTGAATTCATAAAAGTGGTTATTAAAGCCACTCAGAAAATATTGTTTAGTGACTTCCTTGATTAACCACACAGAGTGCTTACTCCTCTAGGGCAAAGACCTCAGAAAAAGCATATCCAGAAAACCAGAACATACTATACTCTACCAAATTTCCGTAAAATCAATCTTTCCTCAGAGAAAGGATTAGAACATTCCATCAAGACTCTAGGATAAAATCATTCCTCTAAAAAGTGATGAATACTAAAAGTATGAACTCATGCTTCACAACAAAATCTTAGTAATTTTGGAAATGTTTCAAGTACTGTTCTATATAATCATTTTATCAATTATTGTTATTTAAGACATCTATTTTCCTCTGTAATCTTTTTTCTATAGTAATTACTTGCAGACTCTACCAAAACATGCTGTAATAAATAATTAAGTTTATATTTTACTTCTTTCCAGACAGGGAATTCTAGCAGATGAATTATTTATGCATTATTTTAGATTCAGAACAACTCTATGGCTTCTCTCTATGCAGCTTCAAATACACCAGCTAGAGATTAGCAGAAATGAGATGGATTTAGTCAAGTCACTACGAGCTCTAATGCCACTGATCATGATGTGAAATGTAAGATGTTCTTTTTACGTGCTACAGCAAACAAGTTGTGCTGATAATGTAGTAGAAGTTTCCCATAATGTTTGTGGAAAAGAAATGAACATAACTTCAAGATAATTTTAAAACATTGCATTAGGTCTCCTGCTCAGGGAAACCCTTACAATTCTGCTGATTTGGCATAAAGGTGCATCAATTGCTCTTGTCTCTCCTAGAAGTAATGGGAACAGAATCCCAAATAATCCAAATATTTCTACCAGCAAAAACCACTTTTCAAGTTGGAAAAAAAATTTCTCTGTAATACAAGTAGCATGTCAATTAACAGAAAGTAGTCTGACAGCAGCCTTAGCAATACTGCTCAATATTAATGCTGATTTGCAGCTTACAGCTATTTAACTATTACTCAAAATCTGTCCTCCTCTGCAGGTGGGAGACTGGTTTTCCTAAAAATACTGTTTTTCATTACTTGAAACACTGCAGGGGAGTGGAGATCATGGTTCAAAAATCTCTGGATTTTTAAATTATTTCAAAAATTGACATTACATATCAATATAGACTCTAGTGACCATTCATTCTCTCATATTAAAATTTTCCTCTTGAACATATCAGCCAGAAGTTTACCTGCCTTCAGAGCCCTGAATTAGGCTAGCAGTGCACTATGAACATTTTTCTAAAAAAACTTCATCTCTTTAAATTCCATTACTCTAAAATGAAAAAAATAAAACATGGGATTTATTTATTTATTCACTGTTTAATAGTTCCATGAATTATTTCCTGGTAACTAATTGCACTTTATGAGCCATTTGAGAAGAGATCACTCTGAGCTTGTGATTTGCTGCTTAGTCATATAAATGGCAAATTTTATTCTCCAATTGAATAATGTTGGCTTAAAGTTAGAAATTCTAGACAGCAAAAAAATGTGAAGCTAATATTTATTTAATATTTTAAAATAATTTCCTCTCTCCTCATATACCTAGCTCTGCACATTGATCTAATAAATACTATTATTTATACTAATAAAGAAATGTTACTTTCATTAAAGGAAATACAACAAATATATAACAAAATACATAGGGTAGCACAGGAAAGGAAGGAGTTCTCAATGTGGAAGGGTGTATTTAAAGGGTACTTAATAAACACCCAAACATTGAGTTTTCCTGGAGAAAACCTGAAGCAAAATAATGTTTTAGCAGTTGAATTTGCTGTATCTTGATGAAAATGGAAGAGTTTTCTCTGCTGTCAGTGAGGAAAGTAGAGGACAGTAGAACCAAGGATCCACATACTGCAGAGTCCTCTGGACATGTCGGTTCAGAACCTTAAAACAATAAATCTTCATTCAGATTCAGACCTTCACTCTGCAGTGAAAATGCCCTCAGGAGAGCTGTGAAACATTTTGTGCAGCCGTTCCCATCAGCTGAGAAAAGACCCTCAAATCCTCCCACGGAAACACCCTCAGCAAGACAAGTAAAGCAAACAACAAATAAAGAGTGATGGTGCTATTTTGGGTGAAAAGCTCCCATTTGGGCATCATTATGACAAAGTATTTGGTTTGTATGTTTAACAGCAACACAGAATTTTTTCCTCTTCCCTGAGGAGCAGAAACACATAAACCTTGGAATCAAATAGAATACAAACCTACCTGAACATCCCTCTTTTCTCCAAGTATGGCAAGTTCTAGCAGAAGGGAATCAGACTTGAGTACAGCCATGGAGGAAACCACGCAGGATGAGAGACAAGTTCAGCAAACACTGGAGCCAGGTTAGCTGGACAGTCTGAATTAACTCCCTTGAGCAGAGCTTCTCCTTCAAACTTCTACTGAACTTTCCCCACACTGGGAAAAATCTCTGCCCTCAGAGCAAAAATTGCTGTTTTCTGGAATGGGCTCATGGCTGAACAGCTGCAGAGCCTGTCCTGTTTACAGTGAGTGAATGCTTTTGCAGAGAATATTGTTCTTGGAAAACATTTGGCTTAACATCTCACAGGCAGAGTGAGCACAATCTCACGGGATGAGCCTCTATTTTGGGGAGTTAATATTCAGCGATACAGGAAAATTCTATCCCACTGCTGTAGTGTTCACAACATTAACTGTAAGCAAAACAATTTAATCCAAATATTCTTGTGACCAACCATCCTCTGTGACCTTTCACAAAGTTACACCAAAGTTGACTTCTGACAATTGATCACAAGGCTTATATTTTTCCAACATTATAAGAAGTCTACCAAAAGTTGTCTGGAGCAAGGACGTAGAGTTTGGAGCTTCCCTAGATGAGCAATAAAAACACTGTAGAATCAGCTACAAAGCCACCGCTAATCGTGCAGTCTAGAAAAGCCGTGCAGAAGAAAAGAATATGCAGAACTTGAGACAAGCACAATTATCTCAGCAGTTACTAGAAACAGTGACCCTGAGGTGCTCAGGGCTTTGCAGGGCACCTGCAGCAAGTTCCAAAAGAACATTAGTAGAATTTCAAACTCCAAGAAGACAAGTTGCACGGCAATTAAACTAAAAGAGTTGACATCTTAAACAGAAACAGCAAAAATGAAAATTATAATAGAACCCAATAAAAATGAAGTATAAACAATTCTTCCCAGCTTGCCGTTCATGTAGGCACATCTTTCATTCTAGAATTGATTTTCCTAATCTTATAAATTTTCTGAGCTGCAAAAAAGTCTACCCAGCCTCAGGATAGGTCCTTCTGATGCCTCTAAGGCCAGGTTAGCTGGTCCCAATTTGGGCCTTCTCACTTGTTACCACTATAATCTTCATAACCTCCTTTCCAGGCAGGCTCACTACCACCCAATTTTCTTAGAAAAACTTGATGCCATTGCAAGCAGAAAAAATTAAAAATCAAATACTGCCCATAAGAGACAGAAACAGAAAAAGGAAAAGATGAAATGGGAGAAATGAATTTGTAAGTTTTTATTGATTTCCAGAAATTCAGAATAAACTGCTTTGCCTCCAGAATATTGCATAATTCAAGAACACATTCCCACACGGGAATTCTTAGTTGGTAAAGAGAGTAAAAAATTGTGTTTTTCAAAGAGAGGTACATCATCTTCGTTTCCAGAAGAGTTCCATAGAAGAATAAACAGCTATTTTAAAATCCTAGCAGAGATTTTTTTTAAAGAAAAGGTATTTCAAATATTATTTTTTAGAGAAAATATCTCTTTACTACCTATCTCCTCCTTTCTAAAAGGACCATTTAAATATTAGTAAAGGAGATAGAGAAAAAAAAACCCTGAAGTGACTCACCTGATGATATATCAAAGGAAAACTTATCTAGTAAGGAATATAGACCATGAAAAAAATCTATTTTCTTTTGACATTCCTTCAACTCCTTTCTAAAAGGAGAAGAGAGAGTAAAGGGGGAAAAAAAAGATAAGATGAAACCAAAATGGCTTTTGCACCACCCTGAAAGTAAAATAAATTAGTACATACACTGGAATAAAAGTAAAGGTGCAAAGCTGCAGAATCTGGCTCACTAGAGGTTGTGATTTCTGCTACAGCTTTACAAAACAATAAATGTGTCCAGCAAGATACTGAAAACCTTTTGGATCAAGCTGCAAGTGTAAAAAGCAAATGACCAGAAAGTTTCTTGTGTACAATCCTGAATTCTGACCCAGAGGCTCACATCACTTGTCCCCCCTACCACGAGAAGCACCACTGTCCGAGAACTGTAAAATCTCTCCCAATACTGGTTATAATAATTTGAGAGCTGGCAATTTAAATCTGGCACATAATAGCGTCTGTCAAAATAATTACAGTCTTTTGGGAAAGGTTTTCCTGTGCTGTCTGGATTTCTTTGTGCAAGGTTGTCCCCTTGTCATTTGCAACCACATCCATAACATTTTAATGGCAATTGCTGGACCTTCCACTCTGCTACTGAGCTGTCTTGAATAATTTTGACATGTTTTATTCCCAAGACTAAGCCTGATGAACAGTTTGGGCTGACAAACCATACCAAACAGCCATATCTGTAATTACCAAAAGCAGCTCAATCTTAACTATTAAAGTCACTAAAATGTTTCAAATTCAGAAGCTTACTATAGAAGTTTCAGGACTCCCACTATATATCTGAACAAAAATATTACAATTCAAAATAAAAATTCATACAACCATAAACAGGTACCCTCTGGCAGGGAATTTTTAAGTACTTTCCAGTTCTCTTCCTGCTACATTTTTGAGTTTTAGACCAAAAATGAGGTATAATAATCTAATGTATTATGAGAACAGGCATCAGTCTTTGCTTGCATTATAAATCATCTAAACACTACTAAACAAGGATAGAGAAAAACCACTACGCTAGCTCACTGGTGACATGCCAATCAATTAAAACCTATCTAGTAAGGAATACATAGAATCACACAAAAAAAGGCAGTTTTCCTTTTCACTGTACTTCAAACTACAAATACAGTATAACTGCATTCCAATTGAATTACAAGATACCAGGAGCTGAGTCTTCCCTGTGGTCAGTAAACCTGACTTCAAAGGTTAGACAGATTTTTCATAAAAATACAATTTAATACTGATTTAGCATCAGTCTCTCCCAGTTTTCAATTCATGAAACCAGAAAATCTGAGAAAATGTTGCCCTAAAACCACTGAAGTGCACTATTCCTGAACCAGAAGGTCCTGGGGTGATGTGAGAGTAACGACAGTTTGCTTGTGGGGCCAGTGAAGCACAGCAGACCCCAGAGCTGGCAGGGCTGCCCCCACACTCCCTGATCCAAGGGTCAGGCATGACCAGGCAGAGCCCTGTGGCCACCAGGAGCCAGCGAGCTCCAACCCCAACCCCAGCACAGGCTCGAGAGGAGGGAAAGCGGGATTCAGGACAGCCTTGGCCACTTCATGCCTTGGGGAACGAGTTCAACACACTCAGGGCACACGCTGAGGCAAAGCTGTTATGGGAAGCCCTGATGAGCTGTGAGCGAGAGTCTCCATTGTGCACAAGGGGAACTGGCACAGCACTGCACCCAGCAGAGGAAATGGCTGACTTTTCTTACCTCACGGGGATTTTATTTCAGAAGAAAATGTTCTACCAGCTCCTGTTGCCAATTACTTCCCAAGCACTAGGAAAATCCGAAGACAAGCCAGTCTGTGACTGCAAGCAGCTGCACTGGTGGTGAATGCAGAGCCTGTCCCCGGCAGGCACCGTGCATTCCCTGGCTCCGGGCGCTGCACAAAGGCTGGCACAGCTCAGCATCCTCCTGAGCCTGACCTGGGCACTGCAGCCACGCATTGCCCTGAGCAGAGGAGGTCACTCATCAACTTTTTTCAGAAACCAGTGGTGCATCAGGCATGGAAATCAATAACAGCTTTCTCTGTTGCCCATGTCATTACTAGATTTGTATTTAAATTTAAATAGAGCTTTATCTAAACTGCTGTGACTGTGTTTTGGTATGCATCGCACCATTTGAGGAGCTATCTCTTTCATTTCTGTGTGGTGACATATATACTTCTACATTCTAATTGTTTTGGTTATAAAAGGCAAGGAAGAAAGGCTATTTGAACATAAAAGTTTACAGAAATGAAACCATTATTTGGATTTTTTTCTTGAACCAGTGAAGAACAAGTGGAACTTAATTATCCCTTTCCAAAGGGAGTCTTCAAATAATTTTAATTAATTAGGAATAGTTTACCAAGGTCTTTGCTTAGCCTTCTGCTTCTTGGGGTCTGAATACAGAACAGAGGAAGACAACCGGAATGCCACCAGGAAAAATTACTGAGCCCACTCCTCTTGGCCATTAGGCTGAGCTGGCAGAATAAAAAGGTTTTCTCTTCCTATCCTCTCATTGCAATAGGGATCAATTTGCATTTAACCCGTAAGTGTATGAAAGGCAGATTGTACAAGAGAGTGCCTAAGAATAAAAGCCTCCAAAGCATTTTTAAATTTAAAACTACACACAAAAAGAAAAAAGTATTTATCTTCAGCTCAAAGATATGTAATCTTTATTTCTGTTAATCACTCCCATGAAAACAGTGGATTTTTTTTTTTTATTTCTCTGGTCTGTGACCATTTCCAGCTAGCAGATTTCAGTTAAAATGGAAAAGGATTTTCTCCTCAGATTATTTTCTTAGAAACTATTGAAGTGTGTCTTCCACAGGTCAAGTTTCAAAGGCCTGAACATTGACCCAAGAGACAGAGCAATACAAAGATTAATCTGAAGCACAGAGTTCCAGAAGATGTCTCTTTGGTCAAGAATTTTTAAAATAACCAAGAATCAACCATTGGCAAGAAGGCCTTTGTAACAATTGACTATAACTAGAAGAGGAACAGGTCTTTTGTATAAGATCAACAGGATACTCCCACAAAATGCATGCCTTCTTTGTCTAGACAGCATCATGTTTCTACATTAAGCAAAATGAAAATAAATAAATTAACAGCAAGTCTCCCTGTACATTCCATTCACTTTATCTTCTTCGCATGCATACTTAAATATGAAAGCCAGTGGACTATCAGCAGCAAATAATCCATTATTGGTTTGAGGTTTTGCCCAACAGATTAACATCCAGTGGCACAAGTTTTACTTCTGCATTATAAAAATATTTTGAATTCTTAACCTTCATACATATATCAAAAATAATGACAGCAATTTGCAGTATCTAACACATACAAACACTCATTTTATTCTACATTTGGTTTACAGTGCATGTTCCAATATAATGCTTTCAATATCTTAATAAACTAACACTGACAGCCACAGAAAGCTGGAATAAAGCAATAAAAGCTCTATAGACTCTCACCAGAAGGACACAGATCATCAACATTTATGGTACAGGTATACAGGAGGGTAGAGGACTGAAAGTTGAAATATCTGAGCAAATTAAACTGAGATACAGAGGTAGGGTTCAGACAAGATGATGTTCAGGTGAGACAATGATGAGAATCTTTTGAGTGTTTGTTTGTACAATAAAGCCTCTTGAACAACGAGATCATATCACCGTCCTTCCTGTTTGAACACTGACACATGGAATACTTCCCTCTGCAATGCTTTAAAAATGTCTGATCAGGAACATTATTGTGCCAGAGGGAGAAGAGATGAGAATTTTCCAGCTTGAATATGTACTTTTAAAATGAGGGACGTGTTCTTAATGTTGCAGACTAGAAATACACTAAATTCCTCTTCAATTTTCTATATGTGAAGAATTTAGGTGGATCAGCTGAGAAAATACTGTACTTGCTTTATGAAACACTGAGCTCCGTATGTACCCTCCCCAGGCAGGATTACAGAGGCTTTAACACATGTTCCCAGTGCTTTTTAAAGTTTAAATACCATTCCTCAATTTGAGACTTCAGTATAGCAGTTATATATATATATATAGGTCGCCTTGATTTTTTCAGCCTTCTCTTCTGCTTCACAGTTTCATGTTTTGGGTTCTTTCTCATGCTCTGGTCTGTAAACACAGCCAATGTTATTGTAGTTTCAAGACAGTTTTCATTCTTTGTCTTAGAGATATGGACAGCTGAGGGACAGTTGTCCTGACCAATGGGGTGGGGAGAGGTGTCAACCTTCTCCCCCAGTCCCTGGCCTTTGTCGAGATACTATATATTGGAGTCAGACTTCCAAATAGAGCAGAGTTTTAGTTCATGCCTTCTGATCAAAGTGTGAGTGTGTGTTTGTGTGTGTGTGACACACTGCATCATATATATTTTCAAAACTTTACACACAATTTTTATAATGAAACTTGATGCCTGTGTCCCTGTCCTACTGAGATGTGTAGCATAATTAGGAATCTATTGCCCATTTGATTGATAAAGAAAGATCAAAACTTTTCACAATAATGAGATTAAAAAGGGCTTCATGCCCTTCAATTTTATATTGTGTCATGAAACACCAGTGCATTTTCTGATACATGAAGTGGATATAAAGTAGTCTTGCAGTCTCCCATGACACTCATTACAGAGCTATAAATATCATTCCCTTTCATTTACAGAACTTGAATAAAAGCATAAAGTTTTTGCTGCTACAGAAAATAAATGTATTTTAACATCTCATGCTTAACATTACAGAATTATATCTGAGAAACTACTAAATATTTCAAGTAAATCTTAAAAAGGTCTGAAATGTTTTGCAAAAGAAGAAACATCCAGTAAGTTAGATTTTATTAAATCTCAATGTCCTATTTATTATGGAACAGACTGTAAAATGATTAGACTGCAGCTGGCATATTCTCAAATGTTGATATCCAGGAGAAAAGTACTTATTGTTATTTTTTTCAGACACTGACACAGTAAAACTGTTTGAGCCATTTAAAAGGAGACTTTTTAAAAGCACTTCAAGCACATTTGAGTCTTTATGTAAAAGAAATACATCTAAATATTTTGAAATAAACCCCAAAGAACATCAGGTAATATTGGTAGAGTTTTGAACCACTATTTCAGCTATCAGCTCACACATGCAAACCTGATGCCATATGGCACATCTGCCACTAAAATTCGATGGCCAGATTGATTTGTATCTGGTCATTGTTTGTTAGACAAACTTACTATTGCTACTTGATCTTTTGTATAGATAAAATCTGGTTGAAAAGATGGTGTTTCAAAAGTTTGACAGCTAAGACATGCTAACATTAAATTAATAGAATAATGACAAAAGAAAAATTAATTTAAACCATACAGGTGTCAGTAATTCTATTGTTATCTTGACATAAAACTATCCTCAGAAAATCATATCAGATTTGGTCTTTAGGTAAAGGTACTCACCTGCCCTCAGCTATATTGTTCAAGTAACACCTGAGTGCAGAAACTGACCCCAACACATTTGATTCTTCTTCTGAAAGGACAAGTCTCTGAAAGTAAAGGGTATAAGACAAGAAAGAAAATAAATTGGATATGATACCATTTGGAGGTACCCAGGCAAAGTTAGAACCAAGGACAATTTTAAGTGCATCTCTGTAGTAAATACCAGATCGTGTGTCTAATCTAGAGCTACTTCTCAAAGAGGGGAAAGTTGCTCTGTATAAAACAGACTTAATGTATCTATGGGCACCACAAATGTTCCTCAATATGAAAAAGAACCTCAGGACACACACCTTAATTTTCCCTTGCAAACAGTGATTTTTTTCAAACAAACTGAAAACCAGCAATATTGTGCTTAAAGGCCACAATTAAATTTTCAGCTCCTAATCACTAGAGAAATGCTAAATCTATAATAAAATATATCTATTTCGTGTTACTAACTACAAAAATAATAATGAATCAGATTTTTAAGATGCAACCTTACACGTCCCATCACAGTAGGTTTTAAAGCTGAGTTGCATAAACATCATTGCGGTTTCCATTCAATTTAATATAAAACCCTCATATTATAAAAGCACTTTTAATTTAGAGCAGAATAAGAAATTAATGAAGTTTTTCAACTAATTAAGACACTCAGTGTAAGCAGATGGCAAATTACTGATTATATTGCAACTTAAAGTACTAATAAATAGTTTTCAAGGAAGTAAATATGAGTATTTCGAGCATGATCTGTTGTTACTGGTCAGAGAAAAATACAATAATCATAGGGCTTCATTTACACAAATGTTTAAGTTGACCTGCTGATAACATTAATGCGCTTAAAAAATTGAATTACTCAGATACATATCGACTGTATCACCAAATACTACAGCCATTACTTTTCTTTTTTTTCTGATAAAATTCAGAATTTTGCTACCAAATCTGAGCACGCAAACGTTTGCAAAGCGAGCACGAAAGGAGCGTTCGCAAGGCTTGAGGGAAGTCACATCAAAGGTGCAGCATGTGCAGGTTGTTGCAGACCTCGGCTCTTACCTGGCCCAGCGGGACCCAGCGCTGGGGAGCGAGTGGAGCATCTCCTCTGCGTGCGGGGCAAAACCAGCCCCGGGGCAAAAGGCTGCCCCAGGGGGGCAAAAGGCTGCCCACCGCCACCCCGACACCGCCACCCCGACACCGCCACAGCCCCTCACCAGCCCGGGCTGGGCCCGCACTCCCTTTAACATCGCTTAAACCTGACCGTTCTCACCTGCGCCTCGTTGTGTTGGCACCTGCAGGGGACGCACAGGTGAGCCCTGTTAACGAGGGGAAAGAGTGAAATCCTGGCTGAACAGAAGGATCTGAACCGCTGCTAGGACACAGGGCAGGAACACACACACACACCTCCCTCCGGTTTTGTTGTATCCTGAATTTTAATTACCGCGTTATTCCTTAACCTGTGATTTTAACACCAGTGTTGCTATCATCCTGAATATGACTCTGCAAGTAACCTTTCATTCACTACCAGAATATACCTTTATTAAAAAAACCACATGTCAGATGAAAGTTCTATGTACAACAACAGTTGATCAATGTTAATTACTGCTATTTGAACAAATATGCACCTACTGCAAGATACCCAAACAGATTTCTGGAAGCAGCCATATTTTAAGTGACACTCCAATCAAAAAACCATTCTGTTTCCCATTTCAGGTTTTCTGACACGGGATATAATTTGGGAGGACGTTTAAAATTCGGCAAGCTTCAGCTCTAATATAAATATGCAAATAACAGACCCCGCGTTTTGTCACTGTCTGCAGATTCAGAGTCCCTTCTAACTCAGACAGGTGAACTGCCCTGAAATACAATCTCCCTCTGCCACACTGATGGAGTTTCATTAGATTTCATCTCCAAGAGCATCTTTGTCATTTCCAATTAAGTTTCAATTTCATTTCTCATCCTGACGGACTGTGGAAACAATATTTTGGGAGAAGGGGTGGGGGGCTGGTATCATGAAGACCAAACTAACAGTGCTTGCTTTGCTAGCTGGTAATTCTTATGCTTTGTCTGTTAAATAAACAGATCTAAATAAACACATGGCTATTCTCAAATATCAGTTTGAATCTCTTCAAAAATTTTATACTAAATCTATTCATACAGACAGTGAAGCCATTTTGTAATATGGAAGTCAGAGAGACTTATTGGCTGATCCACATCTTGCTTAGACAAATATATATAAAATAAAGAGGCTTTAAAGGAAACAGTGTGAATCTACATCCAGAAGGTATCTAGGCAACAGAAGCAAAACCTGAAATACTCAAGACCCTCCGGTACCTCCAGGGGTATCTGAAGTTCATACATGGGTAACTTGTCCTTGTGGAAATTCTGCATTACACAATTCTGTAGAACATTTCCAGACTGGGCAGAGTGGTGCAGACCTTGGCATGCACCAATCTCAGCCATCCTCTGAGCCAGTGGAATTGTGTCTCTTACTGCTCCAACCCACAGGCAATGCAGAGGAGCTGGTTATTTCAGGGCCAATAACTATAAACGTGTTCAGAAAAGTAATGGGCTGGTGCCACTCTCAGGACCCTTCTCTATCAAAAAATAAGAAGTAACTCACCCCTGCCGCACTGGGTGTGGAATTGCTCCCTGGCCTTAAGGATCAGGCAGTTGTTCCTGTATCCCAACAAATATTGCTAAATTCCCTCTCCTCTCACTGCCATCGTGACACACACAGGGTTACTGACAGGATACTTTACCCTCCATTCAGCTACAAATGATCTCTCCCCACATTCAAACCTGAATCCTCTAATCCAATGGAACTTGTGGTGCCTGTAATCGGCATTGTGAGCGTACAGAAATGATGCCTAACACTGACTTCAGAAAAAAACTGATACTCTCTATTCCAAGGGATTTAAGGGAATTCTCTATAATCAGTCTAGTCCCTGAAATTAAAGGTTATACACTATAAACTATACACTCGGTAAACTACTCAGAAAACATATTTCCCAATTATTAAGCTTAATCCTCAGAAGACAAATGTGTTAATATACCTGGT
Source organism: Donacobius atricapilla (assembly GCA_013397315.1). Taxonomy (NCBI): domain Eukaryota; kingdom Metazoa; phylum Chordata; class Aves; order Passeriformes; family Mimidae; genus Donacobius; species Donacobius atricapilla. Next base: position 624,698 of record WBMY01004226.1, read on the forward strand.
AAATAACTAATATGAATAAGCCATATGAAAGACATTGTAATGGACCAAATAAATAAAAGGCTAGTTATTCTGTTCTTCAATAAATCTGGAAAACACTCCCTATATCCTACAGAGCAAATCACAAGGGATTTAACTTGGAGACTCACAGGGAGAGGTAGGAAGTGAATTAAATGGACAATATCCATCAGTGACAATAATAAAGCCTCATTAATATACAAGCTATTGAGGTTTTAGACTAGTAAAGTTCATAGTTCATTTTGCTTATTCACAGTCTGCAAGTTCCTAGTTGGGTACATTGTGTTTGTATGGAAATTAAAACTAAATATTAAATAATTGCCATTTTAATTCAAAAATTATTTTCCCAAGTAAAACCCAAACACAATAAGAACTATGAGGTTTCAATTGTTACTGATTAATTGAGTCTGACTCTCCTAAGATCTCAGTGGAGCACTTGAATTATTTGCATAATTAACTTTTGATATCCATATTGTTTAAAGATTTTCTATGTAACTTGAGCTCTATTAGAAAGTAAAACTTTATTATATTAGGAGTGTGGGTAAAATAAAATAACCTAAAAAATGAAAGAAGACAGTCCTAGAAAATCCCATCAGTTGAGGAGCTACAAGTCAGGCACAAAACAAAGTTAAATGCAATCTCTAATTTCTCAATACAGATGAATCTCAAAACAAGGAAAACTTTCTTCTCCAATTACAGAGCATGGCCAACTTGCATCTTTTGCAGTTATGCAAAATCCTGTAAGTCTGCTCACTGACATCAAACTAAGGTACCACCATTCCAATTTAGCCACCAGAAAAAGCAAAGTTATGCATTAACAGCTTGAAACACAAGTGCAAGCTAATGAATTTTGCTCACTGAGTCAGTGGCACAGCTGCCTGGAGATCTCATGCACCACAACACCCAAGGGAAGCCAGCCACTGGAGTAGGGAATCCTGTGGTGGATGTCTTACAAAATCTGGTTTTTATAGTTCATTTCTCAGAAGAGAAACAAATTGACCAACTGTACATGAAACTGGTCCATATTCATAGGGATGTAATTGTCATTTTCTTTTTCTCCTTCCCAGCATGCATTTTAACCTGCAGCTCTTCTTGCAGACATAAACTCACACAAAACAACTTTACATAGAGAACAGTCTCTAGCCAAGAGCTATTCCAGCAGTACTTGTAGCTCTGAGACTTTCGGCAAGGGTTTCCATGTGTGTTGCTAATTAATAAGAACACCGCTTTTAATATGACAGGGACTGTATATGCTGCATAAACTGAGTCATATAAGTCATATTCACAAGACCAAGCAGCAGATGGTAAAACCCGACTGACCTCTTCCTTCACTTTTCTTTACTTTAATATAGTAAAGCTTTGACTCCAACCAAAATATTCAGGAGGGAATGGAATACAAATTAAGTAACTGATTACTCCAACATAAAGTAAATGCTAAATTTCATAAAGGACATACGTAACACTTCATTAAAAAAAAAAAAAACTTTGATGTATTTTTCATTGTTTTCCATTTTTAAAAAAGCCAGTAAATGTCTTGAGCCAAAACAAAATAATAGAACAAGTGAAACCTCTCCTAGTTGCACACATATATATTAGTAGACAAAAATACTTTACAACATAATAACTAGATATACCCTTTATGTAACATTAGTCCTACAGGCTTTAAAAGTCTGCTACTGAAATCCCAAGAGTTTGTACCAAAGTAGGTGATTTATGACCCTTGTTTTCAGACATGCTTAAACATTGATCTGTTCAGCACAAGCCTCACAGTGAAAAAAAATAAATCAATTCTGGGTTTCAGTGAATGAAGCAGTTTGGCAAAGATTCATGAGCTTTATATATAATGATGTAAAAATAAAAGTTGTATGAATGAGGATCCAGTCCCTTAAGTATCCTTCATACAATGAATGATGCCATTTAATAGTTATTTAGTGGTTTTAGTAGAAAAGAGCAGTTGCTTCAGTAGGATGTACTTGTGGGAGCAGTGCCCCATAAACCAGCCCAGGCAGCTGCATTTCCATCCTGGGACAGGCTGCACCAAGTGTGAGGGTTTCATTTAAGGTCCCAGGGCCTCTCTGCAGCCTCAGAGAGGAAACCAGGTGTGGGTCAGCCAGTGACCTGGCCTGCCTGCCCTCCACAACCACGGGGTTTTGTGCTGGGCAATGTGCAAAACATGCAGTTTCCCAATAGCAGTGAGGGTGAGTGCAATGAGACAGGTGATGCAATTTTGAATTATTACTGTAAATTTTTATTACCAGCTCCAGGGCTGGACTAACCCATGAGTTGTCATGAGCAGGGAAACCCCTGTTTGCACAATCTTTTGCAGGTGCGCAAGACATTGCCCTGCTTTGAAGGACTTCTTTATGTAAACTGTTCCCATTTGGAGATGTGACTTTTTTTGTGTCCCAATAGCAGAACTTTCATAGGAAAAAAAAAAGTTAAAAGACAAACTTGGAATCCAAAACTATAAATTCAGTACAACTGCTTTTAAAAATTCTGTGATTTCCACAGTATTACTGAAGATAAGAGTAGTTTGTTTTCATTCTTACTGGCTCACAGATCTAGAGTGAAAGCCCATTTCTATCCTGCTTGTCACATACAATCAGTGCCCAGGTTGGGCTTCCAGCACCTTTCAGTTATAATTTTCAGGCAAAATCTCAAGGCAATGAGGCTGCACAGATGAAGTGCAAACTTTGCATCAAGACAGTGGAGTCAAGGGCCATAACTTCCACTTAAAGAGCATCCAGAGTGATTTAAGCCCAGAAAAAAAAAAAACCCAACCAGATTTTAAGCCATCTGACTGGTTTGTCATTTCGTAAAATTATTACTTTTGCTCAAAAGGCAATAAAATATAGAATGGGACTCCAGAGCTATATAAATTATTCATACAATAACAGACACACCACAGTCATCACAATAAAGGAAAATCCTTGAGATTTTTCTAGACCTGAATCTTCTGGGCAAATGAGTTCAGTGGATTTTGTCTAGAAAACAGAGACAAGGTTTATCCTGCTATGAAAATGAATCTTCTGTAAACAGGCTTCAGTCTACCTTTCCTCTGACATTTAAATGCATCTTTCGCATAAATATTTAGAGATTCATTTCAACTAGAAATGAAGAAAAAAGTCCTGACAATGTCTTTTGTGACTAAGATTTTGGATCAGAAAGATGTATAAAAGAAGAAAATGCATCTCTGAAGCATCAAAATAGCCTGCAAATATTCACTCTTTTGGTTCTTATCACCCTGTTTCACCTAAAGTAATTGACTACTGCAATTGCTATGCTGAAGCCTCCTTTAAATTCAGGTCTTCATTCTCCTATTTTTACTACCATTAGACAAGCTTCATTGGCAGTCTAAGCTGAAGGTCCTGTTCAATAAATTCTGTCATTTGTAACATTCCCTCCATAAGTACTTGTGTTGCAACTGATGTCATCCTTTCACCACCTTACTTGTAACAGATCTCCTCCGAATAGATTTCTTTCATGAGGCTCTTACTCTGCACTTGCTTTTCCTTAGATTTTTTTCTATTTATAAAATGCAAAGCTCTGTGGAGATTTCCCTGCCTGAATTTCCTGCCTAAACTCAGAAAGAACTTGCTACACACTGATAACCACAGATGGAATAAAGCAAACACCAATCCATCATAACCTTTTTTATAAACTTGAACTTTGAACAGTTCTAATTTAAAACTAAAAACTACAACCTTCTTTTGATCACCCAAATCAGGAGCAATCCTTTAAAAATGGTGGTGTTATTGTTTTATTCATTCACATCTTACATGGGGGATGAGGCCAGTCATCAGGCAAGCCGGAACCATCTTCCTGTGCTACTCTCTTGTAGCTGTTCCTGTGTTACAAAAATACTGTCTGAATACATTACAATACTTTGCCTGGAAAAGCATTTCCAGAACAACCATGCTGTTCTCTTTGCTTTCTGAAGGCCCACAGGTTATTAAAACTGAGAATTGTATTGATGAGTGAAGCTGTTGGGGAGCATTTTCAACTGCCTATAAAATACACTACTAAAAAATCTGTCTATTTTTCCTAACTGACACTACCATAATGACCTCAGGTCACTTATAGTCCCTCTCTTTTCACATTATATTGTCCCTAAGACTACTCTGAAATCATGCAAATATAAAAAATGAGTAACTGCTGTAATATCAGTAGATTTGCAGCTGCTCTGGTTATGTATCTAATTTGGCTTTAAGATGGAAATAGATGGTGCTAGATTTTGATCCAAATATGGATCTAAAATCCAGCATTGCTTTCCCCAGAATATGAATTATGACATTCTATTCCGTGATGGACAAATGGCTTTTTTTTTGTTTTATCTGTTTTAGATGTGTCCCTTTGCTAGAGAGGTTTTCACGTCTCCAATTACCATGTCTCTAATTATCTGGTTTATATCACCAACGATAGTCAGACTGAGTGGATCCAGCTCCACCACCCCACTGGAGCTCATTTACCCCAACTGTATAATCAGGGGCAAGAATGAATTCTTTCCATTTGTATCCCAGTTGCAGCACATCTGTTCTCAACAGAGATAGGTTCATGAAATTTAGTCAGAAATTAACAAACAATGCTTAGCTATTGATAATGGAAGAACTCTCATAGTTACCTACAAACACATGTGTGTGGGGGATTATATTGTATAAATCTAAGGGATCAATATACAAAACATAAATGTATTTGACACTCTACATAAGAGGGTAAATGTGTGTAAAACTGTCCTCAAATATTGCTCACTTATTGTTGATTTTCCAGGCAACAACATAATGAGTCAAACAGATAATAAAAAGAAAACAACTGCTTCTACTGCTATTTTTTTTAATTTTATTTATCAAAGTACTATATTCTGCCTTCAAATAGAACAAGTAAAATAAATAAATTAGTCAGAACCTTACTTAGAAAAAAAATCAAACCATTTTTAGGTTTGTTTTACCACTTCTGTCTCTAATCCTGTCTTAGAACAGGGAATTATTCTCCATGCTAGTATAGCTTGTAAAGTTCATAAATCTGAAATTCAGGCTATTTCAGCCACGAGAAACTCAAACCTGTCAATCAGAAACTATTAATGACAAAAAAACCATATTATTGTGAGTTTGAGCAGACACACTAAGAAGAATGCAGTACTTCCGAGAGACCTGAGACTGATCAATCAAGGGTATGAAAATTTAATCTTTTGTAAGTGGAGTTCCATATAAATGAACTCCATGTAAAAGTTGGCAGAGAATGGGTCACTCTGCCTGGAGCCCAGGTGCACTGAAGGAAATGCACTGGAAGTTGTCCAGCATTGCACAACAATCTGCCTCTGTCTGCAGTTTCCAGCAAAGCATTGTGAGCTTCTCTGGTGCATGGACAAGGTGCCTTTCATTTCTATCATCAAAGTATCCTCAGATTTTCAGCTGCTGAAGAAAGAGAACATTTTATTTAATAACAGGTCTGCACAGGCTGGTCAGCTAAACAACTTCACCTTCTTTTGCAGGCTCACTGCTTCATCAAAACTGAGGGAGAAAATTATGTAAAATCCAGACGTTATTTGAGGTTCAAGTTATTTGAGGTTCAAATTTCAACAGACAAAAGATAATTTTTAAAATGCGAACTCCCTGCATTTAACAGAGAATGAAGGAAATGGTTTGTAGCTCCTACAAATGAGGCCTGAATGACCAACCTCACACAAAGTTAATTAGACACCACAAAGGTAAATAGACCCAGGAATTTACTATTCAATGCAAGTATTCTAATTAGAAGAGTTCAGTGTATTTGACAGTCAGCCTAGCAAGTTCACAGTGGGATGTTTTTGGACACACAGTAGATGCTACATGACCAGCATCACAACCATTTTGTGGGGGACAAATATGGGCCTGGACAAGCCCCCCAGAGAGAGCCCCAGCTCTGTGTAGTTGATGGAGGCCACTCTGCTAACACACATTCCTCGCTTTCTGCACACACGCTGATGGATGGGCATGAAAGGATGGAGACATGCAGCATGAGCAGATATCCATCATTTCCACTGGATCCTTCAGTGGGTGGTACAGATCCTCTAAGGTCATGCTGACAAATATTACACAGTCACCAGTGGCATTTAACTGCCATGGAGATTGAGTTTCTGCACAGCACCCAGTGTCTGTGAGGTTTAGAGGCAAGCCCATTGAATAGCAACAGAAATTCAGTCTTTCCCTTGACAGAGCAGAAAGAAAAGGGCTCCATGGGGGAAATGGAATTACCATGGATTTTTACCTGTTGTGTTTTCATAGTGCAGCCTGAGAACAGTATTTATGACTTCCAGTTTATTACTAAGCTGACAAGCCTCCTCAACATCCAGCTGGGATGGCCATTGTACATAGAAGTGCAGGAAATTAAAAGTCATATTTCAAAAATGTCTCAAATTTCATTACTTGGTTTTCAAAGGTGTTCTTTAAAAAAAAAAAATAGAGTTTACTTTCAGTAGTAATTGGTAGAAAAACCAGGTGTTCAATTCTTTTGAATCCAGAAAAAACAAATGGCTAATATCAGAGAGCTGTAAAGCATGGGCAACCTAAAAAATGAAGGTGAAACTTGAAAACTTCACTCACTTCCCAGAGTCTAGTGTTGAATTTATGACTGAGAAGAGTTTTGTTTACTTCCCATATTTTCTGTATGCGCAGCTGAGATGGCTGTCAGTCGGGTAAACAGCAGAGAGGGATTCAGTAACACCCTTTCATGGTCACAGATGCACCTCCCAGGTAGGACGAGCAGAATCAGTTTGTTTTCTTTGGTTAAAGTTTGTCATCCATTTCTGAGGGAGGCAGACACACATTCACCAGGCTAAGTTAAAAGCCTTACGCTCTAAAATAATAATTATTTCTTAATAATTTCCAAACGATCCAGGCATTCCTTGTTCTCAGCAGAGCAGAAAAGCTTTCCCACATCTGGAAATGCTCAGTACGGTTATCAGGCTCTGCATCTCCTCTGTCAGGTGATGCGACAGAAATTCAGTTTGTACAGCTTGTGGTATATGTATTGCTGTCACAGTCAATATTTTGATATCTCCAGATAAGAATTCGGGGTTCTTTAAGTGCCAAGAGAAACCCCAGCTATCTAAGGAACAGATCACCGAAAGTCTGTGGGAGGTTTTACGCTTGAGCTGTAGGCACTCATTTCCATCACAGGGGAGGCTGGGATGGTAACTCAGCCCCAGCTTTGCATTGCCAGGATTTTTGCATCAGATGAAGGCCAGGAGCCATTAATCAAATAGGAGAGTTTTGTGCCTCTCACAATGGATAATTTTCTTGCTCTAATAAACCCTTCAGTTTGCCACTCTATTTAAAGGCATATCAAAGATATTCATTATACAGCTAAAGGTTAGTAGGTTGTTTTCTTTGACACAGTAATCATTTCAGTGGCTGATTTCCATAGGCCAGATGGCGTTCCTCATGCTCTTATTTCTCAGAGATATCTACTCCAAACCAGGAGACCAAGCTCTCCTTATATCAGCCATCCCATAATATCTTTAAATTTTTTTTTTCTTGCCTTGAGTTTTTGCAAACATGCCATTCTATTTCTGAATTGCTTGAAGTTATTCAGAAATATTATGTTTGGAAAATTTCTAGCAAATGGGATCGTTTTTCTTTGAGCGTTTCTGTAAGTATTTTGAAATGGAAACTTTCACCACTGAAACACAAAAACTGCTATTTGCAATAGTAGAAGGAGCAGTGTTTCTGTCACTCTGTAAACCTTTATGCAAGTTAGTAACTGATGGTTTGCTTCCAAAAACAAGTGGAAAAAAAATAACCAAGCAGAAGAACCAAGTATCCAGCCTTACATACTTCAAGAGTGAAATAGAGAGGATTTTAGTAGCAGTTACATTTTTCTTTTTACAGGACAATCCAAAAGCCTCTCCTGGGGTAAAAGTCATTACTGGAAGATTGTGCCGCCATGTATTTTGTAACTAGGTATTTCACTCGCTTTGTATTAATTGATCGTAGGGCTTTTTATACTATTTAGATGTGGGTCTAGTGACCTTTTAGACCAAAACCAGATGGATGAACTCTGAGAAGAGAAACTAAGTGTATTATCCGTGTTGCTTTTCATTGCAGTGACCATGTGGAGGGTTCCTGTAACAGGTCAATTCTTTGAAAAGGAAGAATATGAGAAATTGCATCAGAATTAATGCACAGGAAAATTATAAAAAGGAGGGGGGAATCACTAGGATGAGAAAATTAACCTAGAAAAGATGAAAAAAAAAAAGCAAATATGAGGATTACCATGAGGATTTCAATGTGTTTCCTGTCAGAACAGTAGAAAGGAGAATGCCCTGTGTTAAAATCCAGAGAACACAATTTCAGTTCTAGAAAGGAGCAACAGAAGGGAAGTATGGGGAGAAGATGAGGACAGACGTTCTGGCGCAGAGCGAGGTACAGGCATAGGAGGGGTGCAGGGAGTGACTTGCCAAGGGAAGCCAAGTACTTTTGTTTACTGGTGCACAGCTAAACTGGAAGCAAGTGTAAGTATGGCCAGATACATTTTAGAGACATAAGGCCAAAAGGAATAATTAAATAAATGTATAGGAAATGGGTCCATTAGTTGCTTTTACACATACCAGTCCCTCCAGAACTGTCAGCTCAGGAGGACCAAGCTGTTTTCCAGATGAGTGGTTTAAAACTGGCAGCAAGCTGAGCTTCCAGTGTGAATAATAGATTGCTTGTGTTCCTCATATTGATAAGTGCCTGGCACTGCCATATGAGCCACACACATACAATGAAAGCTTGCTAATAGAGCACAATGTCACTCCAACTAAATCTGCTTTTTGTAAAACTTCATCTGATATTTCTGGTAAAAGTATTATTAAATATTTCTTTTCAGTCTAAGATATATAATTCGCAAGTCCTGCTCTCCACAGATCTTGAAACACAAGACAACAATCCATGTAAGAAAACAGCTCTGGTCAGCTCCCAGTCAGGTGACTTTGCCTTAAATGCCTCCAAGCTGAAGCACAATGCCTTAAATAGAGCAAGTAGTTTTAACATCAGCTAGAACTTTTTCCAGTGCAAGCTCCAAAACTGAAAAATCCTATTTAATAAACTTGAAAGAGGGTCTATATCAAATAGTTCCTGGAATTCCCTCCTGATTCCCAGATGAGACAGAATGTTTCACTTTCAAATTATTCAATTGCTTCACCTTTCCCTAACTTGCATGACTCATGCTTAGCTAGGAAGTTGAAACTTAAAATTAAAAATCAAGAAAAATCTTGACTTTACTCTTTTCCCCTGGAATAAAACCTCTCTTGTATAATCAGCCCATTTTTCAGATATTTCATTTAATAGAGAGGTTGCTTCTTTGGGGGGTTTTGTTTCTTTGTATTATTTTGGTTTAATGCAATATTTATTTAATCCAATGCACTTCGTAAATTCTTTCTTCTGAAATAATAAAAAAAAGCTATTAAAAAAAAAAAAAAAGATAAGAATTGTAAACTAGCCCAAAACCAAAACCTTTTCCTTCTTTCCCTTCCTATGTTTGTATAATAGTAAATCATCCCTGCCAAGAATACTACATTTCAAATTGAAAACACTGGAAAAAATCCTACTGGAAGCCAGCAATGCAGTAGATTTGAAAACAAAGGAAGCAAAACAGAATGGTAGTTATTAATTATTGATCATCAATAAAATGTACTAGCATTAAAAAAGGTGCAAAGCAGAAGATTAATACCCACGTTACAATATTTATAATGCCAGTGGCTGATATTATGCACTGGAGAAATCAATCAAATAGGCAATTGGGTCACAGACATCAAGAACATGCTCTAAAAAACAAATTCTGAAAACAAGGCATATGCCAGGTACCTTATACAGGTAGTAAAAATACCAATTCATAGAATTAATATGTGCTTCTAAATTTTTACTGCTACATTTAAAACAAAACAGAATTGCATGGCCTGTAATGAAAGAAGAGGCATGGCAGCATCTGGGAAAATTTAACAGTTTCAAGTCAACAGGAACAGAAAATTAGCTGAGAAGCTCTCTGAACTACTGTCAATTCCTTTACAAGTGTAAAAATCTAAGGAAACCCCAAGTAGAAAATCTTCCCAGTGTTATTACACTGCTGTAAGCGGCAGAAGTGGTGGCTGGGGAATCAGAAACTGCTCAGCCTTCTGCAAAGCCTGGAACAGACAACCTGTACTGGGCAATACAGATTCAACTATCATCAATGCCAGGCAGCAGTCAAAATATAATAACGGATGTTTTCCTAGCAAGTTGGTCCTGTTGAAAGCCTGTTCTCTTTTCAAAAAGTTGCACAGCAGGTTGACAAACACAGATGTGTCAGTGCAGTCCACCTGGACTCCTCCAAGCTACCGGGCTTAAAACAAAAACTTGCTTGGAGGATTGAAGAGAGACTATTTCTTAGTTTTTAACTTTCTAAAGCAACCTCAGACATCAAACACTAATGTCAAGCCACAAATATTAGGAAACACTCATACCAAGGGAAATAATTTTCCAAAAAAATGTTTGGAAATACACTGCAGAAAATGTAGCAATGAAAAGAAAGGTAATTGCAGAAGCTGCCTACACACCCAGGATATTACTTCTTTTTCAGGAAAAATGTAGGTTTTTTCCATTTAACTTGATGTCCTGTCTCATTAATAAAGGCACCCCTGAATATTCATTTTCATGGGAACACTCTGCCTTGCTGTTGAATATGCAACACACATCATTTTGCCTTTCTAGCTCCAACTGTCTCCATAAACCTCAACTTTCATCTGTTTTATTGACCTCCTCCTGTTATTCAAATACCAAGAGAAAAGATAGTTTAATACTGCCACATAATTTGTGGTGTCAGTCTGCAAAAACTACGTTAATATTATAGAACAACCCCGGAACACAGCTATAATGGAAAAATAATAACCCACCAGGCTCAAGATACAGACACATTCAGCAGATGCTAAGTAATACCACCAGCTTCTAGAAGTCAGCATCTGCAGCAAAAGATCCATGTCCTCTTTCAATTTCTCAGAATAATATTTTAGGTGGCAGTGATTTATTTCCTTTCACAATTTCAAGCTTTTTGCCCTCTCACATTAGATATTAACATTTCAATAAAAATATAATAAAAACTTAGAGGGTCTGAACTTGATGGATGAGGATGTGAAGAAGGGTGAAAACGTGAATGTAAATGTGCCTCTGTGCTAATCTGCTACTGAACAATGAATTTAAAGGTGTATTGTTCAAAATTGTGAAAAGAAATGAATTTCAATAGAACTAAGTCTCTTTGACACTTTAGAAAATACATTCTTTAATGTCAATGGGAAAAGTAGGTATTTCCTGTGCAATGTAACTGTCCAAAATATACCATTCATTAATACCAATAGAATATGACAATGACAAACTGAATACTTATTCAAATAAGATTTGGACCTCTTGTCTTTTTAAAAGTAAACATGTATTTTGGTGCTCTTAAATGCAGAATTTATTCCCAGACCACCAGTATGTTGGAAAATATATTCCTTTCTAGAAATCTCTATCCTTATTTTAACAGTTTTCAAAAACACTGAATCCATCTCAGACTTGCAGCCCATGTTCTGCAGCCTCTTATTTGAATACATTGAAATTGCAATGATAATCACATTATTACTAAATGAAAAGCAGGGTCACATTATATTAATGTTACCAGCTTTAGTATTTTTGCACTATCTAACACTTTTAACTTTATAGTTATAATTAAGTAATTTTCATCCAATTACTCCCTCACACAAAAAACACAGTAGCATAAAAACTGATTGAAATATATTTTGCCTGAATAGGAAATTATTGCATGACATCAATAAAACTGATATCATCAGATTACCAAAAATTGTTGTAATATATATACAAAAAGAAAAAATACAATTTAACATAACACTGTTATTGTCTTCTGATTTCTCAAGATACAAATAAGCAATTAACCTGCACTTCATTTTTCAAAGAAAAAAGACTCCTTCTGTTGGATAAGAGGGCATTTGGGGTCATGCTGGCAACCAGAAAGTGGAATGGAAGGTCTGGAATTCTGCTGCAGCTGCTGTGGGCACAAAGGTGATGCAGAAGAAATTGTCAATAACTCTGAGTGCTGACTCTGCATTTCTGGATTTATATTAATAGAATTTGTACTATTAAAAGGAACAAAAATATATCTTGACTCCTAATGTATTTTGCTGCCCTCCCACCCCCAAATTTTGGTCTTTATATATGTCTGTGATTTAAGTCCTTCAAATGCTTGAAATGGGATTTACATTGATTGAAATCTACCAAACTGAAAAAAGAAGACTGTGTAGAATATTCCAAAATGACAATCCAATGAGTTTACATAAAGCTTGAGAAACCAAAGAAATCCACAAATGATAGAATTAAGAAACAGTGGTTGAACATAGATGGAATGAGATCTGAAACAACAATAATAAGATTATATCAGTTTACAATGCATTTTATTAAATTCAAGTAATGGCAGAACTAACGTGGTATTTTTCTTCAAATTAGATTTGCTTTGTAGATTTCCTCAGCAGTCAATTAAGTCTGAAGAAAATCAGTTTGCTAAATATAAGTTAAAAACATTTAAAGCAGCAAATCCTAGGTCTAATACATGTCAGAGTGGATAAATTCAGAGCTAGAGGCTCCCAGTTTTCCAGTGTGGCTTTAGCTCTGACTGATTCTAACAATACAGAAACACAGAATGAAAGGGATGCAGCCTGAACACACTGGGTCATTTTTACTGTTTGCGCATCTATTATTCAAAGTACAATATGTGTCAAAAACAAAGAATCTTTCAGATAGACAACTGTTACTTTTTAAAAATGTGTAAGTATTTGAAGCTATCAAACAAGTCAAGTAAAAAGACAGTAAAACTATATGGTCAAAGAAATCACTGCCTCATACACCTATGATATTATCTTACTTTCATTAAAACTAAATTAAACTACACTATTTTTCTCAGCCTAAGCAATACTAATAGTCCTCAGCCTGTCTATTTTTGCAATAGTTTTTCCCAGAAGAAAATGGGTTGGGTTGGGATTTTTCTCTAATGAGAAATATATTATTTCACCTCAAATTAATTTAGAATTGATTGATGGGAAAATTAAACCTTGGACAGAAAGCAATTGTGGAGGGTTTTTAGCCAATAGGGAAACGCTCTACAAAATTCTGGTGTGCAGAGGCAGCTGTTGCTATAGAAACTGTTTTGCAACCTTAAATGCAACAGCCAGTACCAGGTGTCTGCTGTAATGAGGCTGAAAGGTAATTACTAATTGTAAATAAAGTTTGCTGCCAAACTGGTGCAGCAATAAGGGTGGATTTGAGGCAGGTACGATCTCCAGACCTAAAGGAGATAACACGGATAACGTGCTGGGGAGAAGGCGCAGTTTGGGGGTGGCCAGCACGGAGCTCCCAGGCACTGGGCACTGCTGGACAGGTCGCTGCTCCCAGCCCCGAGCCCAGAGGGAGGATCCGGGCTGGGCTGGGCAGCAGGAAGGACAGAGCAGAGAGCACGGCCAGCCAAGGACACAGCTCTGCGACAAACACACGGCACAGCCACCAGAATGCACCTTTGGCACTGCCCAGGCTGGAGAAACCACAGCTCCCCACCACGGGGGAGGGAAGGGAAGGGAAGGGAAGGGAAGGGAAGGGAAGGGAAGGGAAGGGAAGGGCCCGCATTCGAAGGAGCCTGGCTGCGAGGGCCCTTTCCCAGCTACACACACACACTCCCCCTCCAGCACTGACTCAGCTTCTTCAGAATGCTCAGAAATACTAACAGAGAGTTTCCCCCTGTGTCCTGACAGTAGTACATATCAAAATTAATTGGCTGCTTTTCTTGGTTCTTTCAGAAGACTATGATACATTTATTCCTGCATTTAAACGATGGACTTCAATTTCCAAAGCTCCAGTTCTTAAAACCCACCTTAGTAACTGGCACTATGGAAGTTACTCACATTACCAGTGCTCAGTCAGAGCCCAAGTCTGGCATTGTTGAGAAGTCAAATGAATTTTCTTTAGATTAGGTCATTTTCGGTAGATACATCTCTACAAACTTTGCCTTGAAGAAGATTCCAAAAAGATCCTCTTCTGAAATTTATCTGGGTTTCTACCAGACACTTTTGGGTTTCTTAGGCCCTTGGGTTTCTTTCAGTGTTCAGTAATTCTGAACGGGTACATGGGAGCAGACCCATCTCAGAGCCACCTCCAGGGGAAGAAAACTGAAAACTGTTGCCTGCGGTTTGGTTGCTGGCTGGGGTTAAACCACGACCCTGCAACACTGACTTCATCTGTGCCAAGGGCATCCCAGCCCAGGAAATGAGAATGAGGGGAAGCTCAGTCCCACCTGTCTGCACACGCAGCGGCACAACTGACCCCTGTAACCACTCTGGGGATGACCTCAAGGGATGACTCCTCACATGACTGCAGTTACAACCTCCTGGGCTTGCTCAGGCATTTCTAAGCCAACATAACGTTAATGATGTAACATGGAACGAGATCCTTTGTAAAAAGCAAAGCCACTTAAAACTTATGCCAGTGAAAATTGTATTCTTCAATCCAGATTTTCCCAGCATTCCCACTTGCTATAGGGAGTCTCTGGTTGCTGCCTGATGAAATTTGTTTCTCATTATAATCACATGAACTCCAAATGATTGCATTTATTGAAGTGCACATGACTATTTTTGGTCGGTTAGTGCATAAGAGAAGCCCTGGAAGTCATGTCTGTATTCCAGACACAACATCAATGAATTTGACTCGAGCTCTACAGCACAGTATCAGAAAGTCAAGTAATGGCAACCTTGACAAAGAGCCAACTATAAAAAAAGCAAAAGCACATTCATCTGTGCCTGTAGTGCTGGGGGGTTGGAAGGAAGGGAGGAAGAGGTGCAGTGGAGCATAGTCATTTATCTCAATTATTGTCTGCTTTTCCTAAATCAGTTTTGACAAGAATTACATTTCATAATATCCATTATTCTCTCGGCCTTGTTGGGCTTGGTTCTCTCTCTCCACATTAACAAGTTCATTGGTGTCTCCCTAAGCCACATCTCTTGCTACCGCTGCCGAAGGACAAGCCCTGGGCTGGGTGACCATCAACACCCACACGCCGTGTTCTCACCAAAGGGCCACAAGTGATGCTTTAAAAAACAAACATGGAGCGCCCCTAAGGGAAGGTGTTTGTTCCTCTGTGTCCCAGGCCCAGCCAGAAACCTCATCTGCAAGTTATTCATATGTTTCTAACAGTGCATAAACAGGCAGCAATAGGAAAAGAAAAGAAAAAAAAAAAAAAAACAAAACAGAAATAGCACAGAAATTCCTAGGGAATTTTCTTTAAAGAGAAAAAAGTGGTGCTTTAAAGAGGAAAAAATTTTCAAATTGTGCTGTAAGTTGTTAAAAATTTTATCTTACTTCAAATAAATATGTGATGACCCTTTTTTGCTATCTTTGCTCTTTTTTGAGTTATGGGACTAATAAACTAATGCATATTTGATTTCTTTCATATACAAAAAAATCAAGCATTTTATGTTTTCAATATTGGTAATTGACAGAACATTAACCTAAAGAGAACTACATTAATGAGGCTACTTTGCTAAATGAGACAATATACCTTTCTACTGTAATGCTATCAGGAACACAGCAATAGAGAAACTTTTATCTCACAATGGGGAAAATAGCATTTCAAAAAAGGCTTTGATTCTTTTATTTTTCTTTTGTAAAAAGAGAAAGATATCCCAGCAGAGTGTATATTACAGTACCACCATGAATATTAAACCTTTTGATTTAATGCAGCTATTACATTTTTTTCTCTTTCTCTGTCTTTCAATCTCTTACTTTGTGGAGGTCTATCCTGAAATAAAAATACTAATACCAACCATTCCACAAATTACTTTGCCTTTAACCTGATATTTTTGAAGAGAGAAAAGCTATATAGTTGTCTTAACCTTTCTATACTTTAAATATTCAAGCATTGCTGTAATCAGAACATCTTCAATAACAATTTTTTTTTTAATTTAACCCCTACATGGAAGAGCCTTTTTTCTGCCATTGGGTTTTCCATGTTAAGAGGCTAGAACAGGAGAACATGCATAGCTTTATGTCCAGCTGGCAGGACCATCAATTTCTCCTTTTAACTACATCAGGTATCATGCCCCAATGAATGAGAGTGAAAAGATTTTTCATTTATTGCACAGTTTTCCATTTGTTTTGTTATCTATTGATATTTCAATAGATCTCCAATGTTTTTTCTTCCAAAATACTGTCACTAAAGAAGAACAAATTATGACTGGTCCTGCCTTTGTTTCAATGCCTTTCAGAGGGAGAAAGAGATTTTTTTAATGTTATTCAGTGCATCAAGAGTTTTAGGACAGAATAATATTGATCAAAATGATTTATATGGAATAATTAAGTTCAGCAATTGATGAAGAATGCAGGTCACTATTGGTGCTTAGAATAACCATAATAAACTGTGAGATGGCCACCTGAGAGACCAAAACTGTGAGCAAGTAACATATTGGAAGCACTAAATATCATGAAGTTTGAATACATCAGGAAATTCAAAGAGATCTACAGAAGGAAGATTATGACCTAATTTATTTTCCTCTTCACTAGTGAAGTGGTAAATATAACAATAAACTACAACAGAGAAGTACCAGAACCTCTGGAAAGAATCTGATGGTGCTCTACCCAAAAAAATCACTTACAAGGAGAGAGGTCATCAGCCAGAAAAAGAAACTTTGAGGAGCATTAAATATAACATTAAGGACAAAAATTTTCCTGGAGCAGAAAACAAACAAAACCATGAACCGTATCTGTGTTGAACATGGCTAACATGACACCAAAAACATTTTCCTTTAAAAGTGTATAAACAATGATACCAAGTAGTTCTGTGAAAGAAACAGCTTTTTTTATTTAGATGTCTTCTGTATAGTTCATAGGTCATGTTTCAACATTTTCATAGTGCAAATTATACATTCATAATTACCAAAATTATTATGAATGGAAAGGACAAATTTCTCAGTTGCTTGCAATCACACTTTCCTGTGTCCTCAATAGCTCTTATGAGCCTGTGCAAGATACTTTTGGAAAGATCACGTAGTTCAATATCCAGTCTTTCCCTTGGGACATATCTGTCACTTAGTTATGAGGCAATTCTCATAATTAAATTCACCAGAAGACATTCAGATATGTATGTCTCAACCCATATAAATTTAAAATATAAATAGGAAAACATTGCAGCATTCCGTGTGTCGTCCAGCTTCTTATTCCTCTTGGTTCCCTTTCTGTACTTCAGAGTTCTCTGCTAGTCTTAAAGGCTTCCACATGGAGGTCAGTTCTCCTCCTAAACAATCCAGCATCAACACGTCCTAGACATTCACTGGTTCATCAGCTGCAGCTTGATTTATACTTCATTTTAGTACTATATCTTTAAAACCATTTCCTCAAGGGGAACAAATTTTTCCTTTCATTTCCAACAGAGAAAGAAAAGTCAGTTCAAGGGAAAACTTGCCAAGTACAGTAAGCAAAATCTTTTCAAAATCAGAAAGTCAGACAGAACTGCTTTTTGTAGACAATACGACAATAAAACTCTAAAGTGTAAACCTAAATAAATCTATTTCAGTAGTACTGCATGCTTAACCAGAAACTCTGTATAAAGCAACACATTTCAGAGCCCTGCCCTTGCCATATTTCCTACCTTATTATGTCACACTACTTAGACTTGCTGAGTTTTATTATAGAAGAAAAAGGTCCAAAAAGCATATGCATAGAGAATCATGAATTTCTCTCACATGAATGATGGTTCTCATGATTGTTATCCATGATTCCAGGCAGTCAAACACCAAGATGTGTGTAAAACTCCATGTCCATACTCACCAATCACAGAAAAAGACACCAGAATTTTTCCTGAATTGGTTTTGATGGGTCAACTAGTTGGTAGCATTTCATGCAGCAGAAAATTCTGGTTCACTGGTTATTGGTACAAGGTTCCCAAACTATGAAGCTGGAAAGAGAACTAAGGGTAATCTGGAAACTCCAGTTAAACCAGAGAAATACTTTCAGTTATATGTTTGACTTCTAGTTTGATTACTGTCTCCAGAACTGGAAGTTAATGGCAGTGACATGGATGAAATAAGTAGTGCTTTGTATTACTTTACCTGCTAACCTAACTCCATTGAAGCCAGTTAGTTAAAATAATACGAATTTGCTCCAAGGCTTTTATCTCTTCAGTGTTGTCTTTTTAAATAAACCAAACATTATTAAAAAGATAATTCAATAAAGTTGCAGTTATATTTGGGATATATTAAATATAAATTCATGTGATACCAACAGACAACTCACAAGTTGGTTCTTTCACTTATAAAATGCATAACACCATGACAACCAATAGAATAAAGCAAAAAAAATTCAAGGAATGACATTTGAATTTATAGATTAGGTAAGTCTATAAAAGAGGTTTTATGCACATAGTGATACAGAGACTGAAAATTCTTGCACTACTTAAACTAATTAACACCAAAAAAATTTAACAAGGTTATGACTGGAAAACTTTAAAGTATAACTGAAACACTACTGGCAATTTTTTTGTTCAGTGATTATAAAGGTATAAATAATCTATTATTCTCCCATGAAACAGAGAGAAAAAAATGTACATCTGAAAAAAATAATCATGAAAAAGACGAAGACATTCACACACATAAAATCTGCTGCAATTATGACTATCCCAGACTGTTGGCTGCTGGGCAGAGGTGGCTCCTCTGCAATTACTAATGGTCATGAAAAGATGAAACGTCTTCAACTGCTATTTCTAAGCTTTAGTGATATTTTTCAGCTCTTTTTACCATTCTTAAAGATCAATGGAAAAGGGAAAACTCAAACACTAGGTCTTTGACCCAAATTGCTTGCAGGTATTCAGGATATCAGGAGTCTGCAATGATGGGTACAGTACCATTCTTTTCAAAGAGTACCTGACAATGAAAGTTTGATGGCACTCAGAGCTCTCATGAGAAACTCTGTGTGAGGACTTCAATTCTGCTTTTAAAAGTGCCACAGTCAGCACTACCCCGGGGGCGGGCAGGGAGGGAGAGCTTCAGTAAGTTTGTGTTGAGATGAATAGCAATGAGTGCGGTACCTCCCCCAGACAGACAAGCTCATTAGGCAGAACAGCTCAGCAAAGCAGCGCTGTTTTAAAGTTCAGTGAGCCTGAGCAGTGGTCAAAGCAGTGTGGAATCACCACAATAACAAAGAAAGATGACCCGATCCAAGCACGCCTAGACAGCCTGTGCAAGTTCAGAGGCTGCAGGCTCAGCCCCTGGACAGGGTTATTGCTCTGCCAGGTGGCTGAAGAGCCAAGGCCGCAGCCTTCCCTGCGGAGGGGCCGTACTGGAGTTGGAAGCTGGATCTGTTTTGCTCTTTGATGCGTAACTTCTAGTAATGCCTTCAATGAAGATCTTTCAATAATAATCATTGTAGGTTTCATTCCCTTAGCCCAGAGCATAAACCAGAGATTTCTGCAGTCATTTTTGTCTCCATATTTTCATTAACCTCCACTGGGAATACAGATTTCAGTAATTCTGCTCCTCAAAGAGGGTATGGACCTGCAACATTTTCCTCCTGTCCATATCCAAAACATTTTCATGCAAGACACAAAAAAATATTATTAGAAGTATAGTAATGTATTTATCTGAATACTTTCTATGTTTCCTACAGCTATTTTTCCCACCTACAAAATGATTTTTCCACTCCAACAATTCCTCAAAGATCCAATTAACTTCATTCAGCAATTACTATTTCCTTGACCTTTCTTACTTGAATTAACTTCTCCTGGTTTAGTTTGCATTTTCATATGCTAAAACACCTAGGAGGTATGCACTAGTGGCTATAAATAGTCATTTCCAATTATTATTTCTCTGACCTTTTTGTCTCATATTCTTGCAAGTGTTCCCTCTCAGGGGAGCCAAATGACAATTTTGTCAGTAGTTTTTGGATGCATTCTCTTCTCTCCTTTATACTCTTCTGGTTTTCATATACAAAAAACCTGTAGCTTCCAAATTACATCTTTTATATATATATATATATATATATATAGTTATTGTACACAACCTGATACAGTTGCCCCATCTTTGCACTTCTTCTGCCCTTTCTAGCCTTTCTGACCCTGTTTCTTATGTCCAGAAAGAAGTAATATACTCATCTGATTTAATTTCTATCTATAGAGACTCTTAGTCTATCATGATTTTTTTTTTCCCTAAGGAAAAAAAAAAAACCACTTTATATTTTAACATACAAGTGCCTTGGACCTGGAGTGCACAGAGAAATGAGTGAAAATCGCTATCCCCCCAACTCTTGCAAGAGGCTCTTGTGTGAGAGAAAGACCTGAAAGCCGTATCTTGCAATTACAAGTTCACTGCTTTAAAAATATATGATATATATAAAACCTTGAAATAAACCCGTGTTTTCAGCTGCAAGCACTACCTAATTTTTCTGACTTCAGCACAATAAAATGTAACAATGCAATATTCTTGAATAAGAGCTTAAAAACAAAGTAGTAATGTTATTTGCTACTGTTTATACACCGAATTATAGAGCGTAACTCTTGCAAACTTAAGCATCAAAACATATCCCGATTATAAAGCTCCACTGCACACAGTTGTCTGTTTTAGTGGAAAGCTTATTCAACGTTTGAGGCATGAAGAAGTCATCAGTTTTAAACCACTTAAAAGGTTTGGAACAGTCGGTGGAAGCAGAAAATCAGCGCTGTGGGTGCCACTGGGTGGAACTGAGAGAACTCAGGTGAGAATGAGGACGCTTACAGGTTTAGCCTGAAAAAGCTGAGTGAGGATTTACTTATCTATTCCCTTGTTCTTTTATGGCTCCGTTAATGCAGGACACACTCACACAAAGAGCTGTAAAACCTGTCAGTCCAACCAAGGATGGCATCCATCCAACAGAGGCTTGTGTGTGAACCTGAGGGTTTAGTCTGGTGATCTGCGGACCCCTAGGAGGGGCTCTGCAATATTTATGAAAGGTCTGCAACGTGTAACTAGGAGCAGAAAGCCCATTATCAGTAGGTTTGAATTTGCAATACAAGAAGCTAAATTCAACGGTCCATAAGTGAAAAAAGGTTGAAAGTTACCAATACATCAGGCAAGGCTCCTGCTGTAGGTCACAATTGATCAAATATAACCCTTTTTCCATTAATACCATGGCTGTAGTCTATGAGATGATAGATCAGAATTTGCATATGAAATTGTCCTGATTTTTGTCAATATGTACTCAGCAGTTCAAGTGACGTCAGCCACATCCTAACCTCTATAACATTTATTTAAACTTATAAGTGCTCCGCAGGATGAACACATGATGAAATTACCATATTTGCCATGATGCTTAGGGGGAAAAAAAAAGAGGCTACAGAAAATAAGATCTGTAGTATTTTCTTTTTGAGCTAGGCAGCTGATAGTCTAATCTTGACAAAAGTTACAACAAATGTTTGAGATATTCTGCAGCTTAATTTTATTTCTTTAAACCTCTGATCTAAGTAAAAACCCACACATATTGGAATTCTTTTAAAATTGCTTCTAGCACTCTTCAGAGAGTAGGTTTTCTCACAGAACTGTGTAGACTAATGGATAATGGCCTTTTTCCAGTAAGATTACACATCAAGTCTATAGGTGGAGGATATTACAAGAAATTCAGATTTGACTTCCCACCTCAGCTGATCAACAAATATAGCAGGATGAGAGTTTACTGATCCACATTCATTCCAGAAAACACCAGAAAAGATTTAAACTTTCTTCAAAATTGATTCAAGGATACTTTATAATGAAGGTAACTTCTATATTTCTTCAATTTTGCAAGGCTTTTAAATTCACATATGTTTGTTGTACAATTTTTTTAAAATTCTGATCTCAAATCCTAGTAGGGAAATAATCTGAATGGGAATCTTCCACAAAACCAGCGATGTTAGATGGGTTTATGCTAGTGATTCATAGAAATGTTCCTTTTATTGAGGGAGCAAATAACCAACAGGATCTCCTGAAATACATCAAGAGATGACATTCTGCCTAAGGAGTAAAGCCCGAGTCTTTGACATTTTCTCATCATTAAGATTTCATAGAGCCATTTGTAAAAGTCAGGGACACCAGTTTTTGCATGCTGGCTCAACTCCAATTTTTGCAATTACTGCCCAACAGCTTAAATTCCCCAATGACTTTGAAAAAATCTTCCTGTTCCTCAGACAAAATCCCTACCACATTTTTCTTTGAGAGTATCTCTGCGTTATGTGGTTGAGACTTGCATACCCTGACTTCTAGATCAAAATTAACTTTACTGTTCTGTACCCATCTCTACTGGAAAGGCCACAATGTCTCTTGATGCATAACATGCTCTGATTTCTCTCTGAGCTATGACACATGAAGCACCAGCAAAACCAGAAGGTGCTCTCAGTCACACTCAAATGATTTCCATTCAAGAAATGGGTTGAATTTACTCCTAATGGTTCAGTCCAGGGAAGCAGGACTCTAAATTGCTGGTCAAAGAAACCATAAAGGAAGCAAAGTCCTGAAGTCAGTGAAGTTTAATTCCTAGAGTGGAAGGCACAGAGAGAAGTGCCAGTTACAGGATGTGAACTGCAAATAAAGTTGTCACAGAGCAATTTTTTTTCTTTGTTTTTTTCCATCAAGCCTTATGAGTTCCTGTTGTTGTTCTGAGATTTGTATTTCTTCTGTCCATCCTTCCAGTCTCCTTCACACAGTTGCTTTAAAAATCCATGTACAGTGGCAGGCCTTGCTACTGGTACAGAGAGCTTTGGAATCAAAACTCTGAACTCTTCTACTCTACAACAAAAATACATGTAAGGTGGGACATAATTATATTTATCAGACATGTGGTTTTGTTTGGGTTTTAATACTATATTTAATGAAAATAACACTTACCACACAAAATTCTGCAAAAGGAAGAAAACCCCAGGAAATACCATGAAATTCTACTTTACCCTTTGACCCCAGCACAGACAAGGCCTGGATAATCCCTGCATGCTACTGGATTTCACTGTAAGGCTTTAATTTGCAGATAGTGAAATTGGAGCCGCTTAGATTTGGTGCAAACCACTCTGCTGAAACACTTCTGGTTAGATCTCAAATTCACCTTCTCCACCCAGCAATAACCCACTTTGCTAGAGAAAGAGCCCTTTCATTTATGGATGTGAAATGTTCAGCTAATAATTTACAGAAAAAAAGTATCGTAAAAATATTAAAGATAACACTCAACTGCTTTGAACAGTATCTCACAGTGTGTGAAGTCTCCTCTGCAGTCATCAGAACTCCTCCCAGCACAAGAAAGGGTCTGAGCTTGAGGCGATTCTACACGGCTGGCCAAGGTCAGACAGCACATCTGTGACCAAAGTGGGCAGACAGCCCAAACCCCTTCCAACTCCTGCCTCCTATGCCTCCTCTCACAATGGCATTCAAAAACTCCAGAGCTCTTTAAAATATTGATACAGTACATTAATTTCTAAAATATTTGGGATAATGTATACTGTCTAATGGTATGCATACAAAATAGAAGTCACGGCAAGGAGAAAGGCCATTCATGGGGGCACTGGAGTTAGAAGCAGTACCACTGCTTAGCTACTAATGGCTGTGTCACGGTTCTCTTCATACCAAAGAGCTTGGCAAGGCCATTTGAGCAAAAGAAGTGAACTCAGGGTGGACAGCATGGTCATGGCAGGGTCCGTGCAGCCCTCCCAGGAGCCTGGGAAACACCCACCCCCACAGATAGAATGGTGTCAGAGCCTCTCTGGAGTCTCTCTCCAGCCACACATAAAAGTGTTCTCTTTGGCTCGCTATTTTCTCAGATGTGTACAGCTACAAAGAGTTATAAAGAAAAAGCCCTATAGAATTCCTTTAATGCTCATTCTTGACTGCACACTTCGAAGCTCCCTGATGCCAGAGCCGTACTAAGGCGTTCACCTTGAAATGTCACTTGGTATCTAGTGCAGTCTGATGCCTCGGCTGACGACCAGATGCTTCTTGCCAGCTGCATCCACTCTTTGCATCCTAGTTTGCACCTTTTAACTTCACTTCTTCCTCTGCAACAATAACCTCAAACAATGTTTTTTCTATGACATCCAGCACTGAAATAATATTGGGATTTCTTGCAACTTTCTCCCTGGTATAAATATGTCCCACAGCCCTCTGCCTTTGGTGCTTTTAGACAGCAACATCAAGTGAAGAACACTGCAGGCAGAATCATAACAGCCCAGACACGTCCTTCTGCTAACTGCAGGCAAGAGGGAAAGAGCTCATAAACAATGTGTGCCTGCTAAGCCAGAGTTATTGTGAAAAGCTTTTTATTCCCACTGCTGAAAGATGAGCAATTCTGGCATTCTCTTGAGAATATTAACAGCTAAACAACATCAAGAAACCTCTCAAAACAGCTGACTTAAACAATATTTTGCAAAACAAGTCCCTTCTCTCCACAGTTCCTTACACTGGTAGCAAGTGCAAAGAAGTTTTCACATTTTTGACAACTAAAATTGTCAAGTAAAATACATGGAACATTAAGTAAAATACATGGAACAGTACTCAACATTTCCCTAAAGGCTGCTCTGTGGAAAGGCATAGACCTGTTACCTTCCATGGACTTTCTAGGAGCTTCCATCTTGTATAAGAGATTTGTGGGAGAGGGTATCCCCAGAAAGGAGCACCCGAGAGAGCTCATTACCTGCCAGGAACCTCAGCTGCTCTGAGCAGGCTGCACATGGTACTGTGCATCCTGTTCTCCCAGCCAGCTCCACATGCTGAAGACAGTACCCATGCCCCCACATCAGCACTTCAGAATTTTTCATATTCTAAGACAGTCTCACACAAGGACTTTGTTGCCAGAAGATATTTTCTTCTGTGGTTTTACACAGGTGATGAGTTTCCTTCTGGAACTCTCTTATAAGGTACAGTCTGCCTCAGTCATGATTTTGTATTCAGTATTCTGACATATGAACCAGAAACAAGAGACAATATTTCTGTGGCATTAACCAGCAGAACTGGCAGAATGATGGGTAACTTAAAGAACATTGGTATAGTCTTGTTAATTTGATTTATAAAGGTAGTTGCTACTAATCAATTATGTAGTGAATTAGATACTTCTGCAACCAGGCTCAGTGAAGGCCCCTTTATTATCTTTGGCATTTGCAGCAAACGGCACCAGCACTACGTGCTCCTCATTCCCATCAGTGTAATGTTAAATCCTCTTGGCTTTCATAAAACAAAAGCTATCATGTCAGCACCTCTGTGAACCTGTGAACAGCAAAGTGAGTGAGCTTGCAGTGCCAGGAGTTAGGAGCAAATCTTCACAAAGACAGTGCAGGCAGAGCTCACATCAGCCACGCAGCAGCTCACCGGGTGTCTCCCTTGGTTACAGATGGTTTATTTCAGAAAATTGTCAATGGAGATAACCCAGATAACCCTACCTCACGGGTCAAAAAGAAGGCTATCTAAAAAAATCCCAACATAAAACTCTTATCTAAGTATGAAACGACAATAATTGTACCCATCTCAGCATTATTCAGAGCACAAAAGAATCAAAGGTTCACTGAATTAAAATTGACTCTGATTTCATTCTTTCATACAGAATAGCACTATTGTTAGCTATGTTAAACATCATCATTCAATACACTAATTATTAATTTAATAAATTCAGATTAGCAGTCTCAGAGTAGATAAAGGTCAGTAATTTAGCTACTGAATCTGAGCAAAAACTAAGCAAAGAAATAAAATGCCACAGTTCAGACAAAAGCTGTGTGTCACGGAAGTGAGCTGTGCTCCCCGGGCTGTGCCAGGCTCTGCACTCTGGAAACGTCATTATGTAACGATGCAGTTCCTCACCTGCCGGGCAAAAATCCACCAGAGGCAACCTTGGGGGAAAATTCCGTCATGATGAATATACGCAATCATTAATTACATCTTTCTTCTCTTGCGTATTTCTAGACCTTTGGAATATGGCCCCTGTATCTGAATAGTCTGCAGTACACCACAGCATATAGAAGTGTCAGAGGTTGAAGCTATTGTTCTCTGAAAATAGGGCTGTTTATATTAGTTTCATTTTCTTTTTGAATATTTATAACCATGTCACTAGTGCACTGTAGTGTGGATGAATGGTCTGTATTTCATATTGATCTTAGGCAACTCAGCAAAGGCTTTATTTAATCTATAATTAAAAATTAAAACCTTTAGGGGAGCTATTCATCTGACAGTCAGTTTTCTTCTTGCTGCCCTCTGCCAGTAATTAAGTTCTGCTAGCACTTCCAATTTTTTAAGGACTTGGTTTATTACAATTTTCTCCATATTTGTTGCCATAAAACACCAGAGGCTGATGTGACGCCAACAACTTCCATTTTAAAAAAACCCTCACAGAATAATATGAAAAATGTATTTGAAGTGCTTGTATTACCAAGCTGTATTCTGTGAAAAACTGTACTGCATATCCCCCTTCATTACACTCTATCTATTACAAGTAACAGCTACAGTTTGTAGAATTAGGAATGTGGATTTCACCACTCAGAATTCTATTTTTTTTTTGTCTCAAACCGCCTTGTTTTACTTTGGAAATTCAATCCACATGATGAATAATCAGAAAGGACTGATACCACAAAACACCACCAAGTTGTCACTTAGCAGTCAGAGACACATGCTGATCAAGTCTCGATATATTTTGTACAAGAGTATTCCTTCTGTGCTGCCCCAACGGGAGGAATGCTGATACTTGTATTAACCACAAGACTTCTGCCCAAAGAGCTCAGAGCACTTCTCTAGGGTTCAGCACCATTTCCACTTCCCATATGGGTCAAGCACTCCCATGACTGAGACCCGATTCTAAAGAAACAAACCTTTCTGTAGATTTTCACCAAACCTTTTCACATTAGACCAGTTAACATGCAGAAATGCCATCAGCAAAATGCCTCAGTAATGTCAAACAAGCAGGGTATTGAACTCCCTTGCTGCCAAAAAATATTTGACTTTCATCTCTACTTGTCAAATCAGAAATCATTAGTTCACAATAGAGAAATCTGGCACTAGGCACTTTCCTTATTAGAATGGAGGCTTGGGAGGAAAACATGATAAGAACAGCTCTGCAGCAGCACGCCCCTGTGATTAGGAGAGAGGCATGTGGTGCTTGACACTGTGGATCTTGCTGGAAGGAAAAACTACAAAGCAACTACCAGTCCTCCCTAAGCCTGTCAGCAACTGTAACCACAGGACTTTAAAAACTAGTAGTAAAGACAGGATCTGAATAACCTCCTGCTGGGTCACACAGTTACTCCAAAAGGTTCTCAATCACTAGACTGAAAAATGCTATAGGAGAAACAAAAATGATTTTAGTTAAACAGCCAGGGATCGTAGCTAAAAGCAAGCAAATCACTGCACTGATGCATTTCAGGGAGCATTTAGAATTTTAGCCCACACGACTTTTTTTTGGTTTGGTTTGGTTTTTTCTTTTTTTTTCTTTTTTTTTTTTTTTTCCTACAGATAAAGAAACATTAAAGAGTTTAGATTTTAACCAGATTTAGAGTGTCAAACCCCGGAGCTAAAATGTTCAATGTCATCAACATTGTTCCCATTTTTATAACATTTATTCAAATGCAAAGCAAAGCTAAAGGCTCTACACCAGAGCAAAATAAAGGAGGTATTTAGAAAAAGTAATTGACATCCTTTTTATGCCATACTAAGAGGTTAAATATATCTGCATGTGTAACATAATTAGTCAAAACCAATTCTGATATTAAGGAGATAACTATATCTTTGGCATTACTCAGAAGAGCCTAGAAGATAATGCGTATTATCCAGGAGGAAAGGCTGCAAGTTTAGAATGTGAGTGCATAGAGGTAAAATTGAAATATATGGTGAATCTGATGTCAGCTTAATCCCCAACAGTTACTTGGCTTATCAGTTCCAATTTAAAAACACAGAGCTGTGGAAATAACTGTTTTGAAAGACATTTGAATTTCTTATGAAATGGAAAAAACAATGGAGCCAAGTAATCTCAGCACAAACCCAAATCCTGTGACATCGACAATGCCCTGAGTATCACAGCCATAGCTCAAAACAAGTAGCATATTTTCTGCAGCCTGTTTCTGTTCCAGTTCATATCCTTGTATATTTATGAAGCCCAAGAAGGAAGTGAAGAATCTACTTTGTAGGAGAGGAAACAGGATGCTGGGCCTGCTTGTTTTACCCAGGATAGAAGGATTACAGGAGGATTTCTGTAATCTGACAGTCTGTGCTCAGTGACTCTCTCAGCTACAGTGGTCTGTAGCTACAGCTACAGACATATTTAACCTCCAAAATAGAAAATTACATATGCCAAAGCTCTGTTTCAGTGGGTTTTTTTTTTTCCATTTGGGATCTCTTGCATTGTGGTACTACCTATTTTCTGAGCAGAAACAATACGTTGTCATAGACCCTCCCACCTATATTAAAATAGTATTGGATATTTTGGCTGTTTGGACATTTCACCAAAGGCAGCTTTTCTTCCATTTTCTTCCTTTCTTTTTCAAGAGTGAATTTCTAAATAGCTGGACATATTAGGATACATATTCTTCTCCTCTGACTGCAATATATTACAAGACCTGACTAGGCCAGTATCTCAGGGTAGAACCACTTCAAAAGGCACCAAACGTTTCCAGTTTCCAAAGCCAGATTTCATTAAAATGAAACCTACGGAAAACTAGACCAAGGGAGCCTTTTAAAGCACGAAGGTGTGGACCTGCTGGAAGGGAGAGCCCAAAGTTGAAGCACCTGCCTGCCGGACTCCCCTGCTGCAGCACAGCCCTGCTCGCCCTCCGCACACGGCCACAAAGGAGCTGGCAGCTTGCCTCCCTCCACCCAGCCAAAGCCCTCTCTCCGTGCTGAGACCCAGGAGGAACATGACTGACTCTCTGGAGCTAAGCCGACTCTCCAAGGCTGCATGGCCACATGAAAATTTGTCACACTGAAAAAGGAAGAATGCAACACCCATTTCTGTACAGGCCACCTGTTCACAGAGCCATTGATACAAGCTGGATAAAGGGCATTGTTGCATGGAGAGCAGTACAGCACCCAGCCTCAATTGCAACAAGCATCATTCTACTATGCTATTTTACATTATATTTACTCATGAAAAATGCATGTTTCCATAAGCAAAAATATTTTTATAGCACTGCTTTTAATGCTGCTTTGTTTCACTGGAGCTGACCGAACAGTTCTCCTAAAGAAATTACCAAGAAGCAGCATGTGTAATTCTGAGAATGTCTGCGATGACCTTGTCAGAGGGGGGAAAATAAATCTCTGTAGCTTTATTTTTCTTCAGAGAACTTCTGCATTCTGCTGTTTCAGTGCCTCTTTGTATGACTCAGTGATCCTTGATCCCAAAGGAAAATAAAATTCGGCAATTTTATTTTCTTTTCCTTCCTTGTTTTCTATTAGCTGTTACTGTGAAGATATTAGATTTTTTTCTTTGATCCATCAGAAGGAAATCAATCTCTCTGCAGAAAAACAAGCAGAGAGTTGTCTACTGACAATCACTGTTCATTTGACTTTTCCTATTATTTGAAAGACTGAAAATGCCTCATTCTGTAACAGTATTTGTACTAACCCCAAGTAGTCTCCGAGGTTTTCCATTTTACTATTTAATCTAGAAAATTCCCTTTTCTGTTAGTTCAGGGTCTGTGGCAGTCACACCATATGTTAAAGCAAATACTGCAGATTTCTTCTTCAGTGATTAAGACATGACTAAGTTATAAATCAAACCTCAGGTGGACTGGAGCAGAAAATCTGTATTAGGGAAAAGGCTTTTTAAGAGTATAAATCTCAGAGTTGCCCGTGGTGTCCAAACTCAGCCATTTGCACATTGCCAGAGCAGCCCCTGCCCCGGGGGCTGGCCGTGAGTGCGTGGGGCAGGTGAGGTGTGCACGGGCAGTCCCTGCAGCGCCACTGCTGCTCGCTGTGTCCGCTGGCCCACGCCATGAGCAGCCCCCTTGTACAGCCCTTGGTGCTCCTCACTGCACAAACGGTGGAGGAATGTGCAGAGGAGACTCTCCTAAGATATCCCAGCCTTCTCCTGCTTTGTTGGAAGTTTTCAAATCTTATTTCCTACCTGTCAGTTTCATGCTATTAGTTAGTAACCGTCGCCAAATATGTTGGGAAAAAAACTGAATAATATTTTTTCCAGTTAATAATCCAAATTTCAATTAGAAAAACTTGCATAATGGTCTAAGGTGAAGTACACCATGACACAGAAAATAATTTGCACTGGAAAATTTGCAGAAACCACTATGTTTCCTCACATAAATACACAATGATCTTATTAAATTAAGGAGGGAGAGACAAAGTCAACAAGAAAGTATATGAAGATTGATTATATTCAACCATCATGGTATATACTGTTCTTTTTTCCCCTGAGGTCAAACGTAAAAGTTGATTTTGAATTTCTTTTTATCTTCCAATATTAAAAGTGATCATCAGGAAATTCTTGATCTTCTTCAAGTACAATCCCCTTTGGTAGTGTCTATGAAGAGTAGAAGGAAAGACATTATAACTGACTTGCCAACAATACTGTAAATGGCTTTTCATACTTCAGAGAAGACAAGGGTGTAATCAGAATTCCATGCTTAAAAAGCAAAGCAAAGGAAGCAAGACAGCTGCTATAGCTAGATCTGTCAAAAATAAATATACAAATGCAGAAATAAATAGAGACAATTTTTCTGAGAAACAGGATATAAGTCCCTCCACTTGAGGGGCAAGAGGTGGCTTCATTAATGGGTCAGTGCCACAGGGAGGAACAATAGATGCCATTCCTCTTGAGCCTCTGCAAAACAAAAACCAAGATGGGTGTTTTTAGGGAC
Source organism: Donacobius atricapilla (assembly GCA_013397315.1). Lineage (NCBI taxonomy): Eukaryota > Metazoa > Chordata > Aves > Passeriformes > Mimidae > Donacobius > Donacobius atricapilla. Next base: position 655,556 of record WBMY01004226.1, read on the forward strand.
CTTTCAGTGTGCAAACTGCAGAAATCTCACAGGGTACAGCTAGACTGCAGTAATTTTTTTTTTATTATTCCTTAAAATCTACTCACATAATTCAGGCATTTCCAGAGTGAAATTAGAAAATACAAGCTCAACTAGTCTGTCTTTAGTCTAGTCTAGCAAAGAACTGAGTGGGCACAGTTGTAGGTTTATAGTCAGGAAATGCTGTGACTACCTCAGTCCTCTGGAGAGGATTCCCAGGGCCTCAGCAGAGGGTACCAGGTGCCCTTTGCTAAGTTCATGTCACACCCCATGGTGCTGCCCCACTGAAGGAACCTGTCCTTGCCCTGCAGCCCAGTCCAGGAAGCAGAGAAAGTGAGGTGACAAATCCAACCCAGGGAAGGTGCTTGTTGTTCAAAAGTGGTGCTGATCCTCAACAGACAGAGACGAAAATTTTCCATCAAAAAATGCCAACCCAGCGAATATTTTCAAGGACAAGTCAGTTCAGTCAACTAATGACCAAACCTTCCTGGCTCCCTGCCTGCCTCCTTGCCATCCCATCTGTCCCAGCTCTTGACAGCATTTCCTGGTTGCCTGCAATAAACCTGGCAGCCAGGATGTGCCACCCTGAGCAGAGATTCCCAGGGCGTCATCCCCATGCGGGGGGCAGACATCTCTCATTTTTACTGTTGCTGTGACTCTTATGATAGAAACACACTTTCAGAAGAGCCAATGAAGAGCACGCTGAGCATCCAGGTGCCTCCAGTAACACTTTTGTCTCCCACCACATTAAAGCCCACAGTTCCAATATAAGCATCAAGGGAAGGGCTCTCTTAAAAGTATCATTCATTTCTCCACCAGACATGTTAGAAGACATATTTGTGGCCTAATTAGATGCTGTCATCACTAATGTCTAAAGCAACCAGACAAAATTAAAAGTGCTGATGCTTTGTGTAGAGATTTCTAAACATTTTTCTCTCATGGAAAGGAGTTATCTTTCTAGTAAGATGAGAGAGAGAAAGACACAGAAGAGAAGAAGAAGGGAAAGCAGAGATTCTGGTTCAGAGAAAGAAAGGACAGCTTTTCCCCCCATAAATAAATGTGTTTTATTGTTGTCACAAGACTTAATAAATGGTTTACTGCACATGCACTATGTATGTTAACTTTAGTCTACTTTATGTCAGTTTTGACTAGCTATAGGGAATTAAGAGCACACTGTGTCTCCTAAAGAGCAGGGAATAGGCATGCAATGCAACCAGAAAAGAACAGACAGGATGGCTGTGGCAGTGTACAGAACTCCTAAATCACTTTCAGACATGCTGGATGATTGAAGAAGAGTATTTTACATGTGTAACAGCAAATATTTCTCCATGAATTTACTATTAGATACAGAATTTACCAGTACACCCAGTAATGCTGGATTGGCAGCGAGTCTCTGTTTCCCTGCGTTCATTGTTACTCGGTACCTCACAGGCACAGGTGTTTGCTTTCCTCAGTTCTCCATGCTCAGTAGATGCCTTTCTGCACTGATGAGATACCATGACAACTGGTATTTTGGCACCCTATACATCTTGCAAAAAAACAAAACTGCAGAAGATTTGAATACTCCCTACAAAATGGAAGCCTTAATAATATTTAATTCCTGTAAAATTCTGGCAGGAAAAACTTCTGGAAATCTATGCTTTTTTTGTTCTAGAAAAATGTTTTTGGGAAGGAAGCTCTATAGGTCTAGGTTAATTTCTTGATAGAGTAGGACTAACATTAATGCTTTGCTTTTTTTTTTTCTGAGATACTAACTTACATTAAATCAAACTGCCACATATCACAAGGATAAAGTCCTTAAAATGTCAGAAACTCAGGGGAAAATCCAGCAAAACCCACTCCAAGATCAATTATTCCAGCATGAACATCCATACTTTCATGTAAACCAAATTATCCCAGTCTGCATAACTTGCCCTTTGAATACTAAGTTTGTTCCCCCACCCACACAACTATAGGTAGTTGCTTTCCCAAGAAAGATTTTTGCAGGAAAGGAGGGTTTTATATTAGCATTCCTTCTGAAAAAAAAACCCCTCCATTTTATTAACTGTTCATTTTCCAGTAGGTAGATAATTAGGGAGATTAAAGCATGCTTTCATACCCAACCTAATTGGATAACTACATTAATTGAGCCACTTATTATCTCATTCGTTTCTGAAGCTGCTAATGTTTATAGCACTTCAGTGATTGCAGAAAATGGCAAGAGTGCAACTATTTATTTGCCTTGCTACAGGCTTTCCACGGCTTTGGGATATTGATTTATGCTGCAAGGACTTTTTCCATTGTAAGAACTGCAAGCCCCTTGAGAGCAGCCGGGTTGTGTTCTGTGAATGAGGTGCTGACAGCCTCTCCAAGACCCAACCAAGATTTCTCTTGGCTCTCTTGGAGCAAGAGCAGAGTCCACATGATTTAATCAAGAACAGTACTGTTATAATAATGCAATACAAACATTAATTTTAGTGATTTATAGAGCACCTATGCTGTCATCTTAGCTCTCATGAAAGAGCCATCAATTACCCGATAGCAGTTTCATGAAAATTACTCCTGGCTTTATTGCAAATACAAGTTAAACATTCTCTGAACCCAGCAATTTGAAGTTTTATGCCATAAATTTTCCCTTAGTTTTCATCTGATGTGAAAAAAGTTGGCAAGGCTTGCTATTTTCCCACTGCTCCTGTAAGTTGACTTTCCCTATCAACTAAGACACAAAATGCCACAGATCCATAAAAAATATCAGAAGCAGCAACTGAAAGTACTGAGCTCTAACAGACCTCACCTGGGGAGACACCTGTTGCAGCCCACTGGAGAAAATGGCAGGCAGGAGCTAGGGAGAAGCACAGTGATATGGGGACAGGGGAAGGAGGCAAAGGCCCAGGCAGAAATAGAGAAAGAAACAGGGAAGAAAGAGCTGCTCAGGGCAGAACTTCCCAGGGACTAATGGGAACTGAGAGGAGTTTGCTGGTGCCAAAATTTATTGACTTAGACAATACAAAGCTTTCGTCTATAGACTCATCTGCAAAGAGAGAATTCCCTATAAGCTCCAACTCAGGCTCCCCCTTCCCTGGGATTTTCAGATTTTTTTTGTTTTAAGCATTAAATCTTTGAGTTTAATTCTAATAAACCATTTTAGAAGGGTATGGTTTCAAGCCTTTCGGGCATTCTGGGCACCTACTCAGTAGACTGTCAAGGCATGTCCACTTCAAAGCTCTGTCTGCCCTGGAGCACCATCACACCTAAAAAAAAAAATCAAGAAGTTATTTTTTTTATCATTTGAATATACATCCATTAGTAGAGGTAGGAAAAGATGGTCAATTTAGTAAATATGTTGATTTTTATTTGTTATTTGTTCCTCACAAAGTCCTTTCTTGATCCTCACTTTCCCAAAACATAGCTTTTAGTGTAGCAGTTACAAGCTGGTGAGAATAGTCTGCAGACAGAAAAGGAGTTCTATAGAAGATGACAATCAGACCAACAGGGTACATGAGAAGGAATTGGCCTTGGTGCTGTAAGCTGGTATTGATGAAAGTCAGAAAGCAAGGAAAATTACTGAAGGAGAGCTCAGGGCTGCAGTAGGTCATAGAAAAGTATTGGATTTAAGTCAGGCCAACCCAGAGCCACTCTGCTAATTGTTACCTGCTGTGAGCACCCACCTTTCTATGACTTTTTTGGGGGTAGAAAATCAGGGCTGCATGATTGCAATGACAGCAGCTGCTCTGAGCACGCAGAAATGGCACTGAAATATTGACCAGGGATCTGTCACAAGCACTGACTCTTCCCTAAATGAGGTTTTATATCAACTTACAATTGTCAGAGCTGAATCTTTATGTTTATACAACAATAATGTCAGGTATATAGTATTTTTTAAATCATGGCTTTCTTGAACCTTTCACTCAAAATTACCCCCCTGCCAAATCTGAGTTTCACCTTCCTTACAGCACAAATCACAGCACAGTACAGAGCATTAATACAGTCTGCACTATTTATAACTGTCACCAGCTGTATTTTACCCCTACTGGTGACAGCCATAAGCTTGAAAAATGCTCCAGAGCATTGTTTCACAATTTAAATTTGAAGTGTTCGGGGTGGGGAAAGCTCTCTCTTGCCTGTCATTCAATTAATCCAAAACTGAAGCATATATAGTCTTCTTTGATTGCATTCACCTTTATCTTCTTCAACAGAAAAATATTTTTAAATTCCTGACTTTTGTTTTTGCTGTTCAAGCTTTGAAGTCTCATGAGATTGTTGAAAGTCAGATTATTTATAACTGCAGTAATTTGGCAAAATTGGAAACTAATAGGTACAATTTGTATTGGTACTGAGCATTAGAAGCTCTCTGGAGCGCAAACTAAGAGTATTTTTTCGTGATGCAACACCTTTTTCAGAGTGGAAATTTTAATTTCATTGACACTCAGAACAGATACAGAATAGAGGACACCTCATGAAAAAAAAAATCTATTTTTTGAGGGAATACATGAAACTTGTAGCCTTTGTAAAATAAATCTTTCTCTTTTACGAGGAGGAGAAGGATGAAGAGGAAGAGATACAAAAAGAGCTCGAGGTTTAAGACTGCAGCATTTAACAAAATGAGAACAAGTGCTTCACACACATCAGAATTATAGAAAGACAAATAAAATATTTTATAAATTGGTTTGAGTGTTTTTGTCTCCTGTCTTTAGTGACTCTGCTGGAGTGCCACAGCCATTAGCAGAGAAGAGCACAGTAAATCCAAGGTTAATAGCTGCTACGATTATAACACTACACCGTTGCTAACATAAAGTGAGTGCAAACCCCTTCATCACTGAGGATATTGATCCAAGCAGACTGATCTCACTTTCATGCATACAGTGCCGAGCTGGAGGAAGCACCTATGAAAAGTGGGGCCTTGCTCAACCCTCAGCTCCAGTGCCACAGCAGCAGCCCCGGCACGGTGCCCGCTGCCTCCCGGGCTGTGAGACACCTCTGGCTGCAGCCACCCCAGAGCCCGAGGAGCTGCTGGAATTACTGCATCACTGCCAAATCCTCCTTTCTCACAGAGCAAGTAAATCCCAGCACCAGTCTGGGTTCTCTTCAGCCACGACTCAATACTTCAATCCATTACAGTAATGGCGGAATGAAGGCATTATTTAAAGAGGCAAGTAAAGGTTTAGGTAGGAGAATGGAATAAAATTGAGAGAAAAAAAAGGCCATTAAAACAAAACTACTTAAATAATAATTTTCTGATATTCTGTGTTGACACAAAGAATATCAGAAAATTACTAACCACTTAAATCTAGAATATTTTCTTCCTTTAATCCCCATTTATTACACATCGTTAATGTGTAAGTACCACTCCTAGAGGGGGTTGCTTATATATATATAGGCCAAGATATTTAATGCATCATTGACCAGATGTTGTTTCAGTTTAGTTCCTAGAAACAATGTAGTCCCAATGTAAATGGCTTAAAACAGTTTTATTATTTAAGATGATTTACAATCTTCAAACTGAGGCACTTCTCTCAAAAAATTGAAAAGGAGTAATTGAAATGTCATTTATTGCATTTATAACTAAATCTATTCAATTGCTTTGATTTCAAGACACGTGACTAGAACAAAAGTCCTTAATAAAATGCTTGTATTAAAAGAGTGACTAAAACCTATGGAAAATGAAGTAGGTTCTATTTTTCTCATGGCAAACGGAATTACAGTTCCTCCTACTTTTTGTCTTGATGGTCCTATCAGCACCACCCATGCCACCATCAGCCTACACATGGATTTTTTAAAGCACACTTCCAGATCACAGAATCCATGGAGGGCCTGAAAATGAAGCCGTCATCACACTAACTTGAAACTCTTCAGTAAAATAGATTGTGAATATTTTTATTGAATTGGCCTTAACTGAACTATATGAAAACACAGTTTGTTTCTATACTGTCCAGGTATGGTTGTCAAAGTATTTGAAGTGGCAGAAAAAGCAAAGACTAAGAGGGAGTCAGAGTCGTGCATTTAAAAATAAAATTTCTAATTTGTAACTATAGCCTAAGACAAGAATAAATGAGCCATACCCTGGGGAGATAAAACAGTTTTTAAAACAACATTGTAACAAGCTCAATATTTCTCCTGTACCTGGAAGAAAATACGCTCCCTAGTTAAACTCAGCTGCTAAAGAACAACCTGAGGATCCCAACAGAACACAGAAACGTGTCTTAAAGAATTTGGGTTGCTCTGCATTTCTTTATGTCAGTTAGCAGAAAAGTAGCTGACAGATTACTACATACACTTCTCATTTGGTGCCACACTATCAATATTCCCAGCAGGTTTCTGTACAGTCTGCTATTTCAAAGAGTCACATTGGATTGTCACTAAGAGGAATTTACTATATTAAAAGCCTTTTCAGTGAAATAATAATCACTGTTTGCTGAGACAGTCTCCCACATGAATCAGAAGAGACAAACATGTTCACCTTCCTCTAATCTGCTTGAAATTGCCATGTAGTCAGCTACACAAATAAATACAGCCAAACAAAATAACAGGCTTATACTTAAACATATACGTAACAGAGGATGCACAGCAGCCCCATTCCTACTTCACAGGAGCACTATGTGCAGTACTACACTTATAAATATGTCAGTTCAGTAGACAAACCCATTTTCACAAGTTTATAATTGTCTTCAGACCACAACACAACACAAAAATATGTGGTTTGAAGAGGCTTAACAAAATAAATGAAGAAGAAGTGGAAATAATCTTGCCTCATAATTTCCATCTCAGATGCCAAACAGACAGCACAGGAAGAGCTCAGAGTATTCTGACTTTACTGGCTCCAGTACCTCTGACAAGATCAGCAATCCAGATTATTTGTGGTCATTACAGATTCTGTGGCATATTTTATTATGGTTGAGAGGTGTTCATGACAGTGACATGCCCTAGTTCTGATCAAAGAGATTATATCCTGCTCATCCAATCTTTCTGGACAGCTACATTTTGGCAGAATGCTCTTCTTTGCTGTAATTCAATCTATATTGTAGTAAGCATTGTAGACTTTATTAATAAGCCACTGTGGAGCATTCCAGAGACAGCTGCTCATTAGCAAACTAAATTATTTTTCTATGTGATTATTTTTGGAAAGACCTATGGTAAATGGCTCTGTCCTTTCCTATTTCTGCAGTCAGATAAAAACAGTGCCTGTCTATACCATACAAGTTGACTACCTGGTATCTGGAGAACCACCTCAGGGAAGGCGTGGGTAGAGACAGGAGTTCTCAAGTGCTGCCAGATCTGGGCCACTGGTATAGGCTATGTCCCTGTTTATTTGGTGTAGGAAGGTTTAATTAGAAACTTTGTAAGAGAAATTTTAGAGGAAATGCCAGTACCTTCTTTTCAAGCGAGGATGATACTCTTAAAACTGCTCCTGTATCTCCAATTTACACAGAGTGTGTATCCAGAATTCCCAGTTCAAGAGGATGAATGTTCAAAAATAGGAGCATGCTTGAATCTTTAGTTGAGAGGTCCATGATCAGTAAAGTGTCCAGTTAATTTAATTTTTAATGTCTGCCTTTGCCAGTCAGCATAGCAAACCACATCTACTATCTGATATTTTTTCCACTCCCCACTCAGCCCAATATGAGGGTTGATGTGCTCTCCACACTTTGCCCATGGCAAAACCAAATACACCTCACTGCCAGTCAGTTCTCACAGGATAATTACTTTCAGTCAGTAGTCAGTAGGGGGTTTCAAGAAAGGGGTTTTGAAAGCTCTGGGTCATCTTCTGAGTGATCTGAACAAATCTACCTTCTCCAAGTGCTTTAGTACTGCTTTGCCTTACGAGATGTGAATTAAATGTGCTCTTTTGCGGAGGAAATACAAAGCTCTGCAGGTCTCAGTCACCATTCTGCAGAGCTGCTGACACCACTCCCTTTCTTGATGACTAGCAGGAACTGAGAGACAAGGCAGGAATCAAGGAGACAGGTTCCACAGCAGGAACAAAGACAGGATTTTTTGTATTTTCTTTGCTGTCATACCTGTTACTTTTAAAGTGTCAAAAGGGCTTTTGGTACTGTCAGGACTTTTAGCCTTTTCCATGACTTTAGAGTTCACCCTGCTCCTACTTAATTCTATAAATCAAGATAAAGAGATAGTTAGCATTTTGCATCATCAGCAGAAATTGATTTTTCTTTTTTGCAAATTTGATTTTTGTGACAGTTAGCCCCCATTATGAGAGGTCTCTCCATGGTCTATGAGAGGTCTATCCTATTCCTCACTAAGGAAACAATGAAGTCCCAATACAGGTCCCAGTGGATATGGAATCAGAGAACCAAACTACAGACTCGGTACAGAGTCTCCTGTTTGTTCAGTAAAAGCATTCAGATACAGGTGGCTGCCATCTCTCTGCCATACAATGATTAACATGTTTTCTAATGCAATTTTCAGGTGTCAGCTTGCAGGTCCAGCCAGAAAGCAAACTCCCCTCCATCAGGACGTGCCAGCCCAATGAACCTTAGAAGACTCGAACAGGAACTATCCTCTGCCAAATAAATTTCCTTGACAGCTGAATAATTCTCCTGGAAGAGAAGGGAAGAGAACAGGAGTCTGTTCACCTGTCTTGTGTCCCCTTGACAGAAATGCATAAAGGACAATAGCATTTTTTAAATGCTGAGTCGCAGGAAGGTCTGATCACATGGCAATTATCAGCTTTTCTCCTGCACACCAGGCGGGGCTGTCAGCTTGGGGCTAAGAAGCAAAGAATGAAAGTTTGGCCACAAGCCTGAAGGGTGAAGATCATTCATAACCCCTTCTAAAGCAAGATCAGATCAATACTTCGTCGCTTTTCCCATTCTGCTATTGTTTTTTTTCCTTTGGGTACTACCTCCGCCCAGTTTTACAGGAAGAAAAAACTGCCACGCTGCAGTGGAAGTACGAGGTGACCAGACACAGAGCCTCTGAAACATCTGTCATTATCACACAATGTCCCCCCAGTTAAAGAACTAGAAGATAGATTGTTCAAAATACAAAAGAACTAGAAGACCCAAGACAAAAATCAAGGCACATTATTCTCTATTAGCTGAAAGCTTCACGACCTGCGGAGGTCTTTGTCATTGCTCACTGCTCTCTGTGAAGCATCACCTTGTAACAAGGGCAGATCTTGAGGCCTGATTGATAAATGTTGCATGAGAATGGACCACAACTAGATTGAGCATGCAGTAATAACTAAAAGCCATAACTGTATTTCAGACACAAATCAACACATCAGTGAAAATAGAATTAGAAAGCAAATTCTCTTATAATCATCTGCAGAAAAAAAAAAATAAGGCAGACTGTAGCAATTCTGGGACACCAGCTAGCTCAGGGAAACCCTTCGTCAAAAGAAAGATATCAAGAAGACTTGTGGACTGCATTTTAAAATCCCTAAAGCTTAATTTAAATCTACAGCCAGCACACAGTGGAACACAACTTTTTCACCACTTTTCTATAACCATGAAAAATGCTTTGTATAAACAGAGTTGGGCAAATTTTAATCTCTGGAAGACCACAAACAGAAATTCCTATTTGTGAATCCCTAACTGCAGAAGAGCTGTGTTGTACTCTCCTCCAGATAAGGGAGGAGAGCACAGACCTGAAATCTGAGCCCCGCTTTAGATGGATGGCAGTAAATCTTGCACACTTTTTAGTAGTGCTCTTCAGATTGCCTGTTCTGACACATGGCAGGTTTAGAATTTACCCTATTAAGTATTTCCCGAGTTTCCTGAGGGCGTGCACTGCTGAAATGTTCAGACAAGCATGAGAGAAGGAAGGAAGATGAGGATAAATATCGCATTGAAAACATAGCATGATAGTTCTGGATTATACCTTTTCATCCCAAAGATATACGAAACAGAGATTGTAAATCTTATGTCCAATCTGAAACTCTGCTTATCGCTATATACATTTAAAAAAAAAAAAAATCTGACTGGAATTTTAAGAAAATGCAGAGACCTAAAAAATCCTACATCCTCCTCGATTCTGGAGGATGTGTCTCATCTGAGACAATGCAGTGCCCTCTGCGGGTTCTCCCCTCATATTACAATCCCAGGAAGAAGATGCCTTGGAGTGTCGTGAAATTCTCTCTGCTAATCTTTCTAATTACACTGTAAGTACTGTGAGATGAAAGGAAGCCATAAACTAAATAGAAATAGTATTTTTTGAAAGTAATAATAATGCTGTTAATTTATCTAAAAAATTTGGAATTACAATAGATGTGCAGTTTAAAAAGTCTCATATGAAGACAGGCTGACAGGGCTGGGGTTGTTCAGCCTGGAGAAGAAAAGCTCCAGGGGGACTTTAGAGCCCCTTCCAGCCCCTGAAGGGGTTCTTAGAGAGCTGGAGAGGGACTCTTGACCAGAGTGTAGTGGTGGGATGAGGGATAATGACTTGAAACTGCAGGAAGGTAGGTTTAGATATCAGTAAGAAATTGTTTGCTATGAGGGTGGTTGGGCACTGACACAGGTTGCCAAGAGAAGCTGTGGCTGCCCCATCCCTGGAGGTGTTCCAGGCCAGGCTGGATGGGGCTCTGAGCAACCTGCTCTGGTGAAAGGGGTTTGGAACAGGATGATATTTGTAGTCCCTTCTAACCCAAACCATTCTGTGAAATGATTCACTGCTTAGCTGATGGAATTACACAAAAGCATAGAAAACATGTAACTGCTAACTAAGTGGGTGTTCTCCAGAAGGGTCTGCTAAGAGGAAGTTCACTTGGTTTAATTATTAACTCTAGCAGGAGCAAGTACCATTGCAAACTTGATTAGCACACAAAAAACAGAAAGGAGATTAAATCCCATCATTCCAATTTATACAAAGCTTTTGCTTCCCTAGCACCTGGACATGTACAAGCTAAACACTTAAAACCATAACTGCTTTGGGCACAGCACTTAAACACACAGCCACACATTTGGAGGTGGAAACATGTGAAGCATGACAAAACTTGTTCCTTGGCCCTCTTTTTCATGTAATAGAGAAGACAGAGATATTTATTATTTCAAATTAGCTTCATTTTTAAAAATTGAGTATTCATGATAAATTACCTCAGCATTTTTAAGGGGTTTACCAAAGCACATGAAATTCTATTCAGGGCATGGTAACACTTACTAAACTCCAGAACATGTATGTAATTGAGCCGCGTTGCATTGATACATCACGGTAAGTTTTGCCAGCAAACAGATTGATGAGTGACAGGAGTTAGGTTCTTTTTGAATGTGTAAAGTCCAGACAGAAAAAAAAATAGCATTTTTTTCTGAGGCAGCAAGGAAAAAGATTCATAATGTCATTTTCCTTCCTCTGTATACAATATGATTCAGTTGCACGAAAACCCCATTGAAATATATAACTGAGCAAGGAGAAATGTTACAGTAATAAAAGTCAGTTTCAAGACTGCAAAAAGCATTTTTTATTGAGATAGTTCTGCCCTGTATCAGAAGCATGGCAAATAGATACATGGATTTTATACACATGTGCATGCATGTGTAGTAAACAAATGTGATGGCCAGCTTGCTTTATGGTAATTCTTTCTAAGGTACTGAAAAGGAGAGTTCTGGATAGATACCCAAACCATTTCAGTAGAATTTCACAGCTCAGGAGCACAGCAAACATCTGCTAGCTCATCAAATGTAACCACAAAAAAAAAAAAGACACTCTGACAAGTCACAGAGCAAAATGGAGTTAATAACTAAAGTGGCAGTACTCCAAAAGCCAGCCTGGTGAATCTGCTTAGAACCTCCCAGGAAAACCAGCAGACTCTGACGTCGCAGACAAGATAAAAGGAAATACTCTCCTTATTAATATGCAGCCTTCAACAATTTCAACATTAATAGGAGTGACATTCCATTAATATTTTAGCCACCTGGATTTTTTTCCCTACTATGCAATAGCATTTCCTCCCAAGAGAAAATACCTGATTTTGCTGCCTTTACACAAAATGCTTAATGCTTCCAGCAATCCTAGGTTTCTAGCAATCCATTTTTTCTCTGCAATGTGATGGGAAGCTAATGTGATGGGAAGCACAAGCCACAAATCTTGAAGGCAGGAGACTGGATACCTGTTGTTATCCCAGCAGGTCTCATCAGCACCTGGGTGCTGCAAACTGCTCTGAGCATGGAAGTCAATGCAGATGTCAATGGCCCAAGATTCCAGGATACACCAGAAGGTTATCACGAACCCCTAGTTGGGAAGCTCCAATCTGACTATTGGTAGTCTTTTAAGAGGACAGACAACCACGCAAAACTGGCTTATGAGACCTGCAGCACTGTTCTGATAGCTGTCCTCACACAGTCCTGTCAGGACTAAAGGACAAAAGTCATGAAGGACTAAAAATTAAATCAGAGGCAACAGTACTCTGCTGAGCAAAGCCAGGGGGGAAAAAAAAAAAAAAAGACTTGTTGGGAAAAAAACATAAATATTTGTTGGGGGGAAAAAATAGAATCAGCCTCCTTGTCCCACTGGATAAAATTATGTCAGGAAGTGAGGAATGAGAAGCAAATCATTCGCTCATGTGGGAGGATACACTGGTCTCATGGTGCATCCCCTTGAGAACAGGCTGCAGCACAGAGTGGCTCCTTGACTGCAGCTCTAAGAGGATTCAGCTCCAAGAGCAAAATAAACACAGGTTACAGTGCCATTCCTGCAGTGCTGCTGCTGAGGGGCAGCTTACACACTGCCCTGTGGCAGAAAAGTCAGAGATGTTTCACCAAAAACCACCCAGTATAAAATGGCATTTTCTGATTTCAGCTGTTAGTTAAGCAGGGGGTTACCCATTACAGAAATAAAACCCTGGCATACCTCAGCCTTCCCTCTGTGCTGCCACTCCTGCTTCCCAGCCTTGGAGCCTTTGCCAGGTTATTGCAGGGTAGTCGCTGTCTTCTGTGATTACAGTTCACTGCAGGGCTGACATCCTCCAGGGGCTCTTGCCCTGTGACAAGGAGTAAGGATTCAAGAATTAAACAGCTGCTCTGATGGTCAGGTTGATATTTATAGGGAAGGCAGATTTTCCTGTGTTTCTTCAAAGCAGGCTTTCATTATTTTGCTAGCACAGCATGAATTGATCTGTGTGACCTCAGGCCCCTGGCTTTCACTTCGTAATTTAATGCTAAAGAAAACCCAGTATCTTACCCTCTAGCCTTCAAAATCTGGATGCAGCAATCCAGATATACCTCAGGGAATTGTATGATTATGTTCCCACAAGTGTGTGTTTATAATTAGGAGCACAGCCTGTAATTTACCAAGTGAACTGCTCAAAGTCGATTTCTCCATTGCAGCCAACAAATATTCCCAGCCAAGTCCCTTGTCACAGGAGGAATTCCAAAATGGGTGATCAGGCAGCAGCCAAAATATTGCAATTAGTTGGGTTCCAAGTAGATAAGTTCATCAGGAATTAGCCGTGTGTTAGACACACATCCATATGGAAACTTAATGCATACTTTCATTCTTGTTAATCTGTGAAATATCCAGTATTCTGGTGGAATTGCAAATTTGGATTTCTTTTGTATGCATCTTTGAGGATCTCTGCATTGTTACTTGAGCACAGAGATGCACAACCCTTGTGCAGCTGCCACAGATAGACGGAGATGTGACATTACCTGTGCCCACACTCTCCACAGCCCCAGGTGAATCCAGGTGAGCTGCACAGCACTCTGGTCTGCTCTGTTGGTCTCAGCACTGACTTTGAGAGCCTCCCTCCTTCTCCCTTTCCTCCTCAGAATAGCAACTCCCAAAACAAGGAGGACCTGAGAGAGAGGAACACAACAGCCAGTGTTCACACAGCAATGTCACACATTTAACAGAAACTCTTTCATCACAGTTCCTCACATTTCAGTTCGCCTGAGGCATCCTGATATGCCTTAAAAAAAACACAAAAAACACAAAAAAACTTTCATCTCCTTGAGAGCAAGATGAGTGCTTCATTCCCATTTTATCCACAGATGAAGAGAAGATGACTTCCCACCAGCACCGAGTGCCCAGCACAAGGCAGCAGTACCAGGAAGAGATCTCAAGCCTTGCTCTACCATTGCTGAAAATCTGATTACACATGCATCAAGTGGTCCTGTCCCTAATTCAGTCTGTTCACCACTCACAACACCACAGTTCTGTTCAAAACCTCCCCGTGCTCTGTTTATTTCCTTTTTTTTGTTCTGTTTTCAAGTTTTGTCCGTTCCATTTACCTCCCCAATCCCCCCATGAGTCTTAGCCCAACACACCAAATGTAAGCAGCCAGATGACATTGTTTTTCTCCAAAATTTAGGATTAAAAAAGTGCTCCTTAGAGAAGCCATGTGGCCTGTTGCTATGATTCTGCAGTGCCCTACAGCATTATGTATATAATAAGTCATGCCAAGGATGGGATTGAAAATATAAAAGCAGCTTTCAGAGAGCCTATAATGAGCTGATCTCTTGTTCTGTGTAGATATACCTGATTTAATTTTTTTTAAGCAAAATTAAGGAGGCAGATTAAAAAATGGTTCAGTTACAGCAGTTGTATTCTCCTTACTGAGTTTGTATTTTAATCCAATTACACACCAGCCAGTTGCTGGAAGTCTTTTGTCTAGGGCACCATCCTTTGACTTTACAGGCACACAGACAGGATCCAGCTGTGCACCAAGCAAAACTTGTTGTACCATAAACTACATAAAGACTTTAATGAACATGTTATACAGGACTGGAGAAGCCAGTTGTTAAATCTTGATGATAATGAGACCTGCGTATCTAACTCATAATCAAGTTATTTTTTACTTCAGTGTTGCTGTAACTCAATAAGCATCTCAAAGACTGAAAAAAAAAATTCTCCACATTTCCACTTAGAAGTTTTGTTCAATCACAAGCATTTTTATAAAGCTTATTTTTTCTTTTCCATGACATATTCAGTTATTTTGATAAATACTCTCCCCCATGACTATAAACAACTTTTCAAGTCAAAAAAAAAAATTGTAAATTATGAAAGAGTCACAAAACTGGAAAATATGCAAAGTACCTGGAAATAAAAGGCAATGCTACATGGCATTTTGTGGCTGATTTTAATCTATTTCCTGATCCATTAACTGTCCTCTGAGAACACATGAGGTCTCAGTGAAGTCATTTGGACACCACCAGAGCTCAGATGTTTGTTCAAACGGCCCTGGGAAGAGTGAAGACACTAGGCTTTAAACTTCACCTAATCACAACAGCAAGGCTGTTTCAATGGATACTCTGGAGCTATAAACATATTTTAACTCCAGAAAAAAAGCTGATTTCAAACACACACACACACATATACACATGGCACAGAGATATTGAAAGTACAACTGACATAATTACAACTCCAAGTATATTTAAGAGATGCTTCTTGCCTAAGCAATACTCATACTATGACAATCCCACATACCTAAATACTTTGGTTTTCACTAAAAAAGAGAGGGGAGAAGAAGATTCTTGTAGTAATTCAGCCAATAAGTGAAACCAGTACAATGCTGAAAGGAGCAAATATGGCCAGGTTGAGTGAACAGAATGAGGGGCATGCCTGGAATGAGTAGTTACTACAAGGAGATGAAACCAAGAAGGGAAAAGGAAATGATGGCATCAGAGGGAAGGGCAGTATGGACACTCCTCTGCAGTTTGTTCAAAATGTAGGTTAGGAGGGAGCAGCAATGTGCTTGAGCAGTGAGCCTTGCAGAGCAGCCCCTCCAAGGAATACAACAGGGATGCACCAACTACATCACAGTCAGTAAAAAAGAACAAACTAATGAGCACAAAGCCATATAGCAGCAAAGGATATTCACTGCCTCTTTTTCACTTGCGAATATAGACATTATGGAATATTAGTTAAGCTCAATATTTACAGGAATAATGACCCTAAAATCTACACTACTCTAAGGCAGAGCTGGAACTCCATTCTACAATCTCCCAAGTGAAGGAAAATCCACACTGAATCCGGAACTTCTGAAATTTTGCTGATATGCAGATCTGCTACCTCACATGTACTTGTTGAATCTGGCTGTGGGTAGGGACAGCCAGAAGCAGCTGCTCTCTGAAACTACATTTTTGGTAAGCTGAATCACAGTTTCTTCTCCATATCAAAATGCAACAGGCAGTCAAACAGCAGCTGACATGCAAATAGCAAAAGCAAATCACAGTAGCTCAGAAAACTGAGATGAAATAAAAGACAGATTGCTTGTGTCTATGGCTCTAAGGAGACAGAAAATACACAACTCTGCCAGAATCCTGTTCTGCCATTCTGGGCTCTCATATGCCACAATTATTCATAACACTTCCGTGCCTCAGTACTTGAAATAGAGGAATCCCACAAATCCCAGCACAAAGCAACTGCGGCAGGATCCAGCCAAACCAGTGGAATCCTCCTCAGTCTCTGTTTATGCTTTCCTTTGGGTCCTCTAAACACCAGATTTTAAAACCTGACATTTCAGTTGGATGCTGCTGGCATCCACTGCCTGGAAAGCAAATCCAAGTGCCCTCTTGAGAAGAACCATTCCTGTAGTTATTGATGAAAATCTATTTTGCCCTGGCACAGAGCAGTATTTTTCAAGTACTCTTTATCAGTAACCATCTCTGAGCCTAAATATGACTATTATTTAGGCCGACGCCATGTCCACAAAATGAGTCACATTATTCTAAAGAAAGTGTAATTATTTTAAACCAAGTGAATTATTTCTGTTTGGAAAGTTATGAGGAGTTGAATGTAACTCAGATGCAATTTGATTTTAGAAGTCAGTCAGGAATATGCTGATACTAAACTGAAAATGAGACTATTGAACAAAGAAGTTTCAATCAAATGAAATACAGCAAGTTTATATACAGGGAGGCCTATGAAGGCCACACTTTGAGCAATAATTTACTCCAATTATTTTAGTAAATATAGAAATTTCACACTAATTACAGACTGAGAGATGCTTTAGAGGATCAGGAATGGTTTATATTTAAATCTTATCCTGAGGACTTAAGGTCCATAGAATCACTCACGAGAAGCTTATATAAATATCTATTTTTCAGAAACTCATAATATTTTTCTCACATACAAACCTTCATTTGATTTGAAAAAACAGATTTCTTTCTACAGCTTTAGTTGCAAATGAAACCCAAGTTGTAAGTAGAAGCTATTCTATTTTTAAGGCTGAGATCACTATCACGTAGAAGAGCCACTAGCTTTTCTTCCCCAGGCAGTTCAACAGAATTTATATTCTGCTTGCAAACAGTTATTTCAGAAACCCTCAATTTTTGGTGTAATGTGTATCAATTAACACAGAATCCTGTTTTAATGAGAACAGTGTTTAGAAATTGAATAAATCACTCTCTAGAGTATCATGGACAAAACTTTGCTGCAACACCAAAGAGAAAAAAGCAACAAAACCAGAGCTCAGCCAGAATGCAGACTCCTAGCTCTTTGAATGAAGACAGACACCAAATCTAATACCTAGGTCTACGTCTAACTAAGCAAATTAATTTTAAGTTTTTCATTTAATTTTTAATGCCACTGCTAATCCTCAAGATTTTACAACAGATTAATAAGCTGGTATCTCATCAGTCAGTGGAAAAGAGCTAATGAGAATTACACATTCCCCTTCCAAAATTTAAAAAAGAGAAAGATGTTTTATTCAGGTAAACTATATTCTCTGCAGAGTCCTAGTGTACTACCCAGCAAGAAGCAACAGACATATTAATTGTTAATGGCTTCCATACAACAATTACCTCAACATTCACATTTCACAAAATAGTAGATCTTAAATCTTGAAAAGCCGAAGTCTTTCATCATAATGTTGTCTCTTGTGATGACAAGTTAGAATCTGATAGGCCTCTTACATGTTTTATTCAGTATTCTGTTGAAAAAGGCTGTCGTTCCTGTGTTTGTCCTGTCAGTTTAGCAGTTTCATAAGTAATCATTTTCACAAGTTATTAAAAATAATCAGAAATTAAAGGACACTTGAGTTTCTGAATGCCAGCCTCAAGTAGGTAGCTTGATCTCAGGTATCCACTGAGCATTCAGTAAACATCACCAAGAAATTTGTGGAGGACAGTAAACTCCTGATTTGAAAAGAAAACAAGGGAGAAAAATACAATCTGCAAGACAGAGACTCCATCAAATGATTAAACCCAGGAGTGACACAACTGAGAAGAATTGGGTACTAATCTGCAGGAACTTCACCTGCTTAATTCTATTGTTCAGTCACAAGAAAACCTTTGTGTTGACTACATCATCAAAAAAACATTACACCAACAACAAAAATCGTTGTTTCATGATTACGTGATGATTCCTTCTGTTTCTAATATTGCATTCATCTAGTCTGAGCTCACAAAAATTATGCTGAATAGTTTGCAAATTAAGCACATGAGACTAAGGTTGTTCCTGAAACAGACTCAAACCACTTGCTACCAGGCACATTTCAGATAATTTTTTAAAGAATTGCTCTTGAACTCCTCTCTTGCTTCTGCTATATTGTCCAGAAGTTTAATTCTTCTGACAGTTAGGAACTTGACTTCCAATCCAAATTTATTCACTGCCAGTTCATGCCTGTTACTTGTGCCAACATCTATCTTGAAAACTTTCCCCGGAGTTTGTTCTTTAGGCTCATTTCGAAGGTAACACATCTATTCCCAGGCTTTGCTTTCCTGAGCTGACAAAATCTCCCCCAGAACATGCATTGTCTGTTCCCTGACAAGCCCTGCAATTGCGTCTGCACCTGCTCCAGCCAAAGAGGCAGTGCAGACCTGCACCAAGGGCTGTCCAGGGCCTGCAGCAATGGCCCTCAGAGCCGCTTGCCCTGAGGCAGGGGAGAGGAGCAGCAGCAGAGCCCTGCCAGCCCGCAGGCATTGGGGAGCACAGCGGCAAGTGTCCCCCAGCAGGGACCCCAGAGCTCCGCACCCCCAGCGGGGCACAGCCCCAGGGCTCCCCGCAGCAGGGCCCTGCTGGCACTCAGAGCATCCCACCCACACAAAGCAGCCAGCAGCAGCAGCTGGGCATGGGGCCAGCCTGCATCCAGCAGGGCTGACACCAGCGTAAAGCTGAATCACTCACATCTGACTGGGTCCCTTAGCTCAGCCTGCCAGAACCACAGCTGGTAAATCCTGCCAGAGCTCTGCAGCGCCAAACCAGATATCCCTGACAGTGCGACCCCCATTTACCTGCAGCTGAGCTTATGCACCCACAAATAAGAGAGGGTCAGCTGCCTGGCCCTCCTGAAACATCTCTGGATACATTTATTTTACCTATTATTTGGAAGACATAAAATGCCTCATTCTAGTGTAACAGTACTTGAACTAACACTGCAATCCAATTCTGCTAGACTCCAGAAGTCTAATATGGTTATTTCAGTTATGTTCTGATACTCTGCGCATCACTGTCTGCCATTTGCTCTTTCACAAATACAGATGATACCTCACAGTCTGCATGCCAGATTCTGAAATCCTTTAGGAGCTGTCCCCATGGACAATAATGCCATAACTCATCAAGGTCTTGAAACAGTGGTGAGCACCTTTGTGTCCCTCTGGCAGCACCCATTTGGTGTGACATTTGCTTTCTGTACCTTTCAGTCCAGGAGAAAAGTCATCCTCTCAGTCCCCTCGTGTCCCATAAAACACAGGAGATAAATCATGAGAGCCAAAAGGAAGAAGCTGACAGCAGGTACATGCCACATGTAGTTCCTGACCTTAACTGAAGTCACAAATAGAATCTGCTACACTCCAGGGACAGGTCAGTAAACTATCCTGGTATAGAAAGGAGACAGCACTCCAGTGATGCAGGAATAAACAGGATAAACAGGAGCAGAATGCAGAAAGGAAACAGGAGAAGTGGGACTCATTATGGACAAATAACAATGGGGGAAATGAGGAGGAGGAAAGGAATAGAAGAGTAGCAAAAAAAACCCCATGGAAAGCAAGGATGGTAACCAGTCCCATTCTGACTGCCACTCTTCCCTATCCCAGTCTCCCTCTCCTAGTCTTTTGAGACAGTGATCAACAAAAGTCATGTTGTGAAAGAGGTCTAGAACAGAAACTTGCCCTCAAAACCAATACTTCTGTAAAAAAATGGACATGTACTTCTGAATTCACTTCAAAGCCAAAAATCATCCAAGAAAATTTTTACAAGGGTTACTCTGAAAATTGAGAATTTATTCCTTGATACAGTGAGGAAAGTGGCCTCTTAACTAAAACACCACTCAGTTCCCAGTTCTGCCAACGAATCCTCTGCAGCCTTGTCACTTGTCTCTGTGCCTCAGTTCATCATCTGCATGCCACAAGCTTTGCAAGAACCCATCCAAGACTGAGACATTCTCACTCTAATCATGGCAGCCAGAAACAAACACACCAAGCTTTCAAACAAAAGAAGAAAAATTCTAGGAACGGAAAAAATCCAGCTACCAAGCACACATTAAAGAAATTTTTTATTTTGCTGGGAGGAAAACCAAGACTGTGCTGAGGAAAGGGATGAAAGAGAAGACAGAAGACTGAAGAAATCAGAAGTGCTGAGTGTTCATAGTAGGGAACACTCTAAAGAGGAATGAGAGCTGCATGCCCTCAAAAGTAGTGCACACATTTGGGAACAGGATTTTCCACATCGGGACCCTTGGCTCTCTTATTGCATTGCTGGCTGAGAGGAATGTGCTGGTTTCAGCTGAGATACCAGACGTGTAGGTTGGACTAAGATGTAATAACAAGGCGCAGTAACAGAATGGCTGCCAGTGGGGTGGATAACTTGGGAACATGGGAAACACCAGAAGTCATTTTCAAAACAGAGGCAGCTATTTTACCACTCACTTGAAAAACAAGTTCTTTTTGGTCCAAATTGCTATCTGCTAATAGCATATATTATGAAGCAATTAGCAGATAGCAGAGACAGTGGGACATATCCTTTCTAGAGTCAATTCCTACAGTTCCCTTTGTTCCCGGTCCAGTTTATATCGGTTAACTCTTGCAAGAGACACCACCAAACATGTTGTGCTAACAGTAACACCAGGCATGTGATCCATCAAAGGGCTGGTGATAGACACACTAATCCATAAACCACTTGATCTAATAACTGCTAAGAACCTGAAAAACAGAGAAATATGGGGACTTGCATCTTGTCGTAGTCTACATGAGACCCCTGCCATGGTATGAGTCTATTAGCACAGACTGCAGATAGTGGAATTAAGTCTAGTGCATTTTTTCCCTCCTGTCAGGGTGTCTGTGCAGGACTAGAGTGCAGATCCTCTGGAGATATCCAGGAATTAATTTGTGAAGTGAGACGTAAGTGCTTCATTGGAGGTTTTACCTGCCTGACTTCTTCTGTCACAAACAAGTTGAGTGCAGACAAGAGGCTGTCTCTGGGCATAAAGGCCAATCTTCTCATTCTTTCCTACTGCTGACATTTATCCCCTTGCCCTAACAAGATCTGCAAATCAGAAAAGGAATTCTACTATGGAGTATCAACTTTAACCAAGAGGCATGCAAAACAAATTTGTGTGACGACGAATATATTTGCCTCAGCACAGTTGCATCACTGCACAAAAGATGCAAACACTTTCCTAAATTTATCACAACACTAAATTCTGATTGCTCTGCAATCATATTCACTTTAAAACTGTATTTTAGCTATACACGAGAATAAGACTATATGAAAACACACATAGACCTGCAGTTTCCACCACTTTCAACCTCCTCTCCCAGGAAAACCTCATTCCTCTCCTTTGTATTCTTCTGCTCATGCTTTTAATGTTACTCTTCCTTTTGACAAGATTATCAGCATCTTTTTCTAAGGCAAGATAAATGAGTGTGATTGCTCTGTCCTAGACAAGGTCCACCAGCAATCACACTATCTTTTTAATCAAAATCACCAGTCAACCAAAATGTGTTTCCAATGAAATTGCACCTGTCTTTGATAAACCACTTTCTATTAGTTTTATCAAGGTTTTTCCTGCTGCAGATTTTGGCTGATATGTTTGTAACTGACAACTTGACACAAGTCCATACCTTTTCTGAATATTAATGATACAGTCTACTCCCTAACCCTTAGAAACGTAATGCTAAAAGCTAAAAGTGTTATTTTTCCTCTCTCAGAACTCGGAGAAATGGTGTCAAGACTTTTAGACCTGACTTGCAGCGGCAACAATATTAAAACTGAAGGAGCTTTGCTAAGCCTCACCTTAAGGTGGGAAAATCACATACCAGTACAGTTGTGAGAGGATAACACTGGACAGTTTTGGCCAGCAGGATCAAGCTCCCAAAGATTACTAACTCACATTTTCCATATTTACCATCAGGTTACATCATTATTCTCTTTGAAGACTCAGGAGAAATCGCTTTTTTCTCTACTTCTAGCCTCCTTGGCAGGCAAGATCACTCCTTACATGGGCAAAATTCCTGGGGTCAACAGAGAATTTTACAGAGCATGTGAAACCAGGCAACACTAGAGACAAAATATCAATATGAGTGGTACTTCTTTATTACCCATTCCCAGTTCCCATTTATCAGAGGACTGGTTATCTCTCCTCTTGCCCTCACTGCAATATACTTTCGGCTGTGTACTGTAAACAAGCAGCCAGGGCTTTTTTTAGCTGTGTAATTAGAAGACATTGTTTCTCTAATTTCTCTTTCTGTAACATAGCTTCCAGTCATTACCAGACAGCAGTTGTCTCTTATTACTGACCCTGCTGTCTAGATACCTACTCACACTTATTATCCACTCTCACTTTTCCAAATAAGGACCTTAATGAGGACAAGAATAGTCATTATCTCTACAACTGTGTACTAAAATACTTTAAATTCAAAATTCAAATTGTAAGCAGTGAGAGAGCATAGGTTCTGAATCTTTTTTTTTAATAGCTCCTTTCTGACCCTGTGAAATAATTCAATAGTAATGATATTTTTGCAGTCACTAGAATGCTGGTGTTTTATAACCTCTGACTTACCTATTGCAGATGGTTTTTTTCCTTGGGTTATCTCCAAAATGGCTTTTGGCTGTTCAACAAATTAAAAAGTTGTTGTTTAAAAAAAATCAAAATAAATTAATCCTGGCTTAGCACTAGAAATGTGTTCACAACATTTTTTAAGGGTTGTTATTCCCCTCAACTAAATATCATTACAACTATATAAAAACTGTATTTTTTTTTCCTCCTGGAAGAATGTCTTTATGATAAAGATTTCAAGATCTTCTGTTTGTCACTATCATGGGGATATAGACAGTCCCAAACAAACAAAGAAGTCCCCTCACTATTTTCCATCCCAATTGGCCCTGCTGTGTCAGCCAGAAGGAATGCATCACTTCTCTCCATCCACCAGCACCATCCATCAGTGCGCTCTCTCCACACTTGCTTTGTCTGCCTGTCCTTTAGCAAACCTCACACTTCAGCATTTTCCCTGCTGCAGGAGGCTCTGAAGAGCCTTACTGAGCCACACTGCCAGGCACCATGGCAGCAGGGCAGGTGAAACAGCCCCACACTGGGCTGTCCTGGGAGGTGAGACCAGCCCTGCAGCTACACACACACCTAATGCACAGAGGCTCTGATCTTCCAGGGTAAAACACTTCATTTACTATGTTCAGAGTCTGGATGTGCATGCTTAGCCAGCAATATTAATACTGGATAAATCTAGAGAGAGGATTGAATAATTTTCTTCAGTTTTTAAATCAGATAATCCTGGCAAAGAAACTCTTCCCATATGCTGATCTTTTCTACAGAGTGGACTGTAAGAGCAATATGTTCAAATAACCCAGTTAGGCTTGTTACAGGTTTTAGCAAATTCTAACAAGCACTATTTTCTGTTTTGCACACAGCCCTCCAGTATTGGCCTGGGGATCTGAAGAGATAATTGGATTTATTGTCCACCAGAGCCCAGACTGAGGAGGTTATAATTTGTTATGAAGACTCAAATGTCTGAGCCTGAGCATCATCTTGCACAGGCTGCTGTACAAGAGAGTGAAATCTCCTGAAGAGAGCTCATTTAAAACTTATTCACATTAGGAACACAGATGAAAATACAGACAAAACTGCCAATGATACCTGGCATATTATCCCATAAAATTTGCCTCCCCATTTGTAGAACTGCACCATTTATTTTGGCTACAAGTCACAATTCATTGGAATTACCATTTCAAGACACCATAAAATTCTTCTTTCCTGCCCTCATTTCACCTAAATTGTTCAAATTCTCCTCTGTTTTTTTCTTCAGCAGCAAAGGTTTTTGCTAGAATCAAACCAGGACATGGCATAAATACTTATGACAAAAATTATTAGTCTAAACAAGTACATTTATAAATTCATTTGTTTTTGTCAAAACAATTTGTACCATTCGTTCCAGTTCCTAACCTGGACAGCTCTTTGCTGACTCAGAAGCTTGCATTTGCAATGCCTTTTCAACTGATCCCACACTGAAAATACATCTCTCCTGTATCAAAAACAAACTAATGAACAAACAAACAAAAGCAGCAAAACAATCAACCTCCCTAACTTTATTGAAATTTCTCCAGCAACCTTGCATCAGCCAGGAACAGTTCTTTCTCTGAGAACTTGGAAGTAAATTCCTATTTCTGTAATACTGCAAAGATGCCCTCAGCTCCATGCTAAACAAGACAGTAACGAGCCAGGAATTTAAAGCACATTAAGCCAGGCTCTGACAACAAGGCTATAATCAAGCAAGGTGAGAGATCTGATGACTCAGCAAATTAAATTTCCATAAGGATTTGGTTTCACTGCCTGTATTTACATCAACAGATGAGAAAATCTCAGAAGTTATAACATGGATTAGTGCAGTCTAATGAGGGGAAATCAAGTCGACAACTTACCTTCTATATCCCTTATTTTAACCAGTTAATGCATTAATCAGCAAGACAACAGCATTCTTGGCAAAAACCTCTGGGGTTGAACATTTTGCATTGGGTGCACAGCAAGTCCCACAATGCAGAAATGCAGGGCTTTGAGGCCCTTCTATGCCCACACGTCCAGCAGCTGGCTCAGTGTGTGAGAAACCAGGCTTCTCCTCCTCCCAGGGCAGGTAGCACCCGCCAGGTAGGCAGAGAGCACCTACAGCCATCCCACAGCCCAGGCAGTGAAGAAATTCATTTACAGCTTCATTCAGTACCAGAGGTGGCAGAACAGCAGAACTGAGATGAAAAGAAAATAAAAACTCAAGCTTTCTTGTCATTTCTTTCCATTATGTCAGGTAAAAGTACAAGTTCTTTAGCAAAAGAAACCCCTGACTAACACACTCCAGTAAGGGAAGCCAGTACTGAAATTAAAAACATTAGCCAGGAGACCCTGGGACTTGTGAAAGGCTCCAGCCTATAAATCTAATCTCCTCCTGTAATGTGCCCCAGCTGAGTCATAGTCATGCTTCAAAAGGCAGAATCAGAACAATCTTTCTTCCCCAGCCCTGCACGCATGTGGTGGGGATCCATGGTGGTGTGTATATGCAATAAACAGCCCCCAGTCTTGTCTCAGCCCTCGGGTCCTGCAGCACTGGCAGCATTCTCACAGGACCCAGACTCACAGTGACAGCTTGCAGGCAGACTTGTTGCCTAGGGATGGCATCCCCTCCTTCTTATAGCCTAAATAAATTCGTTCTATGCCCTATCTGCCCACAGTAGTTCTAAGGAACAATAAACCCTCATAAGTCCCTCCCCAGACTGGCCTTTAATTACCCAGTCACAATCCCTGCAAGGCTCTGCTCTTTAGGGTTGTTATAGAAGTTTCTAATCCCTTCTTCCTTCCAACTACACTCATCAAGGCATGGAAAGAATAAAGCAGAACAAGTTCCAATTAAATTTGGGGGATTTTTGACCCAACCAAACAGCAGTCCTGCTTTGAGCTGCTGGGGCTCTTCCCTCCAGTCTCCTTTAATGAAATGAGATCCACATGTGGAGACTGGCCAAGGGAGCACCCAGGAACCTGCTGGTGCAAAATGGCCGGAAGATAGTGTGCATCTAAGAGGCAGGGGTTGTGTACACCTAATCTCTTCATTGTCAGTTCCTAAGTGGCCTGTTCTGAACACAATCAATGGAAAATACAGGAAGGAGTTATTATTCATATGGGCCTTCTCAGGCATCAAACCAAGAAGATAAAGGTTCATATTGGGACTTCTGACTCACTAGGCACCCATCAATCACGGCTTCCCCCCGGGGAGCCCACTTCCCTCAGCTCATCCCCAAAGAGCCATTCCCTGGGCGCAGCCCCAGCCTCTCCTGGCAGGACTGCAGTGCCATTAGCAGGCTCTTGGAGAGACACAACCACTGTCCCAGCAATCACCACTCACTGTTCAGTCCCCCACCACTCCCATCCTGTCTGCATAATTAAAAATCTGTCACCCTGTCCGACTTGGCCAGAAACTGCCCCTGTCTCAGGATAGTGCTCAGCAGACACAGGGCTTTAACAGATGGCAAGACAATGACGCAGTTCGAAATCTAAATGTGATGCCACAGGATCAGAGCAGTCCAGATTTGCTAACAAACACACTGGAAAACATTACAACTGTGGAATCAATAAGGCATAGCTGAAAAAATACATTAAATGTATCCTCCTACAGTGAGGAGTGGGCATACTTTGTTGAAGGATGAAAATAACAGGCTTCCTTCTCCAGAATGTTGCAGTTCCTGTAGGACTACTTCACCTGTTTCCCATTTCCCTGCTAAGTGCAAAGCATTATTATCAGTAAATAGCTCTGCATACAACACACCAAGCACTGAGCATTAAAAGGTGCGTAGATAGATTTCATTCAAGTAGTTATGCTTCACATACCATCAGCTGTTTCTTGTAGAGGTAATGTACCACAGCTAAAAATGAGGACTAAAACTGTCTTAAACACGCTCTGATTTTGCACCTTGCTGCTTTGCTGAAAGTGAAAGCATGCATGAAAGGACAAAGTAATTGGATCATCTATCACTATCCATATCCAGAGAAGACAGGCTGAAACAAAAAACTAGGAAACTTCAGAGATCAAATCAGGATAACTCAAAAGAAAAGCTCAAAAATTAATTTGAAAAACGGTATCAGGATTTCTTCTCTTTTTAATGAGTGTTTAAAATATCAGCATATCACAAACACTGTGCCTCCTTCATATCAACCTAAATGAAATTTTGCCTATGGTTCTTGAATTTTTTGGCAACCAACTAGTATTCGACACGATGAACAAGTACCTAAACACAATGTGAGGGATTCCCATAGAAAACACTAAAACCACATTACATATTTCAGCATTTAAACCATTTATCAGGTCTTCAATTAGAGGCAGAGAGCACCACAGTGATTATTTCACATCCAGCTCTGGTGTTTGCTCTGCCGTCTGCCACCATCTGAGAGTGACCCTGAATCACCCCAGATCATGTAAAAGCAGTAAGGAAGTCATCACCTAGGAGTCATTACCTATGCTGCCATTAAACCTCCTGGGCTATATATGAGGTAACTGAGAAAGATGGCAAATGCAGAGATACAGACAAGCGGAGCACTGTGCCCTTGTCCCAAGGAAAAGACACTTATGTCATTTTAGGTAATTTTAGATTATTCAGGAAGTGACTATGTTTCCTTGGAGCGAAAGACTCAGGTCAAGAACCATGGACTTGGATTCCACTTGAACTCATTTTATGGAGAGCTTTCAAAATGCAGCTGAAGTATTGACCCCGTGTTTCTCTTTCCCAAGAGTGTTTATCACAACAGCACCTACAAACTAGGCAAGGACCAGACCCCACCATGCAAAGAGACAGAGGGTAGGTATGGATGGGCCTGCTGGGGAAACCATGGAGGACAGTGGTGGTGGATGGAGCAAAGAGCTGCAGGGCAGCAGATTGTACAAGGGAAACCTCTTGTTCATTGAAAGCTGTTGCTCAAGCTGTTTCACAACTTGCACTAAAGCTCAAAGTCCCTTGAATGAGCGATGGCCTCAGATCCAGTTTGCTTCTTTCTAGCCTAAGGCACAACTCATTCAAGACAGACTGGACATTCCCCTTGTGAAATATTTAATGTTAAGGCAAAAAAATAACAGCAACAAGGAACCCTCATTACACAGAAATCCTGCAGCTAAAGGTATCAAACAGAATTTCCTCCCCACTCCTTCACACAGGCCCACTGGCTCCATCCAAGATTACTGCTGATCTTCTGGATCTTGAAATTAGTTTCTGAAACCTGATGGTACCCCTAAGGTACCTTAGGACCATGCACTCTGAAGGATTTGGGTAAATTATATCATCTTTGAACTGATCTCCCTGCCCACGTGTGCTCTGTGCTCCCAGGGCACATGGACACCCAGACTCCCTCCATTCCCTCCCTAGGAAAGACAACCTTCCCCCAAAGATCCTTCGAGAGTCCTGTGAACTCAGTTAAACTGCATGAGAGCAAATAATTGAAAGAGATTCCACACAAGATTCAAAAATCAACCCTTAACTAGAAATTGGGGTAATGACAAAAAGTCAAAGACTGAGGCAGGTGAAATAATCTCACAGAAGACTCAGACAGAACAGATTACAAAAGATTAGAGGGTTAAAAAATTGTTTAGATCTGTTTTGACAGAACTTCTTCCACTCCCTCACCTTAAAAAAAAAAAAAAAATTTGGAACAGCTGATGCTGTAGCTTTCCAAGTTTAGCAGGTATTGACTTTTACTTTCTGGAGCTCTTCATCCCTACATCCACCCACACTATCCAAAGAACTAATATTTGTTCTGCAAACTCTAAATCCATAAATCAAAAGTTTTTTCAGGGCATTATTCCCAATGTATCAAAAGGTGTCTTGCATCCTCTCCCCAGCAGAAGCCTTAGAATATTATAGAGGAAAAACTACAGAAAAAAATAAATGTCCATGTGATTTTAAAAAAAGGAATAGAGTTCTTTGTTAAGTCACAAATTCAACAATCTACATATATGCCTAACTTCAGCAAGGGAGAAGGACTCGAGTAGCTATTTCAAGTCTTCAGTGAGTTGAGGTCCTACACACACAGATTTCTTCCCTTTTCCTTTCAGAGATGTTACTTTTCTGAAGTTCCAAAGGCATCTTTAAGTATTCAGCAGAAAAGATTCAGATCATAAAAGAAGCTGAAATAACATCAGTAAGTTAAAACTTTTGATAATGTTTACCTCTGTTTAATTCTCAATGTACACAGAATGCCAAATCCTACTTGCTTTTCATATGCAATTAATCCTTCCAAAATCCTTTGGGACTACTTCTGAAAGTAAAATGAGCAGGATTTAGTTTTTAATCCAACACTGACAGGAGGGGGAAATATGATACACTGTTTTATCCCCAGCAAAGAACCCTGGCACTAAATCCCCCTGAGTGAGTAGATCATCAGTGTGTATTCTGCAGCTAATCTGGCAACAGAGCAATTTTCTGTTTGTAATTTCTATTTTTGCCCAAATGACTATATAGAGGCAGATGGTCACAGCAAAGGAGCACAGTTCTGGAAAGAAATCTCCCTTCCTGAGAAATACTTCACAAGACCAGTCTGGGGACTGCCAAAGTAAGATCTTTTGCCAGGCAGCTGAATCACAGCACACCAAACACCTTCAGGTTCTGGTTTCTGTATCACATTCTTACCTCCTAATAAATATAGCGCTGAGAGGGAAAGAGCAGAAAGACATTTCTGTCACTGGATAGGGCTTCGAATGCTAATGACTGGATGTTGAGACTCATTTCAAGTTTTTATCATCCAAGAAAAGCTTTTCTGAGTGCATTTTCTCCATCTGTAGGAATATGCCCTAGGTTACTGATTATCTGGGATCTCTTCATCAAGTTTTCAAGGAAGATACTTGTTTCTTTCAGGCTGCAATGTCTCAAGTAAATACAGTTTCTAAAACATAGGTCATACAAATCTGATTTCAGCCAAGGGTTTTAATCTCTCTCATAATTTTCCACTGTGTTCTGACACCAATTAACAGGGCCTTCTTCCTCTAAAACAAGCGAGAAAATGAGGAATTTAAAGAATTATTTATGAAAATATGTGAGATAGTATTGCAATCCATATATTTTTATTTGAATGCTGAATTTTCCTTTCTCTGAATTTTCAATATACAAAAAATGTTTTTGATCAGCAATAAATTAATCTCAAAAACCTTGAGGGCTGTCAGGTAGTTAGAGTGATTTTTCAACAGCGAGATGAAATCAAATGGTACTGTGATCAACAAGGTGAAGAGTTGACAGTTCTGATTTTGATTAACTCAAGTTTCAGAATTAAAAATGCGTTTAGAATAGTGGAAGTCTTCTTATCTGTTTTGCTTGTCTGCAGACCAAATAAGACATCACTTCTTTCCGGTGTTTATACTTGGCTGAGATAACATTCTTCATAAGCTTGAGGGATAAGGAGAAAAAGTTTTAATTTACATTTTAACATACCAGATTACCTTTCAGTCTACAAATCATAAAATCTGCAAGCTTGGAATCACAAAGTATCTGTGCTATATCCTCAGTGAATAGCTTGGGAACATTTCAGCTCTTTTGTCCTCTGTCCCTAGTGATAATAAATATAAAGTTTCCAGTGCTAAATTCGGTTGCTTACTAGACTAGACTGCTCTGTCAGGATTTCCAAATTACATAAGCAGAGAGAGTTTCTGAAATATGACTTCAGGGAAAAATCACTGCTACAAAGTGTTACTAGATTCTAGAACTAAAGAATTACTGGCTATTTAACTTCAGCAGAAGAAGCAGAAATGAATAAGAAGTCCAACACCCTTGGCAATCACCTGGTAAAACAACACCCAACTTCTTATTTACATGGGAGCTGCTTTATTCCCAGACAAGTGCTTGGGGTCAGACCAACTGAGTCCGTCATTACTGAATGGCACTGAGTCAGACTGGTTTCATACTGGGCACACACATGAACAATTCCCTCTGACTTTCAGAGCTACCAGAAAACTGTCTCATGACTGAACCTGGCCCTACAGGCCTCAGTCAGTGAGAAAAATCTATCCAAAAAATGTGAGGGAAAGGATGAATGAAAGGAACTCAATTTGAAAGGAACTCTGTTTCACAGCTGGGAAAATAAGATTAAAATTGCATTAAAAATGTCCTATAGAATTCTAAAATAACATTAATTGCTGCAGTAAGTCTCAATTCAGTGCCTTACCAGGCATGGCAAAGTTGGAAGAGACAGAACATACTCCTCGTGATCAGGTAGACCATTTTAGAGAGGACTCAGAAAAGCTGAATAACTTGAGTAAAATTACCAAAGGAAAAAGAGCCAGGAATAAAACTCAGGTCTGCTGACTTGTAGCTGTCTACTCACCACTTAGCTATTGCATGTCATGTGTGGGAAGGGAAATGGCATATTGCATTTAGGATGTCAGAATGTACTCCTACAAAGGTAAATGATTCATAAAACCCTGTACCAGCGAACACTTCCCTGCATCTGCAATCAACTATGTTTAAACATTGAAGACAGTGGCATCACTCACTTCCAAGTCACAGTTCTCAAGAACGAAGAACATTCAAGGTGATTTTCTCTGCTTGCTAAGAGCAGCTGATGCCCATCTGTTGAGATCTGTTTTGACAGAATTTAATTCCTTTGCAGGCTGGTGGGGTTTTTTATTATGTGTTTATCTTTTTTATAATGCTGTCTATCTCACTTCTCTTAAAAGCACAGTCCTAATCATGATGCATTCAGGTAGTCATGGACTTGTCTGTTCACTAAAGATTTAGAAAGACAAATCTTAGTGAATGAACCGACAAGTTCTAAATCTAAACAAATGTGAACAGTGAAGGTTATTTTCTTTCTACA
This sequence comes from Donacobius atricapilla, assembly GCA_013397315.1. NCBI lineage: Eukaryota > Metazoa > Chordata > Aves > Passeriformes > Mimidae > Donacobius > Donacobius atricapilla. Next base: position 687,222 of record WBMY01004226.1, read on the forward strand.
AAGCATGCAGGAAAGAGCTGAGGATATTGAAAAGCACAGTTACAAAAGAAACAAAGAACAAAGGAGGAACAGCGCAGACACAAAGCATACACCCATCCATGTATTGAACACTGCAGGATTTGTCATCGTTTCATCCCACAAACCAGACAAGAACAGACATAGGGGGCAATGTAAGGAGCAATGGTAAGAAGTCAGGACTCTTTGGTTTAGAAAATGGGTAACTGGAGGTTCACAATACGGCAAACACTGCAGAGAGAATTAATAATTCAGCTTCCCACAATACCAGAACTACAGAAAATCCAACAGTGTCAAACCCAAATCACAAAGAAGTTCTTCCTCACAATGATCAGTTAAACAGAAATATTCATCACATGATCATTGAGGAAGTATGGAGGTGTTGAAATTTAGACTTGATATAGTCATAGAAGATAGTTCACCAGAAATTTCCAAAGAAATCCCTAAATTACCAACTGTTTGAGTTTAGGAAGATAAACCATGGAAAAGCAGATGCTGTTTTGTGATCCTTCTCTGAAAGGCTCTGCTATTCAGACCATCACAGGTAGTACAAGTTTAAATGGACTTTAGATACAAACCAGAATAAAAGTTCCTCTGTTTTCAGTCTAAAGGCTTTAAACATTTCTAGAACTGGAATTAACAGGATTGTCATGAAAAGTGAAAAGCTATTAAAACTATTAACAGATTTTGGACAAGCAGATGAGACTCAGAATATGAAATAGATAATGAAATAGATTTAAATGACTGCCAAAAAACCTACACAGTCTGGCAGAAGTAGTTTAACAAAAGCTGGCATTTCCTTAGAAAACTGGGAGAATACCTGGCCCTCATATGACCAGGTTCATGCGGATCATTACATATGATACAATAAGAAAATAAACTGAACGGTGTGTGGACCATAACAACTACTAGAAAAGCTTGTAATACAGTTACTTTCTTTTTTATCAACACAGGAAGCAGATAAATTTTTACTAGAGAACTACAGGTCTTTATCCTGCTCAACCACCTTTAGTTTGACCTAAGAATGCCTCCTGTGTTCACAGCTGGATGTTTCTAAGCAGAACCTGAATTCTGAATATCTGCTGTAGAAATTCTTCAAAAGCCAGTAAAAGCAATTTTCAGAAAGCACCTCCTTCTGTTTCAAAACAATTGAATGTATAGCAGCTGTGAAAAGCTTCCTGTCACCTCTGTATCACAGCTTTCTGACAGCATCAGTGACAAAATCTGGCACACAATCTCCTCCCAAGTCAATACCAGACATGGATGTAGACATCCGTGGAGAAAAAGCACAAGTTCTTTAAATGCAGCATCACAGTATTCCCCAGATATCCTGGGGATCATCTATATGAGACATCCCAAGCAGCAGCAAGGCCATGCCCTAAAGAAATCTGGATTAAAGCATGCTTTGTGCATAGAACATTCCTAATGTATTCCTAGCTCAAGGTTAAATACTGTTTCTTTCTAAATATCACCCACGAATTAGGATCACATTAGAATTATGATCACATACAGAATTATGATATCTGTATCTTCTATTTCAAAAGAAAGCTTTTCCCCAGAGATCCCCAGAAGCTGGGTACAGCTAATCAAATTAACCTTGAATGACTTTCCATCTGTGCCCAGCACAACTAACCAAACAGAGGAGGCAAGAGCAGCCCAGGAGAGCAGCCTAGCTGGTTCTTTTTGACTTCCAAACCCACCAACACTTTGTTTGGCTTGCTCAAAGAAAAAGCTGTCCTACAGCCAGGCCTGAAGGCCGCTGGGTTTAGGTCTGCCACCTTGATCTATCAAGCTAAACCTGTATGGCCTGTACCACTCTGTCCCCAAGTTTTGTGTCACGAACTACGAAAAGCTGGGAAACACAGGGGTTTGAAAGTCAATCTCAATTTGCCCAGTGCTGGGAACGGCAGGTAATATGAGAGAAAACCATTTGGTTATTTCAGTGCTCACCCCAAGCAGTTCTGCAGAGTCAATTTATGCGGAGTCGATTTCTCCAGCGAGGCTGAATGGAAACATTTCCGTGTAAACAGAGATACTATAACCAACCTCACCCCAACACAAGGGAGAATTTCTGACAGCTTTTCATTTCATCCAGTAATAAGAAATCTTTCAAATTCTCCACTCAGGAATCACTTCAGTCAAGTTGATTGCCAAAGCAATTCTCTTAATTTGCAAGTTTAGGGCAGAGTGGAGCCAACAGAAAACAGCTCAAATACCTGCAAACAAAGGGTTTTTTCAGTTATGCAGAGATGTTTGCCTTGATTCCCAGTGATAATTTGTGGATGCACAATATTGTTGCCTTCCATTCAGGAGTCTGTTTCCAAGATTAAAACAATGTCACTAATAAAGGTCACAGTTTGTAGGACTAGAGCTGACATCCCTCCTTATTCAGTATTTACCTTTATTGCCATACATATGTGTAAGACAAAATGTTATCCAGGTACTTTTAAAAGGTGAAGGAACAGCTGATTAAGAAACAAGAGTGACTTCACCAAACTAAATATAATATGAAAAATCTAAGGAGAGGAGCAAAGGGGAGGAGAATAACACACAAACAAACCCCAAACCCCCAAAGAATGTCTTCCAACGCAGCCACCTCCACAAATCCTTATTCTTCCCTCTGTTCCTACCCCATCTCAAGTAATGTTGCTTGTTCAACATGAATAAAACAAAATAAATTTCTCTGCATATGGTCTCTTTAAATTGAGATCTAAAAATAGACAGCCCACAAGAAGACTTAAACAATTTTATCAGTGCTTGATTTATTTCAGCTTTCTGCGCTCTCTGGTCACAATTCAGAGCAACCCATAAATAAGTTAGGCTGGTAAAGGAGATTGAATTTTTGAGGCCAGAACAGTAATTGAGGAATTGAACAGCCTGGAGGTTGAAATACCTTCTCCTGGGATATAAGCCTTTGGACCTGTTAGCAGCTGTCTATTGCTTTTTCAGCCATGGACACCTATGACCATGCCAGCGTATGGAACTGATTTACGGTTCTTTGTGTCACACACAGACAGCTCTCGTACGTGTGCTGGGCTCCACCGTGCTGCTACTCTGAAGCAAGAATATCTCAGGAAAATCTCTGACCTGAAAATCTCAAAACTATGGGAAGGCCCCATTTCCTACGAAGAAAGGTGTTGCCCTGATTTTTCAGCCGTCAGTGCGTCTCACAGTTCATAGGTTTTCCTCACACACGGGTGTTATAAATAGAAGCAATGTTTTTCTCAATTCAAGGTAGTTTACATTCTTGTTTTAGAGATATGGACAGTTGTCTTGACCAACGGGATGGGGAGAGGTGTCAACGTTCTCCCCAAATCCCTGCCTTTGAAGAAATACTATAAAAGTGGAGTCAGATTTTCATAATAAACAGTTCATGCCTTCTCACCGAAGTGAGTGTGTCTGTGTGTGTCCAACAACCACAGAAAGCCTGCACCAGCTCAGCACAATTTGATTATACAGAAAGCCATATTTTACACTTTTTCCACACAGGATTAGTACTTGTAAAGGAAAGATTGAAAGTGAAGCCTGAAAGAAGGAATTTGCATTTTTCCTTAAAAGCCAAACAAGCAAAACCAAAACCCCACCATCACCTGCCATTCTTCTGGTCATTCTCTCAGGATCAGACTTAGAGCAGAAAACCTCCACAGACAACCAAATTAAGAAGCAGAGATTGAAAACCCAACCCCTGAACAAAGGCAAAAAAAAAAGTATCTCCAGGCCTTACTCTGCATGAGGACATGGAGAAGGGCAGGGTGCCCTTCAGGGTGTTCTGGGGCAGCCGTGGGGCTTTCACCCCAGCCCTGCCTGGCCGAGAGGAAATATGAGAAAAAGACACTTACTAAATCACTATTAAAATCCACATTTCCAATTTTGTAGTCTGAAAAAGGAAAGAAAACACCTATACGTCTGGTTTTGTTTTGTAAGAAAAGCTGACAGCAACTGAAACTAAAAAGCATTTGTTAAAAATTGGTTTTGAGTATCACATTTGTTCTGATCGAGCCTATCGGTTTGTTTTGAAGAAAGGCTCCTGACGGCACAAAGTACAAACACAAAATGGGAATAGTTTGTTAGATCAGGTAAATGCCAAGAAGACAGCCTGTATAATGGAATTTAGCAGTACCAGTTATTCATAAATAATTCTTCTGATTAAATATTCACACACCATCATCATCATTTGTCTTGTAAGTCCGTTCTCATAGGCACCTTGCGCTCTGCTCCTACCAGATCTCTGCACAGACAGAACCGGTGATTTGGATGAACGACACTAAACCAGGATCTCTTCAGAATAACAATGTGCTGCTCATAAAATGCCCTCTCTCCAACTTGCTCTTGGGGAACAGTATCAGGTCCTGCCTCCCCAGGGACCCGGCACAGCTCAGCCCCACACAGGAGGCAGATGAGGGCTCCCTGTTTGTCCACCCCCAAAGTCAAAGCACTGTCTGACCTAGAGCTGTTCAAGTGGAAAGAGGAATGTGTTTCCTTCCTCATATTTGGCAGTATTTATCCATGACGACCAGGATACTGCCCAGTACTGTATCACCCTCCACAAGCCCAAGCATCTTGGTGTACATATAGCACATACACCCTGTATTTGTACTGTACTGGCTTAGTGGCTCACCCCATTGACACATTTTCTGGCCAACTTCCCATATGCTTTTCAGATGGTATTTATATTACAGTTCGCAGGGGAAAAACTAATACCGGACACCTCAAATGCTATCAGCCATCACCTTAACAGCAAATTTTAAATGATGGCAAAATTTTAATTTCATTAAAATAAGAAATTATATTACTAGAATTCTCACCAAAATACATCATTTTCTAAATATCTGAATATAACTCATAGATCGAGATATAAAAAAATGAGTACAACGCCTGTCCATGCCACTGTATTGGTTTAGCATGAATGGTAAAAACCAATTAGTGATCTTTAAAACTGACAGACAGATTGGCCAATTAGATACAAGTGTACACCTCTGGGACACATGGCTTAAACACAGGAGGACTTTTGGGAGGCTGCCCTTTTTTCTTCCTTTTGGTGTGTTAATAAATCTGGTTCTATCTTTAAGGTAGGCCTGTTTTGCGTTCTTTCCTCATAATCATATTTCACAGCAGGAAAAATATTTAGACTGCTACACTAAATTTAGCAAACAAAATTCGGTGAGCGTGAAACCAGTCACACACTCCCCAATGAGTGTGACATAAGTTTAAATATGATTCCTCTCTGAACTACACAACACACATGTGGGTGGTAGCTATGAGGATTTCCAGTGATTGCTATAGTACATGTCCAAGTTTGCAATAGAACTACAAATTATTATTTTTCAGGATAACCAGCATAACATGACAGCAAAGACTATAAATACTTTTGAAAGCTTTCCTTGTTCACGCTGTTGCAGATAAATGGTTTCAAACTGCCAGCAGTTTATCTCAGTGCTGACAGACTAAGTACCACCACAATATGCAAAATATTTGTGATTTAGCAGCATCTTTTCCATCAAAATAATCCTGGGACTCAGGTAAAAACAGTCTCAAGTGTGATTTATTGATCTGTCTGATTAGACATTAGATTTCAATTTTGGTGGGTGAGAATGATGGCAGGGCCAACTCCAGACTAGGTGATATCAACATTACTATTTTCCAAAGTCCTGCATCAACATTAGCTTTGCCAGGTGTCAACTGCAATGGAATCCTGGGGTGGCTGACTTAAAAAGGAGATAAAACAAAACTATAGTCTTCAAATTGAAAAATTTTCCCCAGGACAAGAAAGAAACTATGTCTGGACCACACTGGACTGCTGAAAATTAATATAACCACATTGTAATCATTAAAATGGACTTTTATCTGCTTTCACCTCTATGAAAGAACAACAGAAAAATTAAGAAAAGCTCTGGGCCAGCATCTTTTATTATTTAATTATTTGCATGAACGTGGAAAAGTTATCCAGAAAAAATGTAACTTTCTAAGGAGCACATGGTATCTCAAATAATAATGCCTCATTCTCCATTCTGCTGACAAGGTTTTCTCAAATTGCAGAATTTACTGCCCAAACTAGTATCCATCCTATTATTTTTCATTTAAAAAAAAATTCAAATTGTGAATGATCACCATTCACTAAAATGTACTTTTCTTCAACTGTAAGCACATTTCTGAATTATGTCAGGTGAGGCAGTAAGGAACTGTTAACTGTTGAAGAGATATAAATAGCAAATAAAAGCACTTTAAGAGTCTTCTTCCATAGGCACATCCTCCTGTAGCTTCTGCACCATTTTGTCCTCCAGCTGTTTTGGTGTACCTTAAAAAAAAACAAATCAAATTCAACATGTTTCTTTAAACCCAAACAACTTTTTCTTTGAACAATACATGCATCATTCCGGGTGAAACCGCCTAAATATATTGCCTGAGGAGCTGTTTACGAGCAAATCCATCAAGCTCAAAGGTCTTACGGCTAACCTCCACCATCTCCTAAAACTGCTCTGTTTTAGCAGAAAAGCTGATCCTGTTTTTATGCAAAATCTCAAATGCAGTCACACCTATGTTTTCATCTGCTATGACAAGCTAATACAGCAGCCAATACCTGGCAGAACCTTGCAAAGGATTGCAAAGATTCATTACTTATTAGAGATCAATGGCCTTCGCACATTAGTTTTTAAATGAAGATTTAAATCCTGAATGCTGTGTTGGAGGGCAAGAATTTTAACCCTCAATAAGAAGACCAAAAAGAAAAACAAAGAAAAAGAAAAATCCAAGATTTGGATTTGATTCTGCTCTCTGCCCAGTCAGAATTGCAGAATTCCACGAAGGGAGCTGATGTACTACACAGTGCTGTGCCTCATTCCATTAATACAAGCAAAGCCAAACACAGAAATAAACACTTGAATTTATTCCATTGAATCCCCATATTTTTTCTTTCCTCAAAAAAA